>OX243815.1:40808458-41238458 GCA_945859605.1 Lumbricus rubellus | reverse complement strand
ATAAATTATGAATAATTTTTAATAGGAAAAACATTAAAAAGTTTATGAAAATAAAACACCTTTATTTATATTTTAATTTATTTTGAGCACTTCCGGTTGCCTAAAGACAACTCAGTGAGCATGAAAATGTAGCACTACATTCCCTCTAGAGAATAGTGTAATTTGTGTCTCTTCATGTCAAAGGACGGATAAGATACAGCCGATAATCTAAGGGGGTGATGGTATCCACCCCCCCCTGGTGCCTCGGGTATATCGGGTATAACCTTTGAATGGTATGGTATATCATCACACATTTTAGCTCAAAATGTGTGCAAATGAATCCTCTACAGCTACCTAAAACGTCAAAATTTTATTCCTAACGAAAAAAGTTTGATTTGGAAAAAACCTAGGAAGGGGGGGGGTGGATACCACCCCCCTGGTAGCCCGAGGGTTAAAGGAATAACGTATACAGGCTAGCCTAATTGAAATTGATGTTACTTATAAACATAATCGCAAAGACAGAGACAGTAATTAAGTAATTTTAATGGGAAATGTACATTTTACAAACTCTATTCCTTGTTAGTCTGCCTAAATCCTGCAGGTGCAGAAGTTTGGCAAACATCATCTAGCAAAGTCTACAAAATTAACCGATAACAACGTCTTCATTTTGCGGTTTGTAGAACGCAAGGCCGATTAAACAACGATTAGGCCCTAATGCACATTAACCATGACAAGGCTTTTGCAATGAAGTGCATGACCATAAATTATGCTCACGAGAGCATATTAATTGCTTCTTGTAGGTCAAGAAGTGCGACTATTTGTAAGCTTAGCACTGTCAACTGACACCAGACAAATTTTGCCTCCCATGAGGGCATACGTTCTCTTTATCAATAATCTTCTCCCATGAATGTAAATAGGTCGCAGTAACGGTGTATTCAAAGCCATGTGGTCTAAAGAACAAACTGTCCACAAATAATCAGTGCGCATCAGAACCTCTCTGTTTTCGGATATTTTCTTGATTTCGTCTGAAAACAGAGCGATCAGCAAATTATACAGAAGTATGACAACGACTAAAGTAAAGCTGACGTGGACCACTTCAAATCCAACTTGTGAGCCGGTGCTGAAACCACGAACGTCCAAAGAATTCAGGAATATGAGGCTCAACGAGAATTCGGAAATCAGTATGTCTGAAAACTGCGATAGACAGCCTCCATTGTGGTCTTCAGTGGATGCCATAATGAAGAGGCACAAGAAACCAGTCATGAAACATTCGCAAATAACGACAAAGTCAACCAACATGGACAACATTCGCCTGATGTAGATAACCATGTGCCCGATGGATTGAAAGATTTCCATGTGTTGCAAAATAGCGCTAGTGATAATCGGAGTTTGGAATAAATGCATTAAAGTCAGAAACGCCACATTTTCTTTCGTCGGATTGTTATAGATGGCTATTTCGACGATCACCAAAATGGCAAATAGAAAACCGTGAAAGCGCTGCGAGGCCTTGGAGATATAAAACTTAACTTTCTTGCGCTCTCCTGACAAATCCCTAAACAATAGCAGCTGCTGTGACACAATCTTCACCGCATGAAAAAACGACAGCGAGTCGTACAGCAGAGTCATAAGTGACTGCAATATCAAAAAAGATTCCAGACATCTTTTAGCAGTCACCGAGATCGACATCAGATCTTCATCGCAGTTGGTAGTATCATTGAAATTATTCCTCTCACTTTCGTAGTGGAGTTCAGAACTTTTTCCCATGCTGTACCGTTTAGTGACGTTGATCTGGCTAAACTGATACACACAGAAAGCGCAGGTGTAGACAATTTTGAGAAGAAACCATAAGATGATAAAGGAACGTTTTCTCTGAACTGTTTTTTTAATCCAATCTGCGATTATGGATTCGGTGAAGACATGCCGTCCAAAACCTGAGGTAAAATGCCTTTCATCGAGTAAACCGAGAATATGTATTGGCGACTTGGCGACATGCCGTTTTACAGTAACGTCGCCTGTTTCGTACTCTGTGATATCATACCAACGATATCTTCTTACACCTATGATATCCTCCCTTATCTTATATATTCCTGGTGTTTCAAAAATAGTCATCATTATCCTCAGCGCTCCTTGATGAACAGCGAACTCCAGTGGCCTAAGCCCACCTGTGTCTTCCATACGCAGAAGTCTGGCTATGTTTTCGTCTGGAATAATACGACACAACTTAGTGTAACTTTGCGCAATAGATTCTTCGTTGTGTGGTTGAATAAATGCAACACAGACCAAACAATGAAAAACGTTGAAATCGTCTTTTTCCTGAGTGTAGACGTCGACGTCATATTTAACCATGACGTCACATACTGTCATAGATCCGTACATGGCTGCCAAGGTAAATGGATGTGTAAATATCGGTCGTTTTTCGGTTAAACGTGTAACATCGGAAATTTCTGGGAACTGAAATGAACCGTTCAGTAATTTTGACTTCGTAAGCATATCACTCGTTTTTAGTATTCTACTTATCTGTTGACTGTCGTCATTCCTAATGGCGTCGAGCCAGAATTGGTATTCCGGCAGAGGTAAAACATCTTTTGGCCCACACACAATTTTAGTTGCTTCGCTGTGCGACATTGCTGCCTTTCGATATTAGACCTATTACTGCTTTTACAAGCATAAGCTTACGCAATAAACTGAGCCTTCCTTTTTTGCTTTAGAAGTTATCAATCGCAGACTTTTCGACTTGTCGCAGTTAGCGAACATTTATCAACTGCTAAACGCGCTTCGTAGAGACTCCATCACATTCAAGATTCGTGTTCAATGATAATAGTCCTAGCTGAGACTGCGCATTGGTTGAGCACGCTTGAGTTATAATGTTTGTTATTCGTTTGTTTTAGAAACTGAACGAGTCCAAACGAGATTTATTTCTCACTCTGGCATTAATGTGTGCACCAAATACGAGAAGGTAGGCCTACTTAGCATCAACGTAAGCCATTTGCAATGTAATAATGTATGTTCGTCAATGTGTTTATTAGAGGAAATCAATATTACCCAGACAACGGCATACTTGCTCTAGATAATGGAGTCATGCTCATAGAAAATTCACCTAGACGTTACTGCCTGAATGTATGTATACATTGTAAGGCATACCAGAAAACAGCAACGGCATGTTGCAAAAACTATTAGCTAGATGAATCGTTCAGCATGTTGTTTTTTGGGTAGGAGTATCTCCACGATTGCAAATATGGTGTAGGCTTACTATGAGTGTAATGGTAGTAGCTGCTGTTAGCATTTGAATGCAAATTAAAACTGACAATGGAACATGCAATTATGATTATAGATTGCACAATTAATGGGATTACCGCATGCAATTATAAGGAAACACAATAATGCATAATTATAGTAACCTTATAAGCAGCAGACACGCATAAACCTAATAATTGTACCACAATGATATACATGTAGCCTAGATGCTCATATGAAATTCACTTTCTTCTCTGTTTTAAATAGTGGCTATAGAGTACGAGTTTGTTTTAATGTTTGCCAAGATAGTGGTGAGAGTTTTGAAATTGTTTTATCATAAGAAACCGTGTCTTCCATTTAACAATAAAACCTTTAGATGGATGGATGCTGATCTAAACTGAAAGCAACGGTAGTTGCTTCAGCGCAAATAAATAATAACTTGGCTTATCGCTTACCTATAATTATTTTCTGCTAATAGCTCGACTTCCTCGCTTTACCCATAGGTTTATCTCTACACATATGCTTGCCAGTGGCGGATTTAGTCCAGGCCCCGCGCCCCTGTTGGGTGAAAAACGACGCCTCCTCGGGCCCGGCCCATGCTTATTACTTAAATCTAAAGTGTCCTTCATGGAAACTAAATTCTCATACTTTTACCAGTTAATTATATTATAATTGTTTATTATTTTATGCAATCACACCATGAATTTAACACTCATCACAGAATTACGTATTTTTTGTTTATTTCTATGGCGGTTATTACTTATTTTTATTTATTACTATGGCCTATTACCGCATTGCGTAGGCTATAGGCCTATATGAAAAATGTACTTGCCGTCATACAAATTTATATTAAATAAATGATATTTTATTAAATCGGATATCGTAAACAACCCTGACCTAACGTCTGCTTGCTGTCCTTGGCAGTTCCTCGTCATGTGTTTATTTTCTGCAGAGGTTTGGTTGAATATTTTTAATTCTTTCAACAATCTAAGCTTTAGGCCTACATCTGTTTTATATCATTTATATAATTTAAAAGTAATCGCTACTCGGAGATTAAGTAATTTTGTGTGAATTTGACATGGAAATTTGGGCTTATGAATAAATAAATCTGAGTAGATCAGACTAATAATTGGTAATGCGTAGGCTATAGGCCTATATGAAAAATGTACTTGCCGTCATACAAAATTATATTAAATAAATGATGTTTTATTAAATCGGATATCGTAAATAACCCTGACCTAACGTCTGCTTGCTGTCCTTGGCAGTTCCTCGTCATGTGTTTATTTTCTGCAGAGGTTTGGTTGAATATGTTTAATTCTTTCAACAATCTAAGCTTTAGGCCTACATCTGTTTTATATCATTTATATAATTTAAAAGTAATCGTTACTCGGAGATTAAGTAATTTTGTGTGAATTTGACATGGAAATTTGGGCTTATGAATAAATAAATCTGAGTAGATCAGACTAATAATTGGTAAAATAATCAATTAAACATACCTAATTTATTGTTAATTAAGAATAAGTAGCCTATAATATTATAGGCTAATGACTGTAGTAGCCTAATGACGAATAGACTACAGGAAAAACAGATGGCACCAGGTCTCCCTAATTTGTCAATAGCCTACTATATAAAATTTACTTGGCTCTTCCACGAGTTGTCCTCCACGAGTTGCTTCCACCAGCGAAACAAACGGGTTATAACCTGCGCCCCAGACACCATGATCGGGTACTTCCACGAGCAGACAATCAAATGAGGAAGACATTTATAACTAGAATGTTATTTACATATTAATTAATTAGTTTGTTTAGTTTTAATAATTTTTATGTTTTTATGTTAAATCTGTATGTGATACTTGTTCACCAGAGTGCTGTTTGGCAGCTGGTTAAGAAATAAAGAATATACTTACTTACTTACTTACTTACTTACTTACTTTCCTGTTACATTAGTGCTAAAATAACTGTTTAAGTAAATTGAAGATTATCAAAAGTTATTTGCGATCGACAATGAAAAACGATCGTCTACTCTATGTGGTTTGGCATTATGCGGTCTTGCTGAGAACAACGACTTTAAATTAATTATATAGGCCTAGACCTATCGTTTTGCTTCACTGAAATGATTGAAATCACGCAGAAAGCAATTTATATCGGCCTAAACTAACAAGTTTCTGCGTAAAGCTTGCATCAAGGTAGCCTAAACGTGTATTTTAAAATACACGTTTACCTGGATCAATATCCAATATAAAAAACATTAATAAATATTTTTTAATTTATAAGCCTAAGCAAAAATTTATGTAGGCCTAACTCAAGCAAGTAGTCAAGATCACAAATTTAAAAGTTTCTGTTTTAGATTCTTGATTTTGTTTGATGTAGTCGACTAAATCGGATGATTTATAATTAGTTTACTGTTTTTAACTACATATCAAACTATAAAAATTATGCAAAATCCCTTGTCCGCGTGCATCTTCAACTTGCTCGTTGCGTTCTGCTGACTGTCTTTATGTTGTTTTTTAAAACATAAAGAAAAATTATCACATGAAAGATCAGTTATCCTGATTGGAAGTTGTATTAGGTCGATACAATTAATCGATTTAAAATTGATATAGCGCCACTATCGGACACCCACGCTACTCAGTGGCGCTTCATTCAAAGGGGCAGCAGAAAATAATAAGTACGCCTAGACTAGTCATTATTTCTTAGCGCTGCACCAACCACCGTTACGGTAGCTTTCAGTTTAAAATATCCATCCAAAATTCTGTTGTTAGGCGTAAATGGAAACACGTTTTTTATTCTAACAAAATTTCAAAACTCTCACAGCTATCATGGGAAACATTCAGATCCACTCGTACGCTATAGCCAGAGGCGTTTAAAACGCACGAGAAAGCGACCTTCGTATAAGCATTTATAACCTACAAGGTGTATAAATTGTAAATCATGTTTGTATGTGTGCTTGTTATAACGCCACTTCAAGCTCTTGCTACTCAGAGGCGCTCCCGAATGCAGAGCGGACGCTGCATCGAAGTTTCACGCAATTGCGAGTGAAGAACTTGCCCAAGGTCCTTACTCGGCGATTTGAAGTGGATTGGAACAGCGGCGTCGTTATGGGGGATATGGGGGTAAGCCCCTCCGAAATGGCGCTCAACTCCCCCCAACGGAAAATGCGGAAAATGTCTACAACCATGGGTACATAGCGTATACTGACCTGAGAAAGGGTAAAATCGGGAAAATGGGATACTTTCTTGGGTTTGAGATCGAATGACTAAAAAATCGTCAGATTTTTGACGGGGGAAATGGGATATTTTCTTGGGTTTGAGATCGAATGACTATAACAGTCGTCAGATTTTTGGGCCAATAAAAATAAAAGACGGAAAATTTCTTGGACCAACTTCAGTCTTCCCCCCCACCCCAAAACTGAAAATCTGGCGCCGCCACTGGATTCGAACCTGCAACCCTTCGGTTGCAAGGCGACGAACACACCAAATACACCACTGCGCCCAACAATGTAGGCATTATTTAATGTCATTACGATCACCTGGTCACCTGGTGCCGTCAGCTTCTGGAGCTCTGGCGAAAGCCTTGATGTATTCTCTCCAACGTCTCCTCTCTCTAGTCGCCTCTCGTAGCTCCTCCAGTCTCATGCCAGACTTTTCCTGTACCTCATCCAACCATTTCTTCCTAGGTCTTCCGCATCTTCTCCTTCCCTCACCGCATGCCGTCATCAGCTCCTTTTCCAGACCGTTAGATCTCATCACATGGCCAAAGTAGCTCAATTTTCTCCAAGTTGCTGTTTGCTGCAGTGTCTCCTCCCTCTCTATTCCAAGCTCCTCGCGCACCGATTCGTTAGTTCTCTTCTCCGTCCATGAAATCCTTAGCATCTTTCTCCAAATCCACATTTCACACGCGTTGATTTTCTTTTCCATATCCCGTGTCTTTGTCCATGTCTCGCATCCATATAGGACCACTGGGAAGATCAGTGCTCTTACCAGTCTTTTCTTTGTTTCCCTGCTCACGTATTTATCCTTCCAAATCTTTTCCAGACCGTTAGCCATTAAGTCACCCTCAGGCCTGAGGGTCTCACCTTTGGTGACTATCGTTGATTTATTCCTTGAATACACCATGACTTTTTTCTTGGCAGAAGATAAGGGGTGGTTTGCCATTGCCTTCCCCCCGTTTGCCATCCGTGCCCGTTCGTTCACCCTTCCATACGGAAAGGTTACTAACAGGTCGCACCACGAGAAGGTGGGCACGGTGGACTTTGATTCGCCAGCCCAGGTCGGTTCCGAGTCTACGCTCCAATTGGAGTCGTCGGTCGGGTCTCCTCCCCGCTTTACTCAATTGAATGAGTGACTGACAAACCTTTGCGACCCCATTACGATACACCTTATAATAGGGTCTACAAGAAATCAATATTGCCTGTGTGTTTGTTGGCCTCAGTCGAGCACGGCTTTTACGTCTACTATATCATTGACAAATGACAAATATGAACAAATAATTTTTGTGAGTCAACAAAGACCCAGTTGTCAATAATTGCGCATTAGCCAAATGTTCCTAAAACCTGGCGCAGCAGACAGAAAGGTAAATTCTAATAAAACCAAGCAATGAATATTTTCTGCTGTTACTAATGAAACATCGACACATCGATTCAAACCAAGAAGGCCCTATTAGTTCTTTTTTCCATCTTAAACTTGTCTCCAAACTTTTTCAGAAACATCTTGCACATTTCATTCACATAGATAATTATACATGGAACTGCTAATATAGTCACACATTGACATCGGTATCAGCTTTGAATACGGCAGCTTGTAATGCAAACTCCGAGAGTCTTGACTCTGTTGAATCTTATAACAGGTGCAGGCAGAAGTTTCACAAGGGATCATCTAGCAATGTCTAGAAAATTAGCCGGTAACAGCGTCTTCATTTGCGATTTGTAGAACATGAGATCCATTCAACATAGATATAAATAATTATGCACATCATTCATTACCAGGCTTTGACCATGTTCAGCATAGGCCTAACCGGAAATTGGACTCAATAGAGCATATGCCTTAATATGTACAGGGTGGGCCATAAAAAAGTAATCCCCTACGGTTTTTGCCCATATCTTGGCCAGCAGTAAGAATTTCGAAATCAAATTTTACAGGCTTAAAGAAAATTCATATTTACAAAGGATGACCAGATTTCATCCAACTATTTTAAACAGAACAAAAGTTATATTACTTTTAGTGAGGCGACCCGCCGTTTTTTGACGATTCAAAAATGCGACGCAACCAAAAGTTGCAAAAAATCCAATTTAATTATTTTGGAAATATATTGGTCCGAAGTAAGAATATCGAAATGAAATTTTACAGGCATAACGACAATTCATACCTGCACATGATGGCCGGATTTCATCAAAATATATCAAACAGAACAAAAGTTATACCACATTCAGTGAGGCGCCCGCCGTTTTTGGTGATTCAGAAAGGTAACGGCACAAAAAACTAACAAAAACACACTTTTATTAATTCTCATCTCAAATATTTGATTTCAAATAGCCTTGATATTGCCACATGATCATTATTATTACTATTTATAAAAGAAACAGAGTATGCCATCGTTGCTGCGCGCCACTGAGAAGTCACTTAGCAAGACAATCAAATTGGTAAATAAGGAATCTGTCATATTAATCAACAGGTCCATCAGGAACTTTGCAAAGAGACTCAAAAGAAGTTTTGGCACTGGTGGTAGGCACATTGAACATAAGTTGTGAAGCACTACGAAGTTCATTTGACAACAGTTATTTGAGATGAGACTTAATAAAATCGTGTTTTATTATTTTTGTTGCGTTTCGGTTTTGAATCGTAAAAAACGGTAGGTGGCCTCACTAAAAGTGGTATAACTTTTGTTGTGTTTAAAATATTTTGACGATATCTGGCTATCATGTGTAAATATGAATTGTCTTTAAACCTGTAAAAATTCATTTTGAAATTCTTACCTCTGGTCATGATATTAGCAAAAAATCTAATTTGTTTTGCGTTTCGTTTTTGAATCGTCAAAAAACGGAGGGTCGCCTCACTAAAAGTGTTATAACTTTTGTTGTGTTTAAAATATTTTGATGAAATCTGGCTATCATGTGTAAATATGAATTGCATGCAAGACTGTAAAATTTCATTTCAAAATTCTTACTTCTGGCCAAGATATTGGCAAAAAACCGTAGGGGGTTACTTTTTTATGGCCCACCCTGTAGATATTCAAATATTTGTACGCTTAGCACTGTCAACTAACAACAAACAAATTTTGCCTCCCGTGGAGACATACGTTCTCTTTATCAATAATCTTCTCCCATGAATGTAAATAGGTCGCAGTAGCGGTGTATTCAAGGCCATATGGTCTATAGAACAAACTGTCCACAAATAATCAATGCACACCAGAACCTCTTTGTTTTCGGATATTGTCTTGATTTCGTCTGAAAACAGAGCGATCAGCAAATTAAACAGAAGGATGGCAACGACAAGAACATAGCTGACGTGGACCGCTTCAAAACCTACTTGTGAGCCAGTGCTGAAACCACGAACGTCCATAGAATTCAGGAATATGAGGATCATCGAGTATTCAGCACTCAACAAGTCTGAAAACTGCGATAGGCAGCCTCCATTGTGGTCTTGCGAGGATGACATAATGAAGAGGCGCAAGAAAGCAGTTATGAAACATTCGCAAATAATGATAAAGTAAACCAACATGGACAACATTCGCCTGATGTAGAGAACCATGTGCCCGATGGATTGAAAGATTTCCATGTGGTGCAATATAGCACTAGTAATAATCGGAGTTTGGCAAAGATGCATAATCGTCAGAAACGCCACATTTTCTTTCGTCGGATTATTATAAATAGCTATTTCGACGATCACCATAATGGCAAATAGCAAGCCGGGAATGCGCTGCGAGGCCATGGAGATATAAACCTTAACTTTCTTGCGCTCTCCTGACAAATCCCTTACTAATATCAGCTGCTCTGACACAATTTTGACTGCATGAAAAAACGACAGCGAGTCGTACAGCAGAGTCATAAATGACTGCAATATCAAATAAGATTCCAGACATCTTTTAGCAGTCACCGAGATCGACATCGGATCTTCATCGCAGTTAGTAGTGTCATTGAAATAATTCTTCTCACTTTCATGATGCAGTTCAGAACTTTTTCCCATGCTGTACCGTTTAGTGACGTTGATCTGGCTAAACTGATACACACAGAAAGCGCAAGTGTAGACAATTTTGAGAAGAAACCAGATGACGATAACGAAACGTTTTCTTTGAACTGTTTTTTGAATCCAATCTGCGATTATGGATTCGGTGAAGACATGCCGTCCAAAACCTGAGGTAAAATGCCTTTCATCGAGTAAACCAAGAATATGTATTGGCGATTTGGCAACATGCCGTTTTACAGCAACGTCGCCTGTTTCGTACTCTGTGATATCATACCAACGATATCTTCTTACACCTATGATATCCTCTCTTATCTTATATATTCCTGGTGTTTCAAAAATAGTCATCATTATCCTCAGCGCTCCTTGATGAACAGCGAACTCCAGCGGCCTAAGCCCAGCTGTGTCTTCCATGCGCAGAAGTCTGGCTATGTTTTCTTCCGGAATAATACGACACAACTTGGTGTAACTTTGCGCAATTGATTCTTCGTTGTGTGGTTGAATAAATGCAACACAAACCAAACAATGAAAAACGTTGAAATCGTCTTTTTCCTGAGTGTAGACGTCGACGTCATATTTAACCATGACGTCACATACTGTCATAGATCCGTACATGGCTGCCAATGTAAATGGATGAGTAAATATCGGTCGTTGTTTGGTTAAACGTTTGACTTCCGGATTTTCTTGGAACTGAAATGAACCGTTCAGTAATTTTGACTTCGTAAGCATATCACTCGTTTTTAGTACTCTACTTATCTGTTGGCTGTCGTCATTCCTTATGGCGTCGAGCCAGAATTGGTATTGCGGCAGTGGTAAAACATCTTCTGGCCTACACACAGTTTGGGTTGCTTCGCTGTGCGACATTGCTGCCTTTTGATATTAGGCCTATTACTGCTTTTGCAAGTAGGAATATTCGCAATAAACTGAGCCTTCCTTTTTTGCTTTAGACGTTTTCAATCGCAGACTTTTCGACTTGTCGCAGTTAGCGAACATTTATCAACTACCAAACTGCTAAACGCACTTGGTATAGACTCCATCACATTCAAGATTCGTATTCATTTATAATAGTCCTAGCTGAGACTGCGCCCTGGTTGAGAACGCTTGAGCTATAATGTTTGTCATTTCTTTGTTTTAGAAACCGAACGAGTCCAAACAGGATTTATTTCTCACTCTGGCATTAATGTGTGCACCAAATACGAAAAGGTAGACCTACTCAGCATCAACCTTAGCCATTTGGAATGTAATAATGTATGTTCGTCAATGTGTTTATTAGCAGAAATCAGTTTTACCAGGACAACGGCATACTTGCTCTAGATAATGGAGTCATGCTCATAGAAAATTCAACTAGACGTTATTGTATGAATGTTTGTATATTTTGTATAGGCATACCAGAAAACAGCAAAGGCATGTTGCAAAAACTATTAGCTAGATAAATCGCTCAGCATGTTGGTTTTTGGGTAGGTGTATCTCAACGTTTTAAAATATGGTGTAGGCTTACTATGAGTATAATGGTAGTAGCTGCTGTTAGCAATTGAATGCAAATTAAAACTGACAATGGATAATGCAATAATATTATGATTATAGATTGCACAACCAATGGGATTACCGCATGCAATAAGGAAACAAAATAATGCATGTAGTAATCTTATACTCAGCAGACGCGCATAAACCCTATAATTGTACCACATTGATATACATGTAGCCTTGATGATCATATGAAATTCACTTTCTTTTGTGTTTTAAACGCAGCAGGCTACAGAGTACGAGTTGGTTTTAATGTTTGCACAGAGAGTGGTGAGAGTTTTGAAATTTTTTATCGTAAGAAACCGTGTCTTCCATTTAACAATAAAACTTTTAGATGGATGGATGCTGATTTAAACTGAAAGCTACGGTAGTTGATACAGCGCAAATAAATAACAACTAGGCTTACCGCTTACATCTTCTTTTCTGCACATAGGTTTACCTCTACACATAATTATGCTTGCAGATTTTCACTGGCTATTGATGACTGCACTTTTCCATTAGGCCTATACACTGACATCTTTCCACGCTGCAACGCTTAGCTGGGAAAATGTCACCTGTTAAAAGGGCGCCCGACAAAATGGCGCCGACAATAGGGCGCCGACAAAAGGGCGACCGACATAAGAGCGGCGCTCTTAAAAGAAATATTAGCGATGAAGAGTGATAATATTATAAGTAAATAAGCAGCTCAACGACGACGGGACAAATAGCAATTAGGCCTACTACTTAATTAACTGTTTCACACCTGATGTTTGTTCAGACCCAACATGCTCGGAGGACCTGGAAAAGGCGCTAAAATAAACAATTCACTTGCAGCAAGCGGTAAGATTAGAGGTTGGAAAGGTCTTCATCACGTGATATGAGCTTCATATCAAACAAAGGAAGCACGTCAGCTCTACTGTTTTGTATCATTAACATGGAGGAGATCGCGAAATTGTCGTGAAAATGTCGTGAAATTCCTAGTGTTATGCGCCGCTGAGTGTTTGGCTAGCAGATTCTTAGCCGTAGACAACCGCATTAGGCTACCTTACATGTAGTTTTAACTTTTCATCAAATTCCAAGTGCATCCTTTCAACTTCTCATTAAGTTTCTTGTTTGTAGTTCTAAAATAATTTCTGGCCTTCTACTCTTCTAGGCTACATCTCGTTGAACATTAAAGTCATATAATGTAGTAGTGGTGGATCACTTGTCTTTTTCAAATCATTTATTTAATCCGCGATATCTTTCACGATAATATTTCTTTTAAGAGCGCCGCTCTTATGTCGGGCGCCCTTTTGTCGGCGCCCTTTTATCGGGCGCCCTTTAGTCGGGTCACCTGGAAAATAATGAAACCAAATATGCCTACATACCAAACTATTATGCAAACGCTCTTGTCCGCGTGCATCTTTAACTCGCTCGTAGCGTTCTGCTAACTGTCTTTATGTTGTTTTTAAAACATAAAGAAATATTATCACATGAAAGATCAGTTATCATGATGGTGAACATTGGAGGAAGTGTTCGTGTTGTATTAGATCGATACAATTAATCGATTTAAAATTGATCTAGCGCCACTATCAGACATCTACGCTACTCAGTGGCGCTTCATTCAAAGGTTCAGCAGAAAAGAATAAGTAAGCCTACGCCTAGTCATTATTTCTTTGCGCTGCACCGACTACCGTTACGGTAGCTTTCAGCTTAAATTAACATAATATCCATCTAAAATTCTGTTGTTAAATGGAAGACACGGTTTTGTATTATAACAAAATTTCAAACTCTCACCGCTATCTTGGGAAACATTCAGATCCACTCGTTCGCTACCGTATAGCATGAGGCGTTTAAAACTCAGGAGAAATCGAACTTCGTTTAAGCATTATAGCCTACAAGGTGTATAAATTGTATATCATTGTTTGTATGTGCACTTGCTATAACGCCACATTATGCTCGCGCTACTCATAGGCGCTCCCGAATGCTGAGCGGACACTGCATCGGAGTTTCACGCCGAAGAACTTGTTAAGGTTCTTTCGTGGCTACTTGAAGTGGATTGGAACAGTTGCGGCGCTAGGGGAGATAAAGGGGGTAAGCTCCCCTAAATGGCGCCCAACTCTCCCCAAAGAAAAATGCGGAAAATGTCTACAACCATGGGTACATAGCGTATACTGACCTGAGAAGGAGTAAAATCGGGAGAAATAAAGTCCAAAACCATAGGACGACTAGAAAAAAGGGGCCAGAGTTTTGACGGCGAAAATGGAATATCTTCTTGGGTTTGAGATCGAATGACTAAAAAATTCGTCAGATTTTTGGGCAAATAAAAATAAAAGACGGAAAATTTCTTGGACCAGCTACAGCCTCCACCCCAAACCTGAAATTCTGGCGCCGCCACTGGATTGGAGCCTGCAACCATTCGGTTGCAAGGCGACGAACACACCACCGCGCCCAACAATGTAGGCATTATTTAATGTCATTACGATACACCTTATAGGGTCTACTAGAAATCAATATTGCCTGTGTGTTTGTTGGCCTCAGTCGAGCACGGCTTTTACGTCTACTATATTATTGACAAATGACAAACATGAACAAATAATTTTTGTGAGTCAACAAGGACCCAGTTGTCAATAATTGCGTATTAGCCAAATGTTCCTAAAACCTGGTGCAGCAGACAGCCAGGTAAATTGTATTAAAACCAGCTCACTGAATATTTTCTGCTGTTACTAATGAAACA
The DNA here is from genome assembly GCA_945859605.1 of Lumbricus rubellus. NCBI lineage: Eukaryota > Metazoa > Annelida > Clitellata > Crassiclitellata > Lumbricidae > Lumbricus > Lumbricus rubellus. The sequence goes on along the minus strand of OX243815.1, from coordinate 41,223,849 downwards.
TAGACACATCGATTCAAACCAAGTATTAGTTATTTATTCAATTTTAAACTTGTCTCCCAACTTTTTCAGAAACACCTTGCGCAAAATAATGGACTGACATTTCATTCACATAGATATACATGTACAATTGAACATGGAACTGCTTTTATAGTCACACATTGATATTGATATGTCCTGGGCATGACGTTAAACTGCATCCATCCTCTGCCACAGGGAACCAACAACGTCCCTGTGCCGGTCCTAAGCCCGGACAAAATGAGGAAGGTTTGCCAGATGGGTGGCGATACGCTGGCAGTGAAAAACCAAGACGATTGTAATCCGCCAAAACCACGACACAAGTGACATAGCTACCCAGATGCTTCAAGGTGTCATGATGTGAAGCAGACATGCTCAGGTCGGTCAGGACACACCGATGGAGAGGGTCGGGGGAGAGAGCGTGGGACACAACGGGCATTGACCCACGTTGTCCTTTGTGCTTCTTTTTCACGATTCTCTTCAATCAGACAAGGTTTAGATGCTCCAAGATGTTAATGGTATGGAGCAGACCTGCTGACCCAACCGGTTGAAGCTGGGCAACATGGCACGAGACAGACTCAGACAGAGAGTGGCATCGGACTCCTACGGGCATTGAGCCTAAGGATATTGATGATGATGATGATTGATATTGGCATCAGCTTTGAATACGGCAGATTGTAAGGCAAACTCCAATAGTCTTGACTCTGTTGAGTCCTATAACAGGTGCACTGGTGCAGGCAGAAGTTTCACCTAGCAAAGTCTTGAAAATTTTCCGGTAACAGCGTCTTCATTTTGCAATTTGTAGAACATGAGACCCATTCAACATATATATAGGCCTAATTATGCACATTAATCATGACCAGGCTTTGACGATGTTCAGCATAAGTCTAACCGGAAATTGGACTCAAGAAAGCATATGCCTTACAGTGGATGTTCGAATATTTGTAGGCTTAGCACTGTCAACTGACACTAGACAAATTTTGCCTCCCATGAGGGCATACGTTTTCTTTATCACTGATCTTAATGCATGAATGTAAACAGGTCGCAGTAGCGGTGTATTCAAGGCCATATGGTTCAAAGAACAAACTGTCCACAAATAATCAATGCACATAAGAACCTCTCTGTTTTCGGATATTGTCTTGATTTCGTCTGAAAACAGAGCAATCAGCAAATTAAATAGAAGGATGGCAACGACAAGAACATAGCTGACGTGGACCGCTGCAAAACCTACTAGTGACCCAGTGCTGAAACCACGAACGTCCATAGAATTCAGGAATATGAGAATCATCGAGAATTCGGCACCCAGTATGTCTGAAAACTGCGATAGACAGCCTCCATTGTGGTCTTGAGTGGATGCCATGATGAAGAGGCACAAGAAAGCAGTCAGGAAACATTCGCAAATAATGACAAAGTAAACCAACATCGACAACATTCGCCTGATGTAGAGAACCATGTGCCCGATGGATTGAAAGATTTCCATGTGGTGCAAAATGGCACTAGTAATAATCGGAGTTTGGCAAAAATGCATTAGAGTCAGAAACGCCACATTTTCTTTCGTCGGATTGTTATAGATGGCTATTTCGACGATCACCAGAATGGCAAATATAAAACCGGGAAAGCGCTGCGAGGCCATGGAGATATAAAACTTAACTTTCTTTAGCTTTCCTGACAAATCCCTAACCAAAAGCAGCAGTTCTGATACAATCTTTACTGCATGAAAAATCGACAGCGAGTCGTACAGCAGAGTCATAAATGACTGCAATATCAAATAAGTTTCCAGACATCTTTTAGCAGTCACCGAGATCGACATCGGATTGTCATCGCAGTTGGTAGTATCATTGAAAATATTCCTCTCACTTTCATAACGCAGTTCAGAACTTTTTCTCATGCTGTACCGTTTAGTGACGTTGATCTGGCTAAACTGATACACACAGAAAGCGCAGGTGTAGACAATTTTGAGAAGAAACCAGATGACGATATGGATACGTTTTCTCTGAACTGATTTCCGAATCCAATCTGCGATTATGGATTCGGTGAAGACATGTTTTCCAAAACCTGAGTAAAAATGCCTTTCATCGAGTAAACCAAGAATATGTATTGGCGACTTGGCAACATGCCGTTTTACAGCAACGTCGCCTGTCTCGTACTCTGTGATGTCATACCAACGATATCTTCTTACACCTATGATATCCTCTCTTATCTTATATATTCCTGGTGTTTCAAAAATAGTCATCATTATCCTCAGCGCTCCCTGATGAACAGCGAACTCCAGCGGCCTAAGTCCAGCTGTGTCTTCCATACGCAGAAGTCTGGCGATGTTTTCTTCCGGAATAATACGACACAACTTGGTGTAACTTTGCGCAATTGATTCTTCGTTGTGTGGTTGAATAAATGCAACACAGACCAAACAATGAAAAACGTTGAAATCGTCTTTTTCCTGAGTGTAGACGTCGACGTCATATTTAACCATGACGTCACATACTCGCATAGACCCGTACATGGCTGCCAGAGTAAATGGATGAGTAAATATCGGTCGTTTTTTGGTTAAACGTTTGACTTCCGGATTTTCTTGGAACTAAAATGAACCGTTCAGTAATTTTGACTTCGTGAGCATATCACTCGTTTTTAGTACTCTACTTATCTGTTGGCTGTCGTCATTCCTAATGGCGTCGAGCCAGAATTGGTATTGCGGCAGAGGTAAAACATCTTTTGGCCTAAACACAGTTTGAGTTGCTTCACTGTGCGACATTGCTGCCTTTCGATATAATTACTGCTTTTACAAGTATACGCAATAAACTGAGACTTCTTTTTTGCTTCAGACGTTTTCAATCGCAGACTTTTCGACTTGTCATATATAACGAACATTTATCAACTACTAAAGCCTTGTTTCATTTGATGAAACGCGCTTGGCATAGACTCCATCACATTCAAGATTCGTGTTCATTTATAATAGTCCTAGCTGAGGCTGCGCCCTGGTTGAGAATGCTTGAGCTATACTGTTTGTCATTTCTTTGTTTTAGAAAGCGAACGTGTCCAAACGGGACTTATTTCTCACTCTGGCATTAATGTGTGCACCAAATACGAGAAGGTCGACCTACTTAGCATCAACGTAAGCCATTTGCAATGTAATAATGTATGTTCGTCAATGTGTTTATTAGAGGATTTCAGTATTACCCAGACAACGGCACATTTGCCCTACATGTAGATGATGGAGTCATGCTCATAGAAAATTCACCTAGACGTTATTGCATGAATGTATGTATACATTGTATAGGCATACCAGAAAACAGCAAAGGCATGTTGCAAAAACTATTAGCTAGATAAATCGTTCAGCATGTTGGTTTTTGGGTAGGAGTACCTCAACGATTGCAAATATGGTGTAGGCTTACTATGCGTATATTGGTAGTAGCTGCTGTTAGCAATTGAATGCAAATTAGAACTGACAATGGAATATGCAATTAGGATTATACATGTAGATTGCACATAATGCACAACCAATGGGATTACCGCATGCAATTATAAGGAAACAAAATAATGCATGTAGTAAGCTTATAAGCATCGGACTCGCATAAACCCTATAATAATTATTGAACCACAATGATATACATGTAGCTTAGTCTGCTTAGATGCTCATATGAAATTCACTTTCTTCTGTGTTTTAAACGCCGCAGGCTACAGAGTACGAGTTAGTTTTAATGTTTGCCAAGATAGTGGTGAGAGTTTAGGAAAACATTTATCATGAGAAACCGTGTCTTTCATTTAACAATAGAACTTTTAGATGGATGGATGTTGATTTAAACTGAAAGCTACGGTAGTTGATGCAGCGCAAATAAATAATAACTAGGCTTACCGCTTACCTATTCTTTTCTGCTAATAGCTCGACTCCCTCGCTTTGCACATAGGTTTTTCTCCACACATAATTATGCTTGCAGACTTTCACTGGCTACTAATGACTGCACTTTTCCATTAGGCCTATAATACAGTATACACTGACATCTTTCCACGCTGCAACGCACAGCTGAGAAATGACACTAAATATGCCTCCATCTAGGCCGTAGACAGAGGGGTGTTTGGGGTGTTTGAACACCCCCCGAAATGGAAAATGCAGAAAAAATCTATTGCATGGGCGAAATTTTCTGATGACCTTTTTTAGTCATCCGGTCAAAATCTTTGAAATATTTTCCATTTGAAATATTAATATTTTCCATTTTTCGGCCGTCAAAATTTCTGATGACCTTTTTTTAGTCGTCAATTTTACTTTTTCTTTTATTCGAGATATTTACACGCGTTGGTTTTTTCTTTAAAGCTTGGGTTGCATGGCTTCCAGTGGCGTCGGGCGTCTGCATATCATCGATAGAGTGGTCAACGCAACCAAGTGCATCGGCATACTGCAGACGTGCATGGTGCCATCAACTCAGCAACTCTTCCCAGACCAGTTCCTCTTTCAGGATGACAATGCACCATGCCATCGTGCCAAACTGGTGACCAGCTGGGAGAAACAGAACAATGTTAGGACGCTGAACTGGTCAGCCCAGTCCCCGGATCTCAATCCAGTTGAGAATCTGTGGTATAAAGTAACCTTGCCGATATCCAAGAGATATCCAACTTACAAGCGCGAGCTCATCGAATCGCTCATCCTCGCCTGGAACCGAGTTGTGACCCATGACCACCTCGTCAAGCTGGTCCACTCAATGCCGAACGTTGCAGACAAGTGTTGAAGAACAAGGGTTGGCCCAAAAAATTTTTTATGCATCAGTGACACACAGAAACGGCCTTTTCAAGGCCACTAAAATGATAAAAATGGCTTACGAGTACACATGCCGGTTATTTCATCCCAACACATTGCACTATGCACAGAACAAGCATTAGCGTGTAGCAAACCTTTATGGCCCTTCTCATACTGGTACAGTCACGAGGTGGTAAACGAACTTTCATCATGTAAAATTACAGAAATATGGTTGTGAACTCGAACCAAACAATAATAAAACCTATAATTAACGCCCACATGCTTACCAGTATGCTACATTATTCATCCTAATACAGAAGAAATCATGCATACATGTAGAAACGCAAAATATATGGGTGATGCAAAACTTTTTCATACCACTGTAAGTAAAATCCCATCATCTGCATTTTTCGTTCTTTTGAACTTTTAAGACATACGCAGGTCTAAGTGCATAGGTCCATGCATACAGTATTATGCATTAAAACTTGTATTTGGATATTGACGTCTTTAAAAGCTCGTAAGTGCACACACGTCATGCGACTGTGCATTGATGACACGAGCAGATCAATTGAAAGACTTGCTCAAGGTCCTCACTCAGTGGCAGCCTGCCTTGGTGATCGATTGCTCAAGCCCGTTGTCTCCGCTTTTGCGGGTTTTAACGCTTTATCCATTCGGCTCCAGAGGCCCATCTAAGTATTTTGCGTGAGTCTAGATCTGCATAATCTGCTAAGCTAACATTGAAAAAAATCCTGATTATTTCGGAAGTAGTCAACAATGTCTTCAAGTGCTCACTCGCTATGATTTTTGCTTCAATTTTGAGCTGCTTGTCGGCGCAGAGTTAATAGGCCTACGCATATTAGATCTTAGCCCAGGCCCTAGGACGCATAATGAGAAATCGACCGTCTGCAGAACAGTAGCGTCCTTTCAATAACGCCATTTTAAATCTATCGTATATAGAAATTTAATTCTTTCCTTTGTATAAACGGACACCAGCGACTTATAACGTTGAGGCTCTGAGATCTTTCGCTCTTTAATTAACTTCGGTATTAATTTTGCATTGGAAAACATTGCAATTTTTCACCAGGTTGCCCACAGCGCGAAGGAGGAGTGCCTTAGAGTAGGACAACAATAACGGTTGCTTTTTAGGGCTTGCTGCCTATCCTAATTAGGAAGTAGGGACACAATGTTATGGCTAAACACCTCACGAGTCGTGGTCAAATCAAATCAAATCAAGTTTATTGGTCCCATAAAAGAAAAAATATACTGTTATGCATGTATGTATGTATGTATGTATAACATTGTATATATGTATGTATGTATGAATGTATGTATGTATGTATGTATGTATGTATGTATGTATGTATGTATGTATGTATGTATGTATGTATGTATGTATGTATGTATGTGTGTATGTATGTATGTATGTATGTATGTATGTATGTATGTATGTATGTATGTATGTATGTATGTATGTATGTATGTATGTATGTATGTATGTATGTATGTATGTATGTATGTATGTGTGTATGTATGTAGGTATGTATGTATGCATGTATGTATGTATGTATGTATGTATGTATGTATGCAAGTATGTATGCATGTATCCATTAATTTTATGGACTTGGACTGTGTAGGGGAATATGTCCTGCTTCAAGGGGAAACGTCCGGGGGTAACTGTCCGGGGCGGAATATGTCCGGGGGAATAATTATGTCCATGAGAAAATGTCCTACATTCTTGGAAGCTTCTCTGGCCAGAGTGTTTGCCATCAACCTAAACCCCTTCCCGATAATTAGCCATACAGAGTGGAATAGCGTAAAGTCTTTTTGGTAAATATAAGACATGTAGACATTTTCTAATTCCCTTGCATTGTCTAGACTATGCAAGCATAACTGGAAAAGTACAAAAGAAGCAAGTGAATTTACCACACCATTATTCAAAATCATTTCTAATTGCCTTCATTGCAACTCCATAAATAATTAATCGTAAGCCGCGGTTAACCGATTCTTACGATATTTCTAAAGCCACATAAGTCGAAACGCGAAAGTCAATGAATTACAAAATCATACCGACCCCATGACTGCCTTGTTAGGCCTAACTTAAAACTAGCCCAGACTCTATAATGAAGCCAAAATAAAGTTTCATACTTTTATTACATGTAGGCTAAACCATAATTTTTATGTTAATTTTTCAAATAAGTTCCAGTTGAAAATAGTTAATTGAAATATACAAGTTCGTTCTTGACGTCGCATCAATCTCTAGAGCCAACAGACCTAAACACAATAACATGAACCTTATTGCCTACGTTAATTTTTCTAACATTCGACTAATCATTTAAATCATACGATAAGTCAATAAAATGTGAATCCAGTTACAACCCTGCATTGCTTCCCTTTCTTGCACTATCAACTGAAACCAAATAAATTTTTCCATCGGAACAGACGAAATTCTTCTTATTCCATGATCTTTTCAAAGGAATGTAAATACTTCGAAGTATCGGCGTGTTCAAACCGATATAATCGGCCGTATCAACTGTCAGTAATTGATCTATGGACAAAACAGCTTCTCTGTTTCCGGAAACCTTATTCACTTCGTCTGAAAACAGCGCAATTATCAAATTGTACAGAAGGATGCCCAGAATGAAAACAAAGCAGACATGAACCGTTTCAATTTCCACAAAAACGCCAAGGCTTAATCCTCGAACGTCAAACGTATTGAGAAATATGAGAAGCGTTGAGTATACACCAGCGAAGATGCCAGAAAACTGCGAGATACAGCCTCCCACACTTTCTATTTCAGACATCATTATGAAGAGGCGCATGAATAGAAACAAAAAACCGCCAAACATCACAATGAAAGTAAACATCATGGAAAACATTCTCCTGATGTAGAGAATTATATGCCCGGTGGAACTGAAGATTGCCATGTGGTGTAGTATTGAAGTAGTAATAATGGGAGTTTGTAGAATATGCGCCACTGTAAGATACGATAGATTTTCTTTCGTTGGGTTGTTATAGATGGCTATTTCGACCAGAACCATGACGGCCAGCAACAACGCTGCAAGGCGCTCGTAGTTTGAAGACATATCGTTGACTGCGTTCTTCAGTTTTCCGGACAAATCCTTCATAATCAAAGCCTGGTAACCAAAAATTTTCATTGTGTGCCCTACCATCAGCGAGTCATAAAGCACAGTGAATAATGACTGCAGGATGAGATACGCTTCAAGGCATCTTTTTATAGTCAACGAAATTTGCGTTTCATCTTCGCTGCACTCAACTTTGTAGTCTTCTTCTGAACCATGCTTGTATCCATTCCTGATGTTAGTCTGACTTAGCTGATACACAAAAAACGCACAGCTGTAAACTATTTTCATAATAAAATAGCCGATGATAATAAGCCGTTTGCCCTTCAATGATTTTTTAATCCAATCTGCAATGATGGATTCATTGAGAACACGTCGTCCAAACTCTGAGTAAACATCCCTTTCGTCTAGTAGAGGAACAATTCTCAAGGGTGATCTATTACTCTGCCGGTGAAGAGACATGTCTTCCGTTTCGTACTCTGTGATATCATACCAACGATATCTTCTTACGCCAACGATATCCTCACGTATCTTATAAATTCCTGGTGTTTCAAAAATAGTCATCATCATCTTGAGTGCCCCCTGCTGTATGGCAAACTCCAGTGGTCTCACTCCCAACGTGTCTTCCATACGCAGAAGAGTTGCAACCTTATCTTCTGGAATAACGCTACAAAGCCTTCTGTAACTTTGCTCGATAGATGATTCATTGTGAGGTTGGAAAAATGCGATGCAGATCAAACAATGAAAGACGTTGAAGCCCCCTTCCTCTTGAACGAAAACATCAACGTCATGTTTAACCATGACGTCACATACTCCCATAGATCCGTACAACGCCGCCAAAATGAATGGATGAGTAAATATCGGTCATTTTGTTGTCAAACGTATTTCTTCAGGAATTTCATTGAACTGAAATGAACCGTTCAGTAACTTCGACTTTGTGAGCATATCGCAGGTTTCTAATATTCTACACAACTCCTGACTGTTATCTTTCATAATGGTGTCGAGCCAGAATTTGTAATTCGGCAATGGCAACACTTCTGTGCACTGTGCGTCAGAGGCTTTCTTGTATGACATTTTTGGTTTTCAAGGTTCCTTTTAAAAGTAATTGCAATTGTGAACTCTTGCGATCAATGTACGATTAATTAAACTAGGTCGACAGATACTTTCAATTGTTTTGGATTATCAAGCAAGAGACGCCGCAGAACGTGCACTATTTTATTTCGACATTACCTGGGTCAGGTTAATTTCTGCTTAAGTAGGCCTATTAGCATCGTGTCGCTTTTAGTAGACCTCCACACTGTCCAGTGGTGTCCACAGTGAGATTGAGCAGAAATTTATAGTCTGGAGTTTGATGATTTCGACATGTTGCAAACGGTGCATAACGAAGGACATCTCATTCATTTGTCTTCTTTTGCTGCACTGCATTCGCTGCGTGAAGAAACCAAGTGATGTGTTCAATTTATACGTAGGCCTATTCCAGTCGTATCACTTATTAAGAGACCTCAGTGGGATGGTCCAGAAATTTAGATCAATTGGCCAATGTCCGGAATTTCAGGAAATCGACGTGTTGGAAACTGTGCATAAACACGGACAGCTCATTAGAAATTTCAAATGTCTTCCTTGGCTGCACTGCACAGTGATGATACAAGCGTTTACGACAACCCTCTGTCATTCTCTTCGTAAAGAAATCTGGTGATGTGTGATTCGAGAAAATCGATGTATCCAAAGCAAAGCTTATATTATTAGCTATAGCAACCATGTTAGCTAAAGAACCGACACACTGTTAGGTTTAGCAATGGAGCTTATGTCAATAGGTCGAAGAAGAAACTGGTCGCTCTGTAGTTGCAGCTTCCGCAGACTAATTTGCAGCAATTATTAGTCTACTGTCGTTTTTTTCAATGCGTTGACCGGCGTCGGCCAAAATGCATCAGGTCTGTTATGTAAGACATCTGCTGTGCTTAGATTACCTACGTAGGCCGATAGTGTCAGTGTCAATCAGCATTTAATTTAATGGAAAGGTCAATATAGTCTAAAAGCTGCGCCCTCATTAATCGCAATTATTAACTTAGGTCGCTCTGGTATCTGACTTGGTATGTGCTTCGTGCGGCTTACAACGGAGAAGATGAACAGTCAGGAAACATTTTCTACTAGAATGCTAGTATTTGTCGATTTCAGCGAAATCATGATAAAGTGATTGTGTTGCAGATATATTATGTGGAGATAAAGAAAAATTCTTAGTCATTAGTTGAATAAATAAAAAAAGCAAATGCATAAAATTATAATTATGCACTTGTTATTGCACCCCCCCCCTCAAAATTTCTGCTCAGAAGCGCTCATGAGTCATGACTACAGCGCGGACGCTGAATCGGAGTTTCACACCGATGCGCCTGAGAAATTGCGAGTGAAGGACTTGCCCAAGGTCCTACGAGGCGACGTGAGGTGGATTCGAACCTACAACTCTCCGGCAGCAAGGCAGCAAACATGCACAATTATACACCACCGCGCCCCACAAGTATTGTGATGCATGTATTCTCAGGTACCGTTGTACAAAACTAGTATTATCCACTACATGGTCTATTCAAATGGACTGGAAGTAGGCTACATGTATGATAGGCGTGAGGTCGAGGGGTTCTTGGTCAAAAATAAAGAAATAAAATATGAACATTTTTGCGATGACGACTGTGATAGAAACAGTGATAATGACGATGACCGTGGCGATGACGATGACGTTGATGATGATGATGACGACGATGATGACGATGACGATGACGACGACGGCGATGACGATGATGATGACGACGACGACGACGACGATGATGATGATGACGACGATAATGATGATGAGAAGGATGAGTAAGAGGAAGAGGAGTAGGACGAAGGAAACGGTAAATAGCTGAATGCTGAAGGACGTAGGCCTAGAGTGGTAGTAAATCAGTCGTCTTGACTTTCTGAGAGTGGCAAGCACGCGTATTAAGCTTATAGCCAATCATGACACATCATCAGGTTACTTATGATCGACACATTGGCCCAACAGTTTTTCTAACTTCCAACCGACACATACGCTGCATTTTTAAAATTGGAAACAAGTGGAGTAGAAATCTTGAAATTTTTCAGACAGGATTGGAACCTGCAACTGAAAGTTAAGCACGTTTGCTATGCAGTATTTTAGCAAAAGAAATTCGTGAAATGTTCGGGACCGCGAATGCAATGTGGTAACGATTCCGTTTTGTTGGTTTAAGAGAAATTGTGGCTAGAATATCTACTGTAAGTTGGCATCCGGTGTCGACAGTGAGGTAGGTTATAGGTCTAACCGCCGTTTATGAGGACTTAATGGGAATCATCGAACGAAGGACTCGACAAGTTTATGTTGAACTTGGTGATGGGCTAATGGGCTGGTCGATGCTGAAAGCTTAATCCGAATTGAATAGGATCAAGTACATACATGTACATACGCACATACATGCAATCATATACATTTTTATACAGAGTGCCACATGCAAATATCTAGAATCGTTCTTACTCCAAGTTCATTCATTATTGCACACTTAATCGCTATTTCTCTATTAAGCTGAAAAGGCTGTTTGCTGATTCAAATTACTCATTCATAGCTTGTAAACGTAATACACTACTGTCTACTTTACTGAATATTTCGAGGATTCACAAACGTCAGTCTTTAAAACAACCGTTGACTTGCAAACTTTCTTAGTCAATTGCAATAAACTGCGGAGAAACCTTGTAACGAGAAACATTGTTCAAAGACCAATATTAACTCTGGGCAAACTGTAAATGCAGCTAATGACGCAGAATCATAGAAACAAATCTCCAAAAATTCGACTAACCACTTAGTAACCATCATTAGGCCTACCGGTACGTCATAAAATTCAACTAGAAATGCGTGATCTACAGGGTGGACCAAAAATTAATTTTATAAAGTTTTTTGGCTGCCCCAAAGTATGAATTTTCCAAATCAATTTATACGGGTTTAAAGGTAATTCATATCTTCGTAATACAGCCACGATAAAATATCAAACCGAAACAATTTTTATCACTTTTATTGAGTCCATCCACTGTATTTTGACGATCCAAAAACATAATGCAAAAAGCAATTATATATTTTTATGCTACTAGGGCCTACTATTACTATTAGCCTACTATTACTAATAATCATAATAATAATCATAACAACACTCATCGCTTAATTTCAAACCCGCACACTGTAATATGATCGATCATTGATTAAGCTTACAGTTAATCTCAAGATCTGTAAATAATAGCCTATCCAACAAGTCAAAACCCGACATTCAATGCGTGTAGTACTTAATTGAGTTACTTATGCCTACAAGGCCCAACATGCATTGCATTTATAAATATTCCTCTTTCAAAGCTGATTCAGTTGAAAATAGTCGAATCAGGTCATTGAAATATACAAGTTTCTTCTTCTCAATGGCCAGTGAAGCCTGCAGACTCAGATCCAGATTAATACAACTGGAGAAAAGCCATTAAAATTCATCCACAGAGTCAATTAGACGACAAGTCAGCTAAATATGAATTATTGCAATCTTGTATTGCTAGTCATTTTTGCGCTATCAACTGAAACCAAATAAATTTTTCCGTCGAGACAGACAAACAATTTCTTATTCCACGATCTTTTCATTGGAATGTACAGAAGACGAATTATGGGTGTGTTGAAACCATGGTAATCCACCGTGTAAACTGTCATCAGCTGATCAATAGACAAAACAACTTCTCTGTTTCCTGAGACCGTATTCACATCGTCTGAAAACAGAGCAATCAGCAAATTGTACAGAAGGATGCCCAGAATGAAAACAAAGCAAACATGAACCGTTTCGAATCCCACTTGATCGCCAATGCTCAAAACCCGGACGTCGAACGCATTTAGAAATATCAGAAGTGACGAATACACACCAGCGAAGGCGCCGGAAAACTCCGCAATACAACCTCCGATACTTTCCATTTCGGACATCATTATGAAGAGGCGCATAAACAGAAACAAAACACCGCCAAACATTACAACAAAGGTGAACATCATCGAAAACATTCTCCTAATGTAGAGAATCATATGCCCGGTAGAACTGAAGATGGCCATATGGTGCAGGATCGAAGTAGTAATAATAGGGGTTTGTAAAATATGCGATACTGTAAGGTATGATAGATTGTCTTTCGTTGGGTTGTTGTAGATGGCTATTTCGACCAAAACCATGATGGCAAACAAAAATGAAGCAGGGCGTTCGAAGATTGAAGACATATCAGCGGCAATTTTCTTGCGCTTTCCGGACAAATCCTTCATGGTGAAATTCAGTAGACTTAAAACGTTGATTGCCTGTCCAACCATCACCACGTCATGAACCACGGTGACTAACGACTGCAGTATCAGATACGCTTCAAGACATCTTTTCATAGCCAATGAAACATGAGTGCTATCTTCGCTGCATTCAGCTTTGTTGTCTTCTTCTGAACCATATCCATTCCTGATGTTAGTCTGACTGAACTGATACACAAAAAACGCGCAGCTGTAAACAATCTTGAGAAGAAAATAACCGTTGATAATTTGACGATTGCTCTTAACTGATGCTCGAATCCAATCTGCGATGATGGATGCAGTGAGGACGCGTCGACCAAAATCTGAGTGAACATGCTTTTCATCTACGAAGGGAAGAAGTCTTAAGGGTGATTTAATACACGGCCGTTTAATAGAAACGTCGCCTGTCTCGTACTCTGTGACATCATACCAACGATATCTTCTAACACCTACGATATCCTCTTTTATCTTGTATATTTCTGGTGTTTCGAAAATACTCATCATCATCTTAAGCGTTCCTTGAAGAGCAGCAAACTCCAGCGGTCTAAACCCCATCGTCTGCTCCATGCGCAGAAGCGTTGCAACCTTATCTTCCGGAATAATGCTACAAAGCTTGGTGTAACTCTGCGCAATAGATGTCTCGTTGTTAGGCTGATAAAATGCAATGCAGACCAAACAATGGAAAACGTTGAATTCTCCATTCTCCTGAACAAAAACATCGACGTCGTATTTTAACATGACGTCACATACTCCCATAGATCCGTACAACGCAGCCAAAATGAATGGATGAGTGAATATTGGTCGTTTTATTGTCAAACGTATATCTTCAGAAATTTCCGTGAATTGAAATGAACCGTTCAGTAATTTCGACTTTGTGAGCTTATCGCAAGTTTCTAATAGTCTACAGATCTCCTTGCGGTTATCGTTCCTAATGGCTTGGAGCCAGAATTTGTATTGCGGCAGCGGCAAAACATCTGTGCACTTTGTGTCTGAGGCTTTCTTGCGCGACATTGTCGATTTTCCAAGGTTCGTTTTAAGAGTAAATGCAGTTGCAGAAGTCTTGCTCTTTGCTTTCTAGCCTATATGCCTAGTTTTTGAATCGCTCAATTTTGACTTAATTCACCTTGTTCGACAGACACTTTCGATTGTTTTTGATTACGTTACCAAGTTAGACAAGCCGCAGCATCTGTAAAAATATTTTATAGAATAGCCTGGCCTAGGCCTATAGGATAATTTCTACGTATTCAAATCGAGTCGCAATCGAGTCGCTATAATTAGTTGACTTTCGTGCGATTGTGCAGAGAAATAGAGTCTGAGATTTGATGATTTCGACGTATCGCAAACGGTGCGTAGCGAAGCACAACTCATTCAAATGTCTTCTTTTGCTGCACTGCGCAGTGAAGACAAGTCTACTTTAAGATAAACTACTGTCATCCGCTGCCTCAAGAAACCTAGTGATGTGTGATTCGTGGAAATCAATGTAACCATAGAAATGCTTATATAATCGGAGCTGTGCAGCCATGTTAGCTAATGAATTTGCAACGTGTAAGCGATATGACCCATGTCAATAAGACTAAGAAGAATCTGATAACTAATTAATTACCTGATCCGTAGAATATTGTTTGCGCTCACAACATTCATTGATGTCAATTTTTAAACGCTTTGAACATAGTGCAAAAGAGCTGTTATGTAACACAATCTGTTGTATTTAGATTGCCTACGTAGGCTGGTGGTGTCATTATCATGTGTAAATTTGAAATCATGTGAATTAGACCCTCTACCTCCTTTTATTATTTGTGACATTCTTGATGACATTGCTGTATTTTTTGTGTATCTGTTTAACAGGTCACTTGCTGAGGGCTGCATTCCTGCCTCGCAAAAACGGGCTCTGGTCTTTCCTGCACTCAAGAAGCCCAATCTTGACCCTAGTCTCAGTCAAAACTATCGCCCAATCTCAAACCTATCTTTTCTGTCTAAGACTCTTGAAAGACTTGTATCCATGCAACTTCTTCCCTATCTTGAGAAATCGGGTCTCCTTCCATCCCACCAGTCTGGCTATAGGGCTAATCACTCTACGGAAACAGCCCTCCTTTCCATGCTTTCTGATATTTACTCTGCTGTTGACAAGTCTCAAGTCACTCTTTTGGCTCTCTTCGACGTCTCTGCAGCCTTTGACATGGTTGATCATGAGATTCTCTTGCAACGACTTGAAACATCCTGCGGACTCAAGGGTTCTCCTTTCCTTTGGTTTCGGTCCTACCTGACTGATCGCACCCAAATGATCATCTCTGGTGACTCTAGGACTCAGTGGGTCCCTGTTGTCTTGGGTGTTCCTCAGGGTTCTGTCCTAGGCCCACTCCTTTTCATCCTTTACACGGCTGGCATTACCTCTCTTTTCCCTGGCCACTCTGCAACTGGCCACCTTTTCGCTGATGATGTCCAAGCCTATGTCCATGGACCCTCTTCTGCTCAACTCCTTTTTGCAGGTCGAATTGATGCTCTATCACAAGATCTTCATCTGTGGATGTCATCTAATCGTCTTTCTTTGAATTCTTCCAAAACCCAGTTGATTTGGTTTGGCACTCCTCAACAGCTTCAAAAACTTGACTACACACTGCTCTCTCAAACTTTTCCTCACTTCAACTTCTCCTCCAGTGTTCGTGACCTAGGTGTCACCATGGGCGTCCGCAGCGGGGCGCAAGGGTGCGCAAGTGCGCCCCCCTGGATTTTTCGCATAGTTGCAAATAAATTTAGATTATTTGGTTGTGATTGTTACAACGCGATTTTCGATGTGATTATCGATTCGTTCTACAAGTTGAACCTATATAGGCTAGTATATGCCTATAGGCTATCTTTCTTTGGGCACATAGCGAATAGGTAGCCTATAGGATACTCTCGTGGTAGGCCTAATATGGAAATTCAAACTGTCACCCATTAAATTTAGACTATGTGACAATTATTTAAAAGTTTGCGCCCCCCTAGAAAAATTCCTGCGGACGCCCATGGGTGTCACCCTAGATAGTTCTCTTACCTTCACTGAGCACATTGCCAATCTTACTCGCTCTTCCTACTTCCAGCTAAGGCATCTCAGGGCTATTCGCAAATCTGTCACATCTTCGATCTTTACCTCAATTGTTCATGCTTTTGTCTGTTCTCGGCTTGACTATTGTAATTCTGTTCTTATTGGTCTACCCAAAGTTCGCCTAGCTCCTCTGCAATCTGTACTCAATGCTGCCGCTAGGCTCATTGCCCGCCTTCCTCGATTCTCCCACATTTCTTCATTCATGACTGAACAACTTCACTGGCTTCCATTCTCGACCCGTATACAATTTAAGGTCCTAATTTTGGTCATCAAGTCTCAAATGGGTCTTGCTCCAAAGTATCTGTGTGATCAGATACTTCGCCCCCCCTTCTGCCACTTCGCTGCGTCCTCTTAGGTCCTCTGGTCGGCTTGACCTCTTTGTCCCGCGAGTCAGGACCGCCATGGCGCAATCCAGATCATTTGCCTGCATTGGTCCCTCTCTATGGAATGGGCTTCCCCCATCAGTTCGCTCTGCCATCCTCTCTGGTAGTGTATCCTCATCTTTCTCTCGTCTAAAAACTTGCCTTTTTTCTCGGAGGTGAACGCACTGGGAGCGCTTCTGAAAGGCTCTTGCTGCAAGAAGCGCTTTATAAATTGTCAGATAAGATAAGATATCGATCAAAATTCATAGAAAGGACAATATTATTATAGTCTGAAAGCTGCGCAAGCATTAATTGAAAATATTTACTTCAGTCGCTCTGGTATCTGACTTGCTACGTGTTGTGTGCGTTCCATTATATTAGACCTACAAAGGAAATACGCAGATAGTCACGAAAACATTTTCTGCTAACATGCTTAAATTTGTCGACATCAGCGATATTATTTGCTGATTGTATTGCAGATTATTATACGTTTAAATAAAGGAAGGAAATGTTTCCTTAGCCATCAGTTAAGTAATAACAAAGGCAATGTATTCTCAGGCAAAGTTGAACAAAATGTAATTAACCACTGCATAGGCCTAGTAATTTCAAATGATCTGGAAGTATGATAGGCGTGAGGTTAAGATGCTCATGTTTAAAAAACAATTAAAGATGTGAGCATTCTTGCAATGCAACTAGAAATCCTGCTTCCCACAGAAAATCATTGTTGACCCATCAGGCAGCAAAGACTGTCTGTTTGTTTGTATTGTCCAATCGCCGCTTGTAGGGCATGCCTACTAATCGTAATCGTAATCTTAACCTCCAAACTTCCATAGAGCTACTCGAAAGCCTATCGCGGGTCACCAGCTAATTTACGAGTGCTGCGTTGAGTCAAAAGGGTTGTTCGTAAGAGTGGTTCAAAGGTGGTCCGGATCGAGTTACCATAGGATCAGACTACTTTGCTCTGCTTGTTGAGGATAGCAACCTTTGGCATGTCCGCTTTCTTAATCTATTGCGGAGGAAGCTTAGGCCTATAACAATGTTACACGCGCGGTGATAGGCGTAATGTAAAAAAGGTATCCATCAAACAAGATCATGGTCGAAATGATGCTGATTTGCTGTTTTATCAACGTTCCAAAGTTGTTTTAGCGTGGAATAAATAGAAGCATTGGAGATAAATATCAACTCTGAGCAAACTATAAAGGCAGATAATAAGTCAAATTCATAAGAACTACTGTGTAATTCATGCCAACCAATTCGTAGAATTCGTCTTATCAGCGTTAAGCTTAGGCTACGTCATGAAATTCAATTTAGAAATGCGTGATCTACCTTCCTTAGTACATCGCGTTATAAATAAGTAATTTTGGCGTAACGGCGATAGATATATACACCGTGACTCCAAAAAAAGTAAGCCAAATTGTTTTGCATATATCTCCAATACCTGATGACATATGAAGCTACAATTTTCCAAATATTTAGAGAAGTGGACCAAGAATATGATTCCAAAATTTCATGAAATAAAGTTGAACGGATAAAAAGATATGAATATTTAAACTTCATATACCGAAATTGCAGTTTACAAGCAATTTTCTCTGTATTATTATAAGAAAGATCCAACTTGTAGTGCTGCGGGCTTGCTTAGGCTAGCACACTGCAGATTTAAAATATCTGGTTCAATATTTGTTAATTCGAACGCAATTCACACCATGTTTTGTTTTTTTATAGCAAGAATAGTTTAAAAACCAGTTTCACCCAGATAGGCCTATGACGTACTGAAATAAATCGCAAAATTTAAAGCTCGATCAGAAATTAATCCTTCTAAGGCCATTTCAGCTCTCCGCTATTCGAGCTCTGTATAGGCTAAGAATTTCTGGCTTTGGTACTCTCAACGTTTTATACATTACTAACTTGTTCCAAAACAATATTAATAGGCCTAAATATAAATATGTTGCTGTCAGTCTAATTATATGTTGTGAAATAAATAAATGACGATGCTGTTATATGTTGCGAGGTTAAAATCCTTGCTATTCAAAGAAAGATGGACACAAAGGCCATAAATTTATATTTCTGGAATTTTTCGCGTACCCCCTACCGGCGCCTGGCGTACCCCCAGGGGTACGCGTACCACAGTTTGAGAACCCCTGAATTAGACCAGTGGTTCCCAACCCGTGGCCCGCGGACCAAAAGTGGCCTGCCAGGCCTCAAAATATGGCCCGCCAGGCCTAAAAATGGCACTCATCTCTCAAAGAATTTACAAAAATATATGAAAAATTGACAATTTGGACAGGATAGAACACATAATTGTTTTTTTTATTACAAGCTATTTTATTTGACGTCTATAAATAACATCAAACATTCTATTGTGAACCAATTATAACAACTTCATACGCTTTTAGTTAATTAAATTTTAGTATTGTGGCCCCCTAATATTTTTTAACTAAGAAAAAGTGGCCCTCGTGTCCTTCAACTTAGAAAAAGTGGCCTTAAAGTCAAAAAAGGTTGGAAACCACTGAATTAAACTATAGCCTATCGTAAATATATGTGTTGCGTGACACATGCACTTTGGCCATATGCAAGTTCTGTTTCTTATACACTCTTCGATAATGCGCTCCAATGTCATGTGCATATCATTTTGAGCAGCATGCCATTTTCGTAAAATGGGACATAAATCCGATGCAGTTGGCTAAGGTTTGCAGAAACGTTGCACTTGACGATCTGCCTATTTTCTTCGTAATACGTGCCTTGGAAATATTGATATGGCTTAAAGTTAGTAGCCTACTATGTCGATTTTTTAATTGAAAACATGTTACATTGGCTTTTTTATGGTTGCATGGTTGCACATGGCCTTGGTTACATTGATTTTCATAACCAACATAATTATCGCTAAGTTTCTTCGGATAGAGAATGACGGATGGTTGTTGTAAGAACCTTCATCTGTGTAGTCCTGCAAGAAACGGTATTTAAACGAATTTGGTCATGCATAACTATAGTTTTTAACATGCAGAGATCATCAAATGCCGGGGACATTTAAGTTAGGGTTCTTAAATACGGTTGCTCAGGACCTCAGGTCAACTATAAAGCGACGCGGGAACAATACGCAGAAATCAACATAGGTCAAGTCATTATTATAGTGCAATCTCTGTGGTTTGATAAACTTCAATGATCGAAAGTTACTCTGACGCATAGGCCTAGCTGGATTAAGGAGAAAGTAAGCGATTTGCAAAATATATCATGCACAGTGTAAGAGCTCAGTAATTTCTTTTGCTTTCAAAAGGATCATTAGGACGCTAATAATGTCGTACATCAAACCCTCTGACGCAATGTGCACAGATGTTATGCCACTGCCGCAATACCAATACTGGTTCAGCATAATTGAAAATGACGACTGTCAGGAGATGTGTAGAATATATTAGAAACTTGCGACGTAGATGCAAAGTTCAATATTACTTAGCGGTTCATTTCAGTTCAATGAAATTCCTGAAGACATCCGTATGACGACAAAGGGACCAATATTTATTCATCCATTTACGTCGGCAGCGATATCATAATACGGGTCCATGGGAGTATGTGACGACGTTGTGACGTGGTTAAATAATATGACGTCGATGTCTTTGCTGACGAGAAAGGGAATTTAAACGTTTTCCATTGCTTAGTCTGTGTGGCGTTCCTTCAACCACACAGCGAAGACTCTATTGCACAAAGTTACACCAAGCTATGTAGTATTATGCCAAAGGAAAGTGTGGCGACGCTTCTGCGCATGGAAGGTCCGGCTGGGCTCAGGCCGCTCGAGTTTTCGGTATAATTGGAGATTCTGGGCCTTGCTCCAAATTTCACCAAACTTTACCTGGTGATTGCTGGTACAATATGCACTAAAACGCACCTATTCCCTAAGCTCTGGGCGATACTACGATTTTATAAAAAAAATTGAAAATCCGAAATCGCGGCGTGTTTTACGCATTATATTATATGACGACATATCGTAATAGTTGGCGCACAGGTCAATTATTAATTCGTGGCGCCATCTATTCGTCGGTAAATGTTAATGTTAGAGTTAATGTAAGTAATTACCCATTGACTCTACCGACGAATAGATGGCGCCACGGATTAATTATCTAACTTATAGCTTTGCAACATGCCTTTACTGTTTACTGGTAAAAACAATAAAGTCTAGGCGAATTTCTATAAACAAGACTCCATTAGAGATAATGTCCGTTGTCTAGGTAATACTGATTTTCGCTAATAAACACATCGATGAACAATTAAAGAACATACATTATTACATTGCAATTGGCTTACGGTGTTGCTAAGCACCTTTGCGTAGGGCCTAGTTGTGCATACATGAATGCCAGAGAGAAATAAATCCAGTTTGGACGCGTTCAGTTTTTAAAACGTAGAAATGACGGACATTGGTGTAAGCCTTCTCAACCACCGCGTAGTCTCAACTAGGCAAATTAAAACGGAATCTTGAATGCGACGGAGTCTATAGCCTACACAACGCGATTATCAGATTAGTAGTTAACAAGATTAATGATCGATAACTGCGAAAAGTGGAAAAGTGTGCCATCAAAAACTTCTAAGGCAGAACTGAAGGGTCAGCTTATTGAGTTTACTTTTAAAAGCACTAATATTAGACAGCAGTAATGTCGCACAGCGAAGCAACTCAAATTGAGTGTAGGCCTAAAGATGTTTTACCATTGCCGCAGTACCAATTCTGGCTTGACGCAATTAGGAATGACGACAGCCAACAGATAAGTAGAGTACTAAAAACGAGTGATATGCTTACGAAATCGAAATTACTGAACGGTTCATTTCAGTTCCAAGAAAATCCGGAAGTTAAACGTTTAACAGAAAAACGACCGATATTTACTCATCCATTTACTTTGGCAGCGCTGTACGGATCAATGGGAGTATGTGACGTCATGGTTAAATTTGACGTCGATGTTTTTGTTAAGGAGAAAGGAGAACTTAACGTTTTTCACTGTTTGGTTTGTGTTGCATTCTGTCAACCACACAACGAAGAATCAATTGCACAAAGTTATACCAAGTTGTGTTGTTTTATTCCGGAAGAAACTGTTGCAGCGCTTCTGCGTATGGAAGACGCAGCTGGGCTTAGACCGCTGGAGTTCTCTGTTCATCAAGGAGCGCTGAGGATGATGATGACTATTTTTGAAACACCAGGAATATATAAGATAAGAGAAGATATCATAGGTGTAAGAAGATATCGTTGGTATGACATCACAGAGTACGAGACAGGTGACATTGCTGTGAAACGTCATGTTACAAAGTCGCCAATACATATTCTCGGTTTACTCGATGAAAGGCATTTTTACTCGGGTTTTGGACGGCATGTCTTCACCGACTCTATACTAGCAGATTGGATTCGAAAATCAGTTCAGAGAAAACGTTTCTTTATCATCATCTGGTTTCTTCTCAAAATTGTCAACACCTGCGCTTTCTGTGTGTATCAGTTTAGCCAGATCAACGTCACTAAATGGTACAGCATGGGAAAAAGTTCTGAACTCCACTACGAAAGTGAGAGGAATAATTTCAATGATACTACCAACTGCGATGAAGATCTGATGTCGATCTCGGTCACTGCTAAAAGATGTCTGGAATCTTATTTGATATTGCAATCATTTGTAACTCTGTTGTATGACTCCGTGTCGTTTTTTCATGCGGTGAAGATTGTGTCAGAGCAGCTGCTATTGGTTAGGGATTTGTCAGGAGAGCGCAAGAAAGTTAAGGTTTATATCTCCATGGTCTCGCAGCGCTTTCCCGGCTTCCTATTTGCCATTCTGGTGATCGTCGAAATAGTTATTTATAATAATCCGACGAAAGAAAATGTGGCGTTTCTGACGATTATGCATCTTTGCCAAGCTCCAATTATCACTAGTGCTATATTGCACCACATGGAAATATTTCAATCCATCGGGCATATGGTTCTCTACCTCAGGCGAATGTTGTCCATGTTGGTTTACTTTGTCGTTATTTGCGAATGTTTCATAACTGCTTTCTTGCGCCTCTTCATTATGGTATCTACTCAAGACCACATCGGAGGCTGTCTATCGCAGTTTTCAGACATCATGAGTGCTGAATACTCGATGATCCTCATATTCCTAAATTCTTTGGACGTTCGTGGTTTCAGCACTGGCTCAAAAGTTGGATTTCAAGCGGTCCACGTTTGCTTTATTTTAGTCGTTGGCATTCTTCTGTTTAATTTGTTGATCGCTCTGTTTTCAGACGAAATTGAGAAAATATCCGAAAACAGAGAGGTTCTGATGTGCATTGATTATTTGTGGACAGTTTGTTCAATTGACCATATGGCATTGAATACACCGTTACTGCGATCTATTTACATTCATGGGAGAAGATTATTGATAAAGAGAACGTATGCCTTCATGGGAGGCAAAATTTGTCTGGTGTTAGTTGACAGTGCTAAGCGTAGGGCCTACAAATAGTCGAACACCTACATGAAGCAAATTATATTATCTCTTGAGCATAATTTCTGGTATGCGCTTCATTTCCAAAGCAAGCTTAGGCCTATGATGAATGTGTAAGCTTATCCGTTGTTGTTGTTGTTTGGGTCTCGTGTTCTACTAATCGCAAATTTGCGAGTTCTTCTTTCAACTCGAACACGGTCTCCTTCTTTCGGTATTCCAAGGGTACCTCCCGCACGCTTCTGACATCCATTCGCATTTCACAAGAAATTCATCTGCATATCGCCCTTTCAAGGCTCAATCTAACACTAGGCGTTTTACCATTAAATCTTATGGCACTAAAGTATGGAACGCAATACCAATAGATATTTGTCAATCCAGTAGTCTGCAGGTATTTAAAAAGAAACTTCGTGTTTTTCTACTTACCAGTAGGCTACTAAAGCTACTTAGGTGCACATGACCACATGTAGGCCTAGTTAAGGTTTTAGGTTTTAATTATAAGTACATAGTTAAGTTTGTTTCTCTACAAGTCATGCTCTTGTCAGCTTAAACATTTCTGCAAACTGTCATCACCTAAGTTGATTTAATTTCTTTCATTTCGACTGTCTTGGTTGGTTTTTCTTGGGAGTTTTTTGCTTGGGTGACCCTCCCCAGTGGGATGTCCATCCCTTTAGGGCCCCCTTTGTAGCCAATGCATGTATATTTTCTACTTTTGCTGTCATCTTGTTTCTGCCACTTTCTGGTTGCAATAAAGTGATTGATTGATTGATTGATTGAGTGATTGATTGATTGAGTGATTGATTGATTGATTGATTGATTGATTGATTGATTGATTGATTGATTGATTGATAGGCTAGCATAATAAAATATCGAAATTTAAAAATACAATCTCCAACAATCGACGATGATATCATCGGAGATGATGGATCGATAGAGTTTTCGAATGACGTCATTTTGTTCAACAACATTTCGACAGCGCCCGTGTCACGTCGGAGATCCTTGCCTTGCCAGAAATTTGCACTGCACGAATTTCTGCCCTGCCAGAATTTTGGCCCAGCATCTTTATCAGGAATAATCATTTATCTAGGGCCCCTAAGTAGTGGGATCTTCCCTTCTGGCGATCCTATTGCTTCCCTGAAATTGCTACTCGTTTGCGCATGTATTTATATCTAACTTTCTTAGCTATATTAGCAAGTCAAACTGTATAATTGCTGTAATTTTTTTCTTCTTTTATGGGAGCAATAAACTTGATTTGATTTGATTTGATTTTGATTTGATTTGATTTGAATGATTTGCTGTGCTTAGATTACCTACGTAGGTTGATGGTGTCATTATCAATCAGCATTCATGGAAAGGTCAATATAGTCTAAAAGCAGTGCACTCATTAATTGCAATTATTAAGATCAGTCGCTCTGGTATCTGATTTGGTATGTGCTTCGTGCGGCTTACAACGGAGAAGATGGATAGTCAGGAAACATTTTCTACTAGAATGCTGACATTTATCGATTTCAGCGAAATTATGATAAAATGATTGTGTTGCAGATATATTATGTGGAGATAAAGAAAAAATCTTAGTCATTAGTTGAATAAATAAAAAAGCAAATGCATATACCGGGTGGCCCATAAAAAACTGTCTTGTTGAAAGATGTTATTGTCATCAGGGTTGAGTCTACGTACTCTACGACATTCGGGAATGAGCTTATCGCGTAACAAGCCGACGTAATAGGCCTACTCTCCATTGACTTTGGTTTTCCGAGGCTCAATGAAGATGATGTCTGTTTTACCGTGCATCGAAACTCCAGCAGATGCCATTAATTTTTTTTAGAGAAACGACTAGTCTCATGATAAAGTCTTACTGGCGCAATTGAAGACTTTCGTTCGCGGCGAAATAAATGACGAAGTTTTGTGCAAATTATTTTAACAGGTACGACGTCACAACCTTGCCGCAGAGTGTGATATAATAAATGTACTCTCTTGAAATGTGACATCTGTGCACAGAAATGATTGCTTAACATTTTGGTGTAAATTAATATTTGATATCTCTGAAATTAGATCTTTCCCAGGTTAACAAAGTTTGGGAACGTTTTTTATGGGCCTCCCGGTATATGCACCTGTTATTGCACCCCTTCAAGAATGCTGCTCAGAAGCGCTCATGACTACGGCGCGGACACTGAATCGGAGTTTCACGCCAATGCGCCTGAGAAATTGCGAGTGAAGGACTTGCCCAAGGTCCTACGAGGCGGCGTGGGGTGGATTCGAACCTGCAACTCTGCGGCAGCAAGGCAGCAAATTAAACATGCACAATTATACACCACCGCGCCCCACAAGTATTGTGATGCATGAGTTCTCAGGTACTGTTGTACAAAACTAGTATTATCCACTACATCGTCTATTCAAATGGACTGATAGTACATGTACGATAGGCGTGAGGTCAAGGGGCTCTGGGTCAAAAATAAAGAAATAAGATATGAATTTTTTTGCAATGACGACTGTGATAGAAGCAGTGATAATGTCGATGACGTTGATGATGATGATGATAATGACGACGACGATGATGATGATGATCATGACGACAATGACGATGATGATGATCATGACGACGATGATGATGAGAAGGAGGAGTAAGAGGAAGAGGAGTAGGACGAAGGATACGGTAAATAGCTGAAAGCTGAAGGACGTAGGCCTAGAGTGGTAGAAAATCAGTCGTCTTGACTTTCTGAGAGTGGCAAGCACGCGTATTAAGCTTATAGACACTCTTTTTACTTATGATCGACACATTGGCTCAACAGTTTTTCTAACTTCCAACCGACACATACGCTGCATTTGTAATTGGAAACAAGTGGAGTAGAAATCTTGAATTTTTTTCAGACAGGATTGGAACCTGCAACTGAAAGTTAAGCACGCTTGCTATGCAGTATTTTAGCAAAAGAAATTCGTGAAATGTTCGGGACCGTGAATGCAATGTGGTAACGATTCCGTTTGTTGGCTTAAGAGAAACTGGGGCTAGAATATGCAATAAACTGCGGAGAAACCTTGTAACGAAAACATTGGAGACCAATGTTAACTCTGAGCAAACTGTAAAGGCAGCTAATGACGCAGAATCATATAAACAAATTTCTTAAAATTCGATTAACCAGCGTTAGGCCTACGCCATGAAATTCGATTAGAAATGCGTGATCTACAGGCTGGACCAAAAATTAATTTTATAAAGTTTTTGGCTACCCCAAATTATGAATTTTCCAAATCAAATTATACGGGTTTAAAGGCAATTCATATCTTCGTATTACAGCCAAATTTCACGCTAAAATATTAAACCGAACAAATTTTTATCACTTGTATTGAGTCCATCCACTGTATTTTGACGATCCAAAAACATAACGCAAAAAAGCAATTTTATATTTTTATACTACTACTATTACTATTACTATTGCTATTACTAATAAGAATAAAAATAATCATAACATTACTCATCGCTTAATTTCAAACCCACACACGGTAGTATGATCGATCATTGATTACAGTTAATCACAAGATCTGTAGGCCTAAATATCCAACATAAAAGTCAAGTCAAAACGCGATAGTCAATGCGTGTAGTCCTTAATTAGTTTTATACTATATACTAATGACGCCCCAACAGGGCCAACATGCTTGCATTTATAAATATTCCTCTTTCAAATCTGATTCAGTTGAAAATAGTCGAATCAGGTCATTGAAATTTACAAGTTTCTTCTTCTCAATGGCCAGTGAAGCCTGCAGACTTAGATCCATATTAATACAACTAGAGAAAAACCCCTAAAATTCATCTACAGTGTTATTTAGACGACAAGACAGCTAAATATGAATAATCATTGCATTCTTGTATTGCTAGTCAATTTTGCGCTGTCAACTGTTAACTAAATAAATTTTTCCGTCGAGACAGACAAAAAGTTTCTTATTCCACGATCTTTTCATGGGAATGTACAGAAGACGAACTATGGGTGTATTGAAACCATGGTAATCCACGGTGTAAACTGTCATCAGCTGATCAATAGACAAAACAACTTCTCTGTTTCCGGAGACAGTATTCACTTCGTCTGAAAATAGAGCAATCAGCAAATTATAGAGAAGAATGCCTAGAATGAAAACAAAGCAAACATGGACCGTTTCGAATCCAACAAGAAAGCCAATGTTTAAACCTCGAACATCAAGCGTATTGAGAAATATCAGAAGTGACGAATATACACCAGCGAAGGCGCCGGAAAACTCCGCAATACAACCTCCAATACTTTCCATTTCGGACATCATAATGAAAAGGCGCATAAACAGAAACAAAAAGCTGCCGAACAGTACAACAAAGGTGAACATCATGGAAAACACGCGCCTGATATAGAGAATCATATGCCCGGTGGAACTGAAGATGGCCATGTGATGCAGGATCGAAGTAGTAATAATGGGAGTTTGTAAAATATGCGATACTGTAAGGTATGATAGATTTTCTTTCGTTGGGTTATTGTAGATGGCTATTTCGACCAAAACCATGATGGCAAACAAAAATGAAGCAGGTCGTTCGAAGATTGAAGACATATCAGCGGCATTTTTCTTTCGTTTTCCCGACAAATCCTCCATGACGAAATTCAGTAGACCTAAAATGTTGATCGCCTGTCCAACCATCACCACGTCATGAACCACGGTGACTAACGACTGCAGTATCAGATACGCTTCAAGACATCTCTTTACAGCCAACGAAACATGAGTACTATCTTCGCTGCATTCAGGTGTGTAGTGTTCTTCTGAACCATTTCCGTTCCTGTATCCATTCCTGATGTTAGTCTGACTGAACTGATACACAAAAAACGCGCAGCTGTAAATAGTCTTCAGAAAAAAATAATTGATGATAATCTGACGGTTGCTCTTAACTGATGCTCGAATCCAATCTGCGATGATGGATTCAGTGAGGACGCGTCGTCCAAATTCTGAGTGAACATGCTTTTCATCTACGAAGGGAAGAAGTCTTAAGGGTGATTTAATGCACGGCCGTTTAATAGAAATGTCGTCTGTCTCGTACTCTGTGATATCATACCAACGATATCTTCTAACACCTACGATATCCTCTTTTATCTTATATATTCCTGGTGTTTCGAAAATACTCATCATCATCTTAAGCGTTCCTTGAAGAGCAGCAAACTCCAGCGGTCTAAACCCCATCGTCTGCTCCATGCGCAGAAGCGTTGCAACCTTATCTTCCGGAATAATGCTACAAAGCTTGGTGTAACTCTGCGCAATAGATGTCTCGTTGTTAGGCTGATAAAATGCAATGCAGACCAAACAATGGAAAACGTTGAATTCTCCATTCTCCTGAACAAAAACATCGACGTCGTATTTTAACATGACGTCACATACTCCCATAGATCCGTACAACGCAGCCAAAATGAATGGATGAGTGAATATTGGTCGTTTTATTGTCAAACGTATATCTTCAGAAATTTCCGTGAATTGAAATGAACCGTTCAGTAATTTCGACTTTGTGAGCTTATCGCAAGTTTCTAATAGTCTACAGATCTCCTTGCGGTTATCGTTCCTAATGGCTTGGAGCCAGAATTTGTATTGCGGCAGCGGCAAAACATCTGTGCACTTTGTGTCTGAGGCTTTCTTGCGCGACATTGTCGATTTTCCAAGGTTCGTTTTAAGAGTAAATGCAGTTGCAGAAGTCTTGCTCTTTGCTTTCTAGCCTATATGCCTAGTTTTCGAATCGCTCAATTTTGACTTAATTCACCTTGTTCGACAGACACTTTCGATTGTTTTTGATTACGGTACCAAGTTAGACAAGCCGCAGCATCTGTAAAAATATTTTATAGAATAGCCTGGCCTAGGCCTATAGGATAATTTCTACGTATTCAAATCGAGTCGCTATAATTAGTTGACTTTCGTGCGATTGTGCAGAGAAATAGAGTCTGAGATTTGATGATTTCGACGTATCGCAAACGGTGCATAGCAAAGCACAACTCATTCAAATGTCTTCTTTTGCTGCACTGCGCAGTGAAGACAAGTCTACTTTAAGATAAACTGTAACTGTCATCCGCTGCCTCAAGAAACCTAGTGATGTGTGATTCGTGGAAATCAATGTAACCATAGAAATGCTTATATAATCGGAGCTGTGCAACCATGTTAGCTAATGAATTTGCAACGTGTAAGCGATATGACCCATGTCAATAAGACTAAGAAGAATCTGATAACTAATTAATTGCCGGATCCGTAGAATAGGCTATAATTGTTTGCGCTCACAACATTCATTAATGTCAATTTGTAAACGCTTCGGACATAATGCAAAAGAGTTGTTATGTAACACATCTGCTGTGTTTAGATTGCTTACGTAGGCTGATGGTGTCATTATCGATCAAAATTCATAGAAAGGACAATATTATTATAGTCTGAAAGCTGCGCAAGCATTAATTGAAAATATTTACTTCAGTCGCTCTGGTATCTGACTTGGTACGTGCTGTGTGCGTTCCATATAGGGGGCCGTCCATAAAGTATGTCACGCTCGAGGGGGGGTCAGACCATGTGTGACAGTTTGTGACAGGGGGGTCAGGCCATGTGTGACGTCACACATTTATTTATTTATTTATTTATTTATAATTCTTTTATATATTTTTTTTGTAAAATTGAATAGCTTAAAAAAAATTTCACACATTTTTTGAAACATTTGAATTAGTTTTATGTCAAAATAGCATGAAATGCGTATCCCTGAATGTGTTGTTCACGATTCCACTCGCTAGGAGCGCTAGTAATGCTGCTGCGAAGCCTTGTTTTACGCCCTAATAATGTATAGCCTTTCGGTGTTAACGTACTTTATGGACGGCCCCTATAGGCTATTAGGCCTACAAAGGAAATAGGCAGATAGTCACGAAAACATTTTCTGTTAACATGCTTATTGTATTGCAGATTATTATACGTTTAAATAAAGGAAATGTTTCTTTAGCCATCAGTTGAGTAATAACAAAGGAAATGTGTTCTCGGGTACAGTTGAAAAAATGTATCATCCACTGCGTAGCCTATGCCTAGTAATTTCAAATGATCTGGAGGTATGACAGGCGTGAGGTTAAGATGCTCTATGTTTACAGTTGTCGTGGAACCATGTTTAAAGAACAAATAAAGATGTGAGAATTCTTGCATTGCAACTAGAAATCCTGCTTCTCACAGGAAATCGTTATTGACTCATCATGCAGCAACGACTGTCTTTTTTTGTATTATACAATCGCTGCTTGTAGGGCAGGCCTACTAATCGTAATCGTAACCTCCAAACTTCTATAGAGGCAATCGAAAGTCTAGCGCGAGGCACCAGCTAATTTACGAGCGCTGCGTTGCGCCAAAAGAGTTGCCCGTAAGAGTTAGTCCAAAGGTGGTCCGGGACTACTTTGCTCTGCTTGTTGAGGACAACAACCTTTGGCAATTGCAATATGCTGCGGAGGAAGCTTATAACAATGTTACAGATTGTTACGCGCGCGGTGATAATGTAAAAAGGTATCGATCAAACAAGATCATGGTTGAAATGATGCTGATTTGCGGTTTGAACAACGTTCCAAAGTTGTTTCAGCATGGAATAAGTAGAAGCATTGGAGATAAATATCAACTCTGAGCAAACTATAAAGGCAGGTAGGCTAATAACGCAAAATCGTAAGAATTACCGCGCAGATTTATGCCAACCTATATTTAAAATTCGTCTAATCAGCGTTAGGCCTAGGCTACGTCATGAAATTCAAATCAGAAATGCGTGATCGACATTCCTTAGTAGGCCTACATCGCGTTATAATTAGCCTAAGTAGTGTTGGCGTAATGGCGATATATTTTTGTGCAGCTTGCTTGGCAGTCATGCTTCATCGACTCGTAAGCGGTTTCAAATATCACAAATCGCATTAAAGCATGTAATCTTAAACCAGCAATAGAATTATCGCTAAGCTTTGGATTTACAAGAGCAGAAATTGAAGCATTGCGGCGTTTGATAGGTTGTTATGGACGCCATAAAAACCTGTGATCGTAATCTCTTGAATTTTCGACTGTCAAGTTGCATTGCATTTCATGCTGCATTCAAAACACCTGTTGAGGTTTCTGGGTAATGGAACGCTCATAAAAACGCATAGTCTAGCTTTCCATTGTCGTTAACGTGTCTACAATATTTGGCCATGTGGTCTCGACAAGCAGAAAAAAAATACTTCTTCTATGACATCGTCAGCGCTTTCGGTGTCACGTGATGCCCAGGATGTGGGTGCGCTTTGTTCAGGCTACACATGTTACCGGTGCTTCATAATAAAATCTTTTTATGAAGATTTGACAATATTATATAGGCCTAAACAAATGCGAGTCTTGTTATCTTTAATCATTTTGCCTTCACAACTAATGGATCCAATTGCACAATCATTTGATCGATTAGTCCACCACCACGCACAGCGCTCCAAAAACAAACGAATAGGCCTAGATCAATAGTTACAAACAGTTTGTAAAGGTTTTAATCGTAAATGTGCCAGATCCGAACATATTGCAATTAAATTGCTTCACATGTCAGTCATAATTATGAATCGCTAAATATATATTTTACAATCAGAACATTATACGAATGCTGAATATCCTCTGCGTCCTTCAAACTTGGACAGAAATGTTTAACTTTATAGCCATGCTGTATGAAAGTATCCACATAGACCCTAGCCTACAACGAGAGAACGACATTATAAACAGTTTGAAACTTTCTTTTGTATACAGTGTGCACTCATACTGTGTCCGAATAGAGCTTGTGTTCAAAACTCGAAATTACGCCCTATTGTATAGTGTATAGGCCTACAACTTTACATAGGCTTTTATAATAATTATAGTCTCAATAATTAAGGCGCAATAACTCATTCAAATTCGTTCATGCCTAGTCCTTGCATTTGAATAGGTCCCTATATTCATAGCTCTACTTTTAGGATCATTAGCATTTGAACTATGCAAATGCTCAAGAAACTAAATAATATTATTTACGATAAAAACTATTTACAGGTATTCATATTCAATGCAAGAATAAGGAATCATTTTTAAATCAGAGAACTTCCTTCACAGGTGGATCAAAGTTCCGAATAGGAAACTGTACCTGAATGTTGCTAATCAGTTCGTATACAATGTATAAGACTTGCTAATCTAACATAGCCTGCCGGTAGAGTTGGAACGAATTGCAATACCTTTCTGGTTAAAATTAATGCAGGCGTGCAATTCTACAAATTTCTTCGTTAATTTTCTCTTGTGATCCCCGTCACCACTGCTGCTTATTCGAATGGGTGCCAAGTCAGTAAATTCACATTTGCTCGGATCATACTATTCCGAGATAAGTATTCATATTGAACACATAATCCGCATTTTTCATCATTTCAGGAACCTCCCCCCCCCCGACAATCACAAATTTAAACTGACATATGACCAATTATGACGCCATGGTCATTGGTCATTGTGACGAACATTCTGATATTTTTTCAGATTAACAGAATACTGATTGAAACGAGAATAGGGCTTCGACTTAATTAGTCATGAGTTAAACAAATAAAAAAACGCACCTATTTGTAGTTGGCCAAATTATTTCATTTTTGCACTGTCAACAGAAATCAAACAAATTTTACCATCTATAGAGGCAACATTCTTCTTAATCATATCCCGTTTTATGCGAATGTAAATTCGTCTAACAATGGGCGTGTTCATGCAGAAAAAATCAACCACGCTTACTGTCCACATTTGATCAACAGACAAAACAATTTCTCTGTTTTCTGACAATCTTCTGACTTCATCGGTAAACAGCGCAATTAGCAGATTATACAAAAGGACACTAAACACAAAAACGTAACAGATGTGTGACACTTGTAGTCCTACTTTGTAAGCAATGCTTAAACCTCGAACGTCGAGCATGCTGAGGAATATAAGAGCCGTCGAGCATATAGCGGCAGCCAAATCAGAAAATTGCGAGATGCAGCCTCCAGAACTTTCTAGATCAGATATCATTATGAAGAGTCGTGTGAACATAAACGATAAGCTGCCAACGCTTGCGAGAAAAGCAATCAGCATGGTAAACAGCCGTCTGATGTAGAGTACCACAAGCCCGATAGAATCGAAAATTGCCATGTGGTACAGTACACTAACTGTAATTATTGGAGTTTGAAGAATATGCGTCAAAGTCAGGTACGACATATTTCCTTCGGTAGGGTTGTTATAGATCGCAATTTCCCCCAAAACCATGAAGGCAAAAATCAAGCAAGTCAAACGCTGAAACGATGAAAACATATCAAAAGCGATGCTCTTGCGTTTTCCTGACAGATCTCTTAGCATGGCAAACTGTGTGCTAAATGCTTTAATTCCGTGAAGAACGCGTATGCTTTCATGCAGCATAATGACTAATGACACTAGTATCAAACCAGCTTCCAAGCATCTTTCAGAAGTAGACCCCATACTTATGTGTCCGTCGGCGCAATTTGTGACGTCTTTTGAATAAGCAACTTCAGTTTTATAGCTCATTTTTTCAGCACTAGTTTCGTTGCTGTGTTGATTCGCAAAGCTAATCCGATTGGTCAACTGATATACGCAGAAAAGGCATATGTAGACAATGTTGAAGACAAACCAGGAGACGACAACGAAGCGTTTGCTCTGAACTGATTTTCGAATCCAATCCGCAATGATGGATCCGGTGAAGATTTGTTTTCCAAAATCCGAGTAGAGATGTCTTTCGTCCATAATATTAACAATCTGTATAGGTGATTTAATAAAGTGTCGCATAAGAGAACTGTCTGTTGTTTCATACTCTGTGATATCATACCAACGATATCTTCTTACGCCTATTATATCCTCTCTTATCTTATAAATTCCTGGTGTTTCAAAAATAGTCATCATCATCTTAAGCGCTCCTTGGTTGACAGCAAACTCCAGTGGTCTAAGCCCCGTCGTGTCTTCCATACGCAGAAGCCTAGCTATGTTTTCTTCCGGAATAATACGACACAACTTTGTGTAACTGTGCGCAATTGATTCTTCGTTGTGTGGTTGAAAAAATGCAATACAGACCAAACAATGAAAAACGTTGAATCCTCCTTTCTCCTGAACAAAGACATCGACGTCATATTTAACCATGACGTCACAAACTCCCATAGATCCGTACGTGGCTGCCAAAGTGAATGGGTGCGTATATTTCGTTCGCTTTGTCGTCAAACGTTCAATTTGCGGTATTTCAACGAACTGAAATGAACCGTTCAGTAACTTCGACTGTGTAACTTTATCGGACGTTTCTAAGACTCTGCTTATCTGTTGGCTGTCGTCATTACTAATGGCGTTCAACCAAAACTGGTACTGCGGAAGTGGCAAAACGTTTATGAACTTTGTGTCGGAGGCTTTGCTGAACGACATATTCGCTTTTCTGACCATACTTTAAAAAATGAATTTGAATGAGCTGATACACTGAGTAGTCGCACTCTTCTTGAAATATTTTGTCTAGCCTGCACTTTGTAATTAATAAAAACTTTCAGATCCAGCGTTGCAATAATATTATGACTTAACGTGTAGGCAATATTATTGTATGATCCGTTGTTCAAAAGTATCGCTTTATAGTAGCCTAGACATTAGCGAAACTGCATCCAACAGAAAATGACCTCAAAATCAATGTCCTGTATTTTACGACTTCTCTAAACATTTGCATCGGCTAATGAATGATAGTCTAATAGCCTATGTATCTATTTAATACCCATTCGATGCTCTACCAATAAAGTGCATCTACATGTCCTTATGACCACTTCGTGCCATTCGCAACGCCAACAAACTTAATGATTTTCCTCTGCATTATGATCAATGTAACAAAAGACAATGTTCTGAGTAGATGTCTTTTTAATTTTCTGGATGTCTTTTATTATTTCCTGAGGGGGGTGCTCGGTAGTGCAGTGGATAGCTCGGTAGTACCGTGGTTAGTAGTCTTTTATTATTTCCCCCTGATTCCTCCTCTTCTCCTTTGGGGTATTTTATTATTTTTCCTGATGTAAAATTAATTAGCTAGCTGATTTTAAAGAAGCCTGATATTGAAGAAACAATCAGCTAAAACCCAATTAACATTCTTGGTAGGAGCTACGGTAATGGTGATCAACGCTGATGCAAAACAACTGCAGAATACGGTCTTGATCCACAGCATACTGAGCGAGTAGGCCTTGTATGCATGAGCGCTCATGCAGCAACCAAACAACCAAGCAACAAAGCAGCAGATGTCTCGATCACGACACAACAACCTGGCTGGGAGCGGCCTCGATCACGACAGCACGGCTAGGCTAGGACTATGAGTCAGCCAAGCATGCAGGTCGTTGGCTGACGTGGCTACCTTCGCCATGCATGCAGCCATCATTATAATATTATGACAATGCAAAAACACCTGAAGACAAAGTCTACACCTTGAACGATACGTATTCGTTGTAAGGGCGTCGCTCTAAACAGGTGTAGGCTACATCTTTTGGTTTTGCGAAAATTAGTTGCTGTATTAAATCGGATCAAAATGACTAACTTCATTAAGGATAGGCCTATCGAGGAACATCATCAAGAGCGACCTTCGTTACTGCTGGATGAACATCAACTTGGTCAGTTTCCTTTAATTGCATATGTTGCTATACAGTTCTAACGTTTAATTAGTCAGATCATAGTAGATGTCATTTAACTCTCAACATCACCCACCTTAGCCCCTTAGCTAATTTAAGTTATATAACGAGATAGATAGATAGATAGATAGATAGATAGATAGATAGATAGATAGATAGATAGAAAGATAGATAGACAGACAGATAGATAGATAGACAGATAGACAGATAGACAGATAGACAGATAGACAGATAGACGGATAGACGGATAGACGGATAGACGGATAGACGGATAGACAGATAGACAGACAGACAGACAGACAGACAGATAGACAGATAGACAGATAGACAGATAGATAGATAGATAGATAGATAGATAGATAGATAGATAGATAGATAGATAGATAGATAGACAGATAGACAGATAGATAGATAGATAGACAGATAGACAGATAGACAGATAGACAGATAGACAGATAGACGGATAGACGGATAGACGGATAGACGGATAGACGGATAGACGGATAGACAGATAGACAGACAGACAGACAGACAGACAGACAGATAGACAGATAGACAGATAGACAGATAGACAGACAGACAGATAGACAGACAGACAGACAGACAGACAGACAGACAGATAGACAGACAGACAGACAGACAGACAGACAGACAGTTAGACAGATAGACAGATAGACAGATAGACAGATAGACAGATAGACAGATAGACAGATGATTGGATGGATGGATGGATGGATGGATGGTTAGATGGATATATAGATGGATGGATAGATAGATGATACATGGATAGATAGGTCAACAAATACTAAGACAAAGGTATTGAACCTAACATGCTGAATGTAGGCTATACCGTAAAGAAATCAATATTTTTTTTCTTTTTCAGCAGATGTCTTTGTTCGCTCAATCTACACGTCATGCAACAGATGTCTTTGTTCGCTCGCCCTACACGTCATGCAACAGCTGTCTTATTATCACAGCGTGCTGCATGACCGACTTTTGGTATCGTCAGTGAGACCAAGCAGCAGTACATTAGAACTTGTTATTAAAGCGTGCTTCGTGATCTGCGAG
Organism: Lumbricus rubellus; assembly: GCA_945859605.1. Taxonomy (NCBI): domain Eukaryota; kingdom Metazoa; phylum Annelida; class Clitellata; order Crassiclitellata; family Lumbricidae; genus Lumbricus; species Lumbricus rubellus. The sequence continues at coordinate 41,187,151 of OX243815.1, read as the reverse complement.
CGAATATTATTACTGCGTGCTGCATGACCGACTTTTGGTATCGTTAGTGAGACCAAGCAGCAGTACATTAGAACTTGTTATTAAAGCGTGCTTCGTGATCTGCGAGCGAATATTATTACTGCGTGCTTCGTGATCTGCGAATGTACAGTAGAACTTGTGATCTGCGAACGAATGTTATTACAGCGTGCTACTTTCGGTATCATCATCAATGATACTAAGCTGCAGTAGGCTACAGTAGAACTTGTTATTAATTCGTGATCTGTGAATTTACAGTAGAACTTGTTTTTAAAGCATGCTAACTGATCTGCGAATCTTATTACAGCATAGGCGGAAACCTGGCTGAAAAGTTCGGGGGACGAAGGAGTGGTCGAAGGGAAGAAAATTTTTCACCGCCCAAAAAGCACCAGGGCTGCCACTCTGAAAAATTAAAAAAACCCAAGTTTTTCTAACTTTTTTTCTAACTTTTTTTTCTAGGTTTTTTTCTCTAACTTTTTTTTCTAACTTTTTTTCTAGGATTTTTTTTCTAGGTTTTTTTTCTAAGTTTTTTTTTTCTAGGTTTTTTTTCTTCTAGGTTTTTTTTCTAACTTTTTTTTCTAGGTTTTTTTTTCTAGGTTTTCTTTTTCCCCCTAGGTTTTTTTTTTTTTTCTAGGTTTTTTTTTTCCTAGGTTTTTTTTTTTTTTTTTTTTTTTTTTTAGTCATCCGTTCCAAAAAGTCAAGAATTTTGTTTTCTCGAATGTCTTTTTCTTCTTAGAACAGGCTGCGAATGTACATTAGAACTTGTTATTACAGCGTGTTCTTATTCATAGAGAAGTAATGATTGCACAAGAGCTGCAGTAGTAGTAGTAAATCAGTTAAATTCGTATTATATTACAATGATATCAAGTCTTTATTGTTAACCCATGTATTGAATGAATCATCATAGCCTAACCATTTAACCAAAGACCGATTTCCTTTTTTTCTTATAATCTTCTCTATTTTAAATGTATCTTGCGTTGTCGATTGTAACTCAGCTTCATAAAATGTCCCTTTTATTTCTTCTCCATGATAGTCAGAGATTTTATAGGTTATAGGATCCGTGTATTGAATGTGTGTTATAGTAAAAACCTCCTGTGTCCAACGATTTGTGTAGCCTTTCTCAAATGTCTTTTTCTTCTTAGAAATTCTTACTTTATCTCCTACCGAAAATTTAGGTTTAACAGTTTCAGGTACAGCATCACCATACAGATTCGTCCACACAACCCATTCGTTTGCTTTGATGCTCGCTTTAACAGGAGTCATTTTAATGGAAGAATGTCTTGTGTTGTTGTATAAATTAACCATATTATCTAAAACATCGATATATCTCTGAGTTGAATTTGCTGTAAAATATTTAAACATCTTCTCTTTTACTGTCCTATTAAATCTTTCTACGATACAAGATTTCTCTTCATTCTCAGTTGAGTACAACTGCATACCTAATGATTTTACCTGTTTATTATAGAATTCTGTTCCCTTATCGACCCAAAGTTTTTCCCCCCTTCTTTTGCTCGTATTAAATATTTTAACGAAAGCATCTGCCACAGATTCTCCGCGCTTATCTTTTAACGGCTGAATAAATGCATACTTGGAGAATATATCAATGACGCTTAACAAATATTTCACACCAGAATTAAATTTAGCAAAAGCCTGCATATCAATTAAGTCAGCAGCCCAAACTTTGTCCACTCCCTGAACATAAACAACTCGCTTCCTGAACTTCCTGACTATAGGTTTATGCAATTCGTCAGCAAGTTGGTCTGTCCATCTCAGAGTTTTTTTTTCAACCCCATTCCAAAATGGGTTTTCGTTGATAAAATTGGTTTAACTATAGATCGTTCAATTCGTTCGCGGAACGAAGGATTAGGTATATTATTTAATTCATCTATCATAGCTCTGTCAGCGACGTTTCTCCCTGCTGTATCAGTATGTTTAGCATAAGCCATGTCATGGCGATAGGCTGCTGCATCAACTCTGTCTACTGGTTTACTCCAGTCTTTTGGCGTCCCGTCAGGGTTTAAACGCAAATCCAGTCGAGTTCCTGGACCCGTGAAAGAATGTCCTGGAAGATGCATTTCGCCCGGATATTTTGCCCATGGAAGTTTAATATTAGAAGTAGCAGAATTGAGAGCTGAGACCAAATCACCACCTGTAGCGGTGGACATTTTAGTAAACTGAGTTTTTCTAGCGCCACACTCAACGCACACACCCCTAAGCATAGGTCTACCATTCTTACTGACGACTCGTTGAACATCTTTAGATTCAGTTTGTCGCTTACATTTTACACAATACGAGTTGTGCTCCATTTTAATATAATATAATTAAAATGGAAGTCCTAGACCTATCGTGGAATGAAGAATCAAGTAAACGCTTTAACAGTCCTCTCCTACCAAGAAGCATCAGAGGTTTGATCGTCGGTAAGTCTCAATGCGGCAAAACAATATTACTACTTAATTTATTACTGAGACCTGGTTGGTTAGACTATGATAACTTGCAAATCTTTGGAAAATCGCTTTTTCAATCAGAATATAAGATACTTAAGAAAGCATTCGAAGAGAAATTACCAAAGGAAGCAATTATAAGACTTTTTGATAATCGCGATGAGATAATGAAATTAAATGTATCACCGACCGCCGTAGTCGAAGAGATGTCTAAAAACATGGAAAAGAAATCCGATATTGACTGCAAGTTCTTTGAAACCTCTGAAGATGTTCCAGATCCACGAGACTTAAGTCGAGATAAAAAGAATCTCATGATTTTTGATGATTTACAGTTAGAGCGACAAAATAAATGCGAATCCTATTATATAAGAGGTAGGCATAGTAATGTAGACTGCTTTTACCTAGCACAAAATTATTTCAAGCTGCCCAGACAAACTATAAGAGAGAATGCCAACTTTATATGTCTATTCCCTCAAGACCTCAAAAATATTAATCATATATACAGCGATCATATAGGCGTAGATGATATGACTATTGAAGAATTTCGAAAACTATGCAAAACTGCGTGGGATGAAACGCATGGTTTTGTGGTTATAGACCTTACTAGTAAAACAAATAAGGGCAGGTACAGATCTGGATTAGATACATTTTACATTAAATAAAAGCAATAATAAAATGATAACAAAATTTAAGATTTTATATTCTAGGTTTAAAAATAGCTATCTAAAATGGAAACCCTTCTTGACGAAATTTTATCTAATACTCAAACGATTGCACGCAACACAGAGGCTAAAGAATCCTTTTGCATTTTGTTGAGCGAAAGGAGCACACGAATTCGAACGAAATTTAATCCACTAATCGAACTGGACAAAAGTAAAACGTATGAAATGGCCCTTGTTAATCTTGAAACGTACTACAGTTTTCCTAATATAGACGAAACAAATAATAAATTCGTATATTCGTCAGATAACGGTGTAACGTGGAAAGATTTAGACATTCCAACCGGTTGCTATGAAATCGATGACTTAAACGAATACATACAGAGAATTCTAAAAGAAGAAGGTCATGGACAATGTATAAAGTTGCAACCAAATAACAATACTTTGAAGGCTGTTTTGGAAATTGATGAGAACTATAAAGTTGATTTTACAGTAGAAAATTCAATTAGCACCGTTCTAGGATTTCAGCGTCGTGTATACTCCGAAGGATATAACGAATCCGAGCACATAGTCGATATAAACAGCGTGAATAGTTTACGAGTTACGAGTGATATAATAGGATCATCGTATGCTAACGGAACTACGGAGAACATAATTTATTCTTTCTTTCCATCGGTCGGGCCTGGTTACAAGATAATCGAATCTCCTCACAATCTCGTATATCTTCCAATAACGCTATACTCTATTTCATCGATGGAAACAAAACTAATAGACCAAAATGGAAAACTAATTAATTTAAGAGGTGAGGAATTATCGATACGATTTCATATAAGAGAGGTTTAATTTAAAGTTTATATTTAATATAAGATGAGCGCTTACGCTAAGGTTAAAGTTAATATTTCCGAAGGGCAAAAAGAGAAGATTAAGCGAGCTGTTCAAGTAGGAACTGGAGTGAGTATAAGACTTTCTCATGGAGACATAACTGGTGAGCATGTATTAGCTCTAAACCAGAGGCAAATTAACAAGTTAACTAAAGCGTATCAGAATGGAACTGGAGTGACAATTAAAATGGGTAAAAAGCAATTAGAAGACAATGCGAGAGTCGAAGGCGGATTTATTGGCGCTATTCTACCGTTCTTAGCAACAGCCGGAAAGTTTCTTCTGTCTAGTGTTCTTCCGAGTTTAGCCACAGGAGCCTTAACAGGATTGGGTTCTGCAGCTGGTTCCAAAATTGTCGATAAAATAAGTGGATCTTCGATCTCACATCCGATAAGTGGATCTTCGATAAGTGGATCTTCGATCTCACACCCGATAAGTGGATCTGGCGTGCTCTACGTTAAGAAAGGAGGATCATGCTGTAAGATAAGACCTGCTGGGGAAGGTCTTTTTCTATCTCCGTGGAAAAAGGGTACTTCAATAACGGGTTCTGGTCTGTTTATGAAAAGAGGAGCAGGATATATCAGCGGTGAAGGTCTTATACTTGGTCCCACATCACCATTTAAAAATATTCCTATTCTTGGAATGTTACTTTAAACAATCTCTTTTATAAATGTCTGGATACGGTCACCCAATACACAAATTTATCACCAAACGGAAGCCTCGTGTGAGTCCGATAATTTGGTTGCCTAAAGTGGTCACTCACGCTCCTGCAAGACAACGAGCAGGCGATAGATATGAGATTTTTGCTCAGCAAGCGATAACGATTGAACCAAAGACAAATATTACAGTAGAAGTAGGCCTTGGAGTCCGAATGACCAGTGGAATGTGTCTAGTCTCTCTTAGACAGAAGTTGAAACAACTCAGACTGAGTCTTCAAGATGGTACTGTCCTAGAGGACGCAGAGGATATAATAATTACAATTCAAAACAACTCCGATTCACCAGTTACTATAAACGAAAAAGACTCCATTTGTTACGTTAATTACTACGATGCATAACGTGTCGTTTTACGTTACGTTTTATGTTTACGTTTTACGTTTACGTTTTACGTTACGTTTTAAACATTATAATAAAAAATGTCACTACTGAAAATTAGCGATCCTGCAAAAAGAGATTTTATTATCGAAGAGTTTTTAAAAACGAAAAAAAATATTAAACAAAACTTTCTCTCAGAGAGAATAGATGATCTTGGACTTCAACGAGAACTAACGAAAATCTACAAACCAATAGTCGACTCTCAATCAGCAATTTCGAAAGAACAAAACGCTTTGCTGTCGACAATAAAAGATAACTCTGCAGCAACATCACTCGCTCTAAAATCACTTCCAGATTCGTTGAAAACTATTCAATTTCCCCAGTATCCGTCTATAGATGCGTACGATGACGATGACCCAGTAGAAGACATTAGAAGGTTAGAATTAGGAAATATTGCAGTTGAATACCTTAAAAAATATGCTTCCGATAGAAGACTTGTGGATACAACATTCGGATTAAGATCAAGAGATGGAAAATTCTACATCGGTGACAGCGAAGCCTCAATCCAAGGAAATGATATTACAGTTGGAACCACAACTTATCAAGGAACTCCAGGATTATGGGAATTGTTAACGTTAGCTAGTCCAAACAGTTCAATTTATGATAATCGTGATCTCGAAGAATACGCCGAGATTCTAACTAAAACGAATGCCATGAGTCAGCCAAATAAACCAAACAAACCTAAATCGTCTAGAAGTGTAAAATATAAACAGATAATAAAACCCATATGGGACGATTACATGAAGTTAAGAGGTAAAACAGGAAGCGGAATAATTACCATTCCTTCAGATCCAAATGAATTAGTAAAACAATTAGAGTTGCGAATATATAGCTACAAAGCGGGAAATACGGGTGTAAGAAATGAAATTGTAGGTATGACTGACGAGTTACTAAGACAAAGAGTGATAACCAAAGATGAATATAAAAAATTGACGATCTAATTTAAAAATTGATGATATAGAAATGCTGGTCGTTGCGAGAAGAAGTTATAAAAAAGTACACGTTGTCGGTGGAGCAGGAATATTCGATTCCATTGCAGGATTTCTCAAGAGACTACTGACATCGAATGCAGCCAAACAAATTGCGAGCACAGCTGTCAAAGAGATTGGGGGTGTTGCTAAGGATAAGGCGATCGACGTTGGAAAACGATTACTCAATAAGATACTCCCTAAAGCTCCCGTTCAGCAGCCGATAACTCAGGAAACTAAAGTCATTCTAGCTAGATTACTAGGATCGAATCCAGAAATGACGGGAGGAGCTATTAGAATTCAGGATCTCGTAAAACGCTTAAACGGAGGTGGTTTGAAAATGGCTTAAACATATTTTCTTATTTAAAAATATATGTATAATAAAATGCAATCCGATATTCTAAGATTCACAGAGCAACCATTGATCGATGAAGGTATCGAGCGATACGAATGGCATGAGTACGAACCTGTAGCGAGAACTAACCTTAACAGTTCTGGTGAAATAAGAATAAATATTGAATTACAAGACTTATACAGTCACCCAGCAGAGTCATATCTACAATTCGATGGAAGACTAATTAAAGCCGATGACACCGCATACGTTAACGCCGATTTAGTCGCTCTTACGAATAATGGGCTTATGTATCTATTCAGTCAAATATCCTATCAGTTATCTAATCAAGAAATCGAAACGCTATTTCATCCGGGTCAAGCTACAACGATGCTCGGTTTACTTACGTATCCAAACGATTTTCAGCTGACTCAAGGCTTAAATCAGCTGTGGTATAAAGACACTGGAGCGACTGCTGTTATTGCGGACAACCCCGGATTTGCCACTAGACAAAGCTTTCTCATTCGCAAACCAAACACTAAAGGAATGTTCAGCTTTATTGTTCCGTTGAAGCATATTTTCGGGTTTTGCGATGATTACGACAAGATTATTTACGGCTTCAAACAGACGCTGACATTAGTTCGTAAAGCCGACGATGATGCAATATTCCGAGATAACGCTGCAGCTGCTGGAAAAGTTGCGATAAACAAAATTTCATGGTTTATTCCACACGTTATTCCTTCCGATATGGAACGAATGCAGTTGTATAAGACGATTGAATCAAAATTAACGTTGCCAGTTGCGTATAGAGCTCGTCAATGCGACACAATAACGGTTCCTCAGTCGACAAGTTTCAGTTGGCGTCTTAGCGTAAAAACATCACCTGAGAAACCTAGATATATCATCGTAGGATTTCAGACGGACCGTAGCGGTAATCAGGAAAGTAATCCGTCGCTATTTAATCACTGCGATCTCAAGAACATATATGTGATGATGAATCAAGAAAGATATCCAGCTGTCGATCATAACCTGTCGTTTCCTAATCAACAATTCTCCAGAGCGTACAGAGACGCGTCCTCCTTTAGTCAAAAATTCTATGGTATGGATAAGTTGATTACGCAAGGAAATATAACACCTGTTGATTATAAAGAATTATATCCGTTGTTCGTGTTCGATGTAAGCAAACAATCCGAGCGTTTGAAATCGTCAGTCGTTGATATACAAATTAAGGCTCTTTTCAATGCAGCAGTGCCAGCCGACACCGAAGCGTATGCTGTCGTAATTTCAGATAGGTTGCTGCAGTTCCAATCGGATGGGCAGAAAATGAGTGTAGTGTATGGAAAATTGATTTAAAGAATACTTATATATTATGAAGCTACCAGAGCTTAGAATGTTAGCCAAGCATCACGATGTTACAGGCACTTCGCATCTCAACAAACCTCAAATGATAGCTGTATTGATTGAAAAGAATATTCTTCCGACGGACTACAAGTCTGTGTCATATCGACATGACACGTTGGGTAGTATCAGGAAACAACCGAGAAGAGTAGATATTATAGATCGAGAGACTGGCGTTGTTAGCTCGTATCCATCGATGTATAAAGCTGCTAAGGCGTATGGTCAGAGTGCTGGCATAATAGCTTATCATAACGAAAATGTCTGGAGAGATAGATACGAAATTAAAGTGTATGAGAGATAGATACATGTATGAAATTGAAGTGTTCGAATATGGATAAATAAGTGGATCTCACAGATAAGTGGATCTTCGATCTCACAGCTAATGTTTTAATATTTTTGCGTGGTAAGATAAAATGGATTTAAAGAAAAGTAGTTTAAGAAACATGAACCATGTTGAACACTTGCTCGACTCGCCGGTTCCTGACATTAAGGTTCCTACGCTTACTCCCACACCTGGTAAATACAAACCAGTAGCGCCTAAGAGAAAATACAAAAATAGGGTTAGAGCTAAATTAAATGATTTTGCGGATTGGTTACTTAGTTATGTACCTGAACAAGACAATAAAGTCGTTAACGAAAAACTCGAATCGTTGAAGTCAACTGTTTCTAGGATATTCGATAAAACTAAAATTCGAGAAACGGCGTCGGCTATTAAAGGATTTACCAAGCAATTTAGAATAGATGGAATTAATGGAATGGATGCCTCGTCGTTTCTTAATTTCGTCAAGCCGCAGGTAGTTAATCTGTTGTCGAGTAATCGCCAGACAAAGACTAATTTGGTTCTTACTTGTACTATGGAACGAGTAGATATGAAATCTGGAATAGTGACTTCTGAGGATATACCATTCGTTTCCAGGGCAGAAGTTATTTTAGAAGCAACCGACTTGAATGAAATATACAGCAGAAAGAAAGACAAAATCATGGAGTCTATTGCTAGTTTTCAGATGCAAGGAAGTAATTGGAGATTTAAAGCCGTTGTAAAATTAGATATAAATACGGTAAAATATACACCCTTAAGAGGTAGTTCTTACATTCCGCTTCCCGACTTTTTAGCTAATAAAAAGGCTATTATAAATATGAAAAACGACGATGAAGAATGCTTCAAATGGTGTATCACTAGAGCTTTGAATCCGGTTGTGAAAAATCCGGAAAAAATAACGAAAGCTTTGACAGAACAATCGAAAAAACTTAACTGGAGTGGTATTGAGTTTCCAGTTGCTGTTGATGCTAATGTGATAGGTAGGTTCGAGAGAAATAATAATATTAATGTTAATGTATTCGGTTATGAAAAAGAAGTATACCCGCTTTATCTGTCTAAGTGTGAAAGTAGTATTGATCTTTTGCTTATATCTGATGGAGAAAAAAAACATTATTGCTGGATCAAGAATTTTAACAGATTGATGAGATTTCGGACTAATTCGATGTATTATTGTAAAAGGTGTATGAATGGTTTCACAACGACAGGAGCGCTTAAAAACCATAATGAGTACTGCAAACTCCATAACGCACAAAAAATAGAAATGCCACCACCAGGAACTATGCTAAGTTTTAAAAATTATAACAATTCTATGAGGGTTCCGTTTATAGTCTACGCAGATTTCGAGTCTTTTGTGAAGCCAATAGACACTTGTCAACCAAATCCAGAGTTGTCGTACACTAATAAATATCAAAAGCATACTCCTAGCTCCTTTTGTTACCACATAAAATGTTTCGACGATAGTGTATATTCTCAAGATCCTGTGACGTTTACGGCTGAAAGCGAAGATGATGATGTTGGCCAAGTATTTGTAGATAAACTCACAGAGAATATAAAACAAATATATAATCAATTCAAATTCCCTAAGAAGATGATATTTACAGAAGAGGACAAGAAGTGTTTTTATGGAGCTACTATATGCCATATCTGTGAAAAACCGTTGGGCGAAGACCGAGTGAGAGATCACTGTCATCTTAGCGGTCAATTTAGAGGGGCTGCTCATAACATTTGTAATTTAGACTATAAAATCCCCAAGTTTTTCCCTGTAGTGTTTCATAATCTTTCCGGGTACGATTGTCATCTGTTCATTAAGAAACTGAGAGGTAATAATGGAGAGAAAATTAATTGCATACCTAATAACGAGGAAAAGTATATATCTTTTAGCAGAGAGGTCGTTGTTGATAAGTTTGTAAATAAAGAGGGAAAAGAGATTACCGTCAAGCGACAACTGCGCTTTATCGACAGTTTTAAATTTATGGCTTCTAGTCTTGATGCTTTATCGAGGAACCTAAGCAAAGACCAGTGTAAAAATATTGGGAAACGATATACTGGAAAGAAGCTCGATCTTTTGCTGAGAAAAGGCATATATCCTTATGACTACGTCGATTCATTTACTACCTTTAATGAAACCGAACTACCACCAAAATCCGCATTCTATTCTAAGCTAAATGATTCGAATATTAGCGATGAAGACTACGAGCATGCAAAAACGGTATGGAAGGAATTTGGATGCAAAACATTCAGAGAATATCACGATTTATACAACGTTTCGGATGTTCTGTTGCTTGCCGATGTTTTCGAAAACTTTAGAGATGTGTGTATGAAGAACTATACGCTTGACCCTGCATGGTATTATACATCTCCTGGCTTAGCCTGGGATGCCGCTTTAAAATTGACAGGCATGAAATTGGAGTTATTGAATGATTATGATATGATTCTGATGCTTAGGCAAGGGATGAGAGGAGGAGTGAGCACAATATCAAATCGTTACGGGAAAGCGAATAATAAATATATGAGCGATTTCAATAGTAACGAAAATTCTACATTTATCACTTACCTGGATGCGAATAATCTATATGGATGGGCTATGATCAAACCTTTACCTACTCACGGGTTCAAATGGATGAACGAAGATGAATTAAAAAATTGGAGAAGTATTCCATGCATATTGGAAGTTGATTTGGAATACCCTAAAGAGTTACACGACCTGCATAACGATTTTCCGTTAGCTCCTGAAAGCATTGAGATTGACAAAGTCAAAAAGTTAATTCCAAACTTAAACGATAAAAAGAAGTATGTGCTACACTATGATAATCTGAAGCTGTACGAGAGCTTAGGTCTGAAAATAACAAAGGTGCATAGAGGTATACTATTCGAGGAAAGTGATTGGTTGAAAAAGTATATCGATTTAAATACAGCTCTTAGAACGAAAGCTACTAATGACTTTGAGAAAGACTTTTTCAAGTTAATGAATAACAGTGTCTTTGGAAAAACTTGTGAGAACATTGAAAATCGTGTTGATGTAGAGTTAGTGTGTCAAGAGGAGAGGGCTATTGAACTAGCCGCTAAACCTAATTATGAGAGATGTACTATTTTCGATGAAAATCTAATAGCCGTTCACATGAAAAAAACTAAATTGTACTATAATAAACCTATATATCTTGGCATGTGTATATTAGACTTGAGCAAAACGCTGATGTATGAATTTCATTACAATTACATCAAGGATAAATACGGAAATAGAGCTAAATTATTATTTACCGATACAGATTCTTTGACATACGAAATTAAAACTGAAGACTTTTACTCAGATATCGCAGGCGATATTAAGACTCGATTCGACACGAGTGAATACCCGAGAGATCATCCATCTGGTATTGAGGTTGGAGTAAATAAAAAAGTTATTGGAATGTTCAAGGATGAAGCTAGTGGGAAACAGATAAAAGAATTTATTGGACTCAGAGCAAAGTTGTATTCTTATAAGATGGCTGCTGGAGATGAGCACAAGAAATGTAAAGGTATTAAGAAGAATGTTGTCCAGAAAACTATTACTCACGAAGATTATAAAGATTGCTTATTTACTAAAAAAGAACAACAACGAACGATGAATGTTATTAGATCTTATCATCACGATATTTATACAGAAGAAATTAATAAAGTTGCATTATCTGCAGATGACGATAAACGGGTAATAATGGAGGATGGAATTCATACTTTGGCATATGGTCACTACTCGTTGAAAATTTTTAATTAATGTTTATATTAAATAAATGAGCGTCAAACAAATCGATGTTTGTGGAGTAGTGCTACCGAATATTGCTTTATCGAATGTCGATCTAATCGAAGCGGCTAAGAAACTAAACATCAATAATTTTAGAGGAGTATTTCTCAGAGACGAGCTGCCGAAGAAACCTGGACGGAATGAGTGTGGGATATTGAATCTAGATGGTTATAATGGGGTGGGCTCGCACTGGTGCTCTTTCTTAAAGAGCGGTAATGAGAAAATATATTTTGATAGTTACGGCCTTCCTCCCCCTCTGGAACTGATAAACTATTTACGCCGTCCAGTGTTATATAACAGCGAGCGAATACAACCCGATAACGAAGTGTTTTGTGGTCATTTATGTTTGTATGTATTGAAGATGGTGGGTGATGGAATGAATTTCCAAGAAGTTATAAACGGCTTGCATTAAAAATTATTATATATATATATATATATATATATAATGCCTGTCGATAAATTCGGTCACACCGCTGCTGGAGGAACATCACGAAGAGTAATCGCTGGAGGTGTAACTCTTAGTCAAATAAATGCTAATTTTCTTCGATGTGATGGAGCAAATCTGCCGACTGGAAATTTAAAAATGAATGGACATGTGATAAAAGGTCTCCCAGTAACGAATACTTCGACAGCAGGAATGGATGAAGCTTTAAGTAGGGGACAAGCTATTGATTTGATAACGAATCACGATGACTCTCCGTCCAACGATAATCATTTGACGAATAAGAAATACGTTGATGCTTCGAAAGTGTCTAAAACTGGTGATACAATGGCTGGCGACTTGTTCTTAAACGTTGGCTCCGATCGTCTGCGATCAATGGGTTGTAAGGACTTGAGAGGAGAAAATAAAGAATTCACTATTTTCTTAGGTAGTATACGAAATAAACTACAATGTTCGTTAAACAATCCTATTACATTACAATCGACGGATGGATTTCTATGCAAAATAGGCGCAGAAAATATTATGAGAATCGGTCAAGCGTCTAACGATCGAAAAATCGACGTTTACCAAAATATCCTAATGAATAGTAATAATATCAACGATTTAAGCGATCCTCTTTTAGCTCAAGATGCCGCTACAAAGAATTACGTCGATAAATCTCTGAAAAAGTGCCATGTTGGATATATTCCTCCCTTGGAAGCTGATGAAAGTGTGACAGGATTTGTTGCTAGCGCCAGTGATTGTTTTGCCGGAAACAAAGCCTACCATGCTTTCACTAATCTCACTGACGATGTTAACGCAGCTTGGGGTTCTTTGCGTGAAGATCATATGATTCCTTGGTTACAAATTAAATGTCCTGAGCCAGTTAAAATTTGGAGAATTGCGTTGAAAACAGTAAATGAATCTCTCTTTTATTTATACGCTAGCAATGATGGAGTAGTGTTTGCACACTTACATACATCTTCAACTCCTTCAGAGGCTGTTCCGACATTTGTTAATATTTCTACTACGGATGCGTGTCAATATTATAAAGTTGCAGTACAGGGAAAGGATGATGATCTTCCACTAGGGATTCAAGTAATGCAATTATATGTATACGATGACTAATCTGCATTAAAAATTATTATATATAATATGCCTGTCGATAAATTTGGTCACACCGATGTTAGTTCATCACAAAGAGTAATCGCTGGAGGTGTTACTCTTAGTCAAATAAATGAGAGTTTTCTTCGATTGGATGGAGCAAATCCAGTGACTGGAAATTTAAAAATGGGTGGTCACAAAATTAAAGGACTACCTACAACGAACACTTCGACAGCAGGAATGGATGAAGCCTTAAGTCGTGGTCAAGCAATTGATTTGATAACGAATCACGACGATTCACCGTCCAACGATAATCATTTGACGAATAAGAAATACGTTAATGAAAGAACTGCTTTGAAAGTGTCTAAAACTGGTGATACCATGACTGGTGATCTAATCTTAAACGTTGGCTCCGATCGTCTGCGTTCAATGGGTTGTAAGGACTTGAGAGGAGATAATAAAGAATTCACTATTTTCTTAGGTAGTATACGAAATAAACTACAATGTTCGTTAAACAATCCTATTACATTACAATCGATGGATGGATTTCGTTTTAGAATAAACAATGAAATCATGTTAGAGATGGTTAAGTCGACGCAATACAATATTTCATCTCAAATAAATGTGCATACAACCATCTTTATGCATGATGGTTACATTACAGGTCTACACAATCCCAACAGCGCCAGCGATGCAGCTACGAAGCAGTATGTAGATTCTATCACAATCGGTCCCGCGCTTAGCATTCATTCTTTAACTCGTCAAGCCATAGACGCTAAAACTCACACAAGAGTTTCTTTCGATAGTGTAAGATTCCAAACCGATGCTGGTATAAGTACGAGACTGACTCGTGTCACTCCCGGAAAAGCCGGATACTATTTGGTTTCGACGTATATAGAATTTTGTGACACTAATACCGCTCATGGTAACGTCTACCTGTATAAAAATGGAGCGAATTACATGCAAATTGCGGGCGGATGGGGTACGGGAGCTGCGCATAACAATTCAACCGGTTGTAGCATAGTTTTTGTAACCAACACCGATTTTCTCGAGATATTCGTTTATTCACACATCGCACTAAATATATTCGCTAGAGACTTTTCGGTAGTATTCTTACGACCTTAATTTTTAACTGGTTTTAACTGGTTTATTAGCTGATATTTTCTTCAATGAAAAACACCCCAGCTTATCCTTTAGCACCATTTAAACTTAATTTATCTTCAATATCAGGCTTCTTCAAAAAAAGCCAAAGAATCCATTCTGCATCAGGAAAAATAATAAAATACCCCAAAGGAGAAGAGGAGGAATCAGGGGGAAATAATAAAAGACTACTAACCACGGTACTACCGAGCTATCCACTGCACTACCGAGCACCCCCCTCAGGAAATAATAAAAGACATCCAGAAAATTAAAAAGACATCTACTGTTCTGTCATGGAAATTGGATCAATGTTAATACACAAAGGATCTGACAACACTAGCGTTATCAGGAAAGCTTCGAATCTACAACACAGATAATTAATTAGACCTACATGTAGCCTATAGGCCTAGGCCTATGAAATGCAAAGTGTCGATAGTCGAGCGTGGATGGTCGCATTGGTCGCGTCTGGATTTACCTGTGCTTTCTTGTCCCAACGGTTTAATAATTTAATTAAACGGACTTAGTAGATTAGGCGTAGAAGATGTTGCGTTGTCTTGATGTTATGTAGAGAGGATGACACAGAAAATGAAACGGGAGGTTATTATTTTCTTTGGCAAGTTCTCTGTTTCACTAGACTGGTAGTGAATAGGCCTACGTTGGCGTGATCAGTCCGAAAAGTTCATACATGATTATAGGCTATAAAAAACTTATATACTTATAGGGTTAGGCCCTACATGCATGTGGTTGTATAGTGTATACCTTTCATGTAAACCAAGGTATAGGCCTATAAGTTTATGCGGTTGGATAATGTCTTCGTTTAATAGAGCGCGTTGCTCGTTTAATGCATTATGCATGGAGTCTACAATATTCCTGCAAGCAATAATTAGAGGAGATCGATCTTAACGCATTAGGCGAAGATCGATCTGAACGCATTAGGCGAAGATCGATCTGAACGCATTAGGCGAAGATCGATCTGAACGCATTAGGCGAAGATCGATCTGAACGCATTAGGCGAAGATCGATCTTAACGCATTAGGCGACAATCTGTTTAAATATAGGCTTTCTTTACTTCATTCAGTCTTGGCTTTCACTAGGCCTACATGTCATTGCTTTGAACACTGATGTCAACGGTGCACAGACTAAAGCATACTAAAGCAGCTTTGCTTACTTTATCTAGACACTTTAAAAAGACGTGGGGAAACATATAGGCTAAGGGGTCATCGCAAAGTCCGCTCAAATGAAAGCACCGATTGCACAGGGTTAGCATGACAATGTGTCTTTCGCGTGCCACAAATGAGTAGTATTATAACCTAATACCCGTTTTGTTGAGATGCAGAAATTTATCCTGCAAGTAAAATGTACCAACCACTAAAACTGCAGGCAAGCCGCTTTCGCATTATGGACCTTGCGAAATCTATTCCAGAGACAAATTCATTCGTAATGGCTTTTAAAATGTTTAAGCAATAATTGTTCTGCTTACGAGGTGGGCCTATATTTAATTCGATGCACGAGTGTTAGAAGAATAAAATTTAATTTGAGCTGCTAAAATGGTATATGCTTGGGTCAAGAGATTTTTTCCAAACTTGAACATGAGGACGACAATATAATTAGATGCTTAATGAATGAAGCTGGAGTGAGCTAATTAGGGCCTAGAGTGAGTGGGATATTATTCGACATGGTCATATGCAGTATTCTGAAGCTCCGTTTTGAGGTCCTAATTGCAGGTTCAATATCAAGAAGCCAACACAACAATAATTGATATAATTATGGTTCTAGTCGAGCATGCATGGTATAATATCTTCAGTTTGTCAGCAGTCTGTAAATGCCCATCCTTACGTAAAATGCTAACGACCTAAGACTAAGTCATAAGAAACCTTATTGGTGACCATATCTACATGTTACTTGCATTTGGGTTTTTCGTCAAAGATTTAAAAAAAGACTACAAAAATTAGAACGCCCAGAAATGTGGCTTTAAGTCCATAATGGAATCGTACAACCGTATATAGATTTATTGAAGTTTGTGTCAGGAATTACCCGATTGCCAAAACTAATATAATTAATCTGATCTAAGTTCGAGGATAAAAAAGTTTGCAGGGAAGCCGTGGTTTATATGCCTTAGATCACCATTCAGAATTTCAGATAGCACGAAAGAATTAGGTTACATTTATATCCGGAGGTAAAACTATTTGTGTCGTTAGCAAACATAATTAATTTAAACGCTGACAAATTAATACTGAAAATCATTTTTATAAAATATGATAACTACTTAAGTCTAATGCACGCACTCTGAAAGTTCAAAGCTTGTCAAAAATGTTTGAGAATTACCGGTATTAAATTCAATAACTGCCCAATTTTATAATCTATAATTGTCAATGGGTGGTAGGCCTAAGTAGGAGTCCATCAAAAATGCATCGATACAAAGATAGAAAATGCATAATAGAAGTCACACACGTGTAGGCTACTGTTTGTATATATTCCAACGATAATATTATTATCTCTCCATTGGTTGGATATACGCGTGTATCATAAACAAACGAAACAAATAGATTTTGAAAGACCTGAACATTTTATTCTGTCCATTGATTGATTAGCACAGAAGTCATTTGAAAATATCACTGAAACACTCATTGAATAAAAAATATGCAAAATATTGACAGAATTCTGAAATCTTCCTTCACAGTTCGAAAAAGTACGATAGAAACAAGTGAATCGTAGGCCTAACATTTCGATTTATTTTTGATTCGTTCAATGCCACTTGTGGAATTAATAACGTAAGAACATTCCTAATCTCAAGATCTCTAAAGCTCTGAGAAACTAAGTAGCGGAAACTTTGCGAATAAAATCCTTGTAACCAAGAAAAAAATCATACAGTCGCAATAGCAGCCATTATAACGCATAACTTGACATGACTACAACTAGAGCTACAACGAATAATATATAAGCTACTAGTTTTCACTGGCTTCCATTGATTGCACTGTACTGTTGTCATGATTGTCATGTCATGCATGTATAATCCAGAATTGAACGTGTAATAAACAATAAACAATAGAGCCAGTCTGAAACCATTACTAATCCTCATATACATGCATTTGTGCACTGCATAGCAGAGTTGGCTTGACAACTATTTAAGGAAAGATCTGTTTTGCTCGTCATGTATATAGCCTACACAGCTTCTATTTCTTTGGCGCTCTGCCCTTAGGCAGGTCCAAGCTTCTAACGGAACCACTCTTGCGTATTCTATGCCTTTTCTTCTATAGGCCTATGTCCTTTTCCTTTTTCTCCGTCCATCAACCAATTCATCGTCTTTCATGGTCGTCCTGGTGGTTTCTTTCTCTCCATTCTTCTATCGAGTAGCTTAAGAATACTTGCAGGCATAAACCGATTAAGCCTTACAATTAGAATCTTGGATAACCTTTCATTTGCGCACTATCAACTGAAACCAAGCATATTTTCCCATCCAAACAGACAAAATTCTTTCTATTCCAAGTTCTTTTCATGGGAATGTAAATACGTCGAAGTAAGGGTGTGTTTAAACCGATAAAATCGACTGAAAAAACTATCATCAACTGTTCGATTGTCAATAGAGCTTCCCTGTTTTCAGACACCAAATTCACTTCATCTGAAAACAGCGCAATCAGCAAATTATAAAGAAGGATTCCCAGAACGAAAACAAAGCAGACGTGAACCGTTTCAAATCCAACTAGAAAGCCAATACTTAAACTTCTCACGTCAAACGCATTGAAGAATATGAGAAGCGTCGAATATACACCAGTGAAGAAGCCGGAAAACTGTGAAATACAATCTCCGATACTTTCCATTTCGGACATCATAATGAAGAGGCGCATAAACATCAATAGAAAACCTCCAAACACTATAATAAAAGTGAACAGCATGGACACCATGCGCCTGATGTAGAAAATCATATGCCCGATGGAACGGAAGATTGCCATGTGGTGCAGAATGGAAGTGGTAATAATGGGAGTTTGTAAGACATGGGCCACTACCAAGTATGATAGATTTTCTTTCGTTGGGTTATTGTAGATGGCTATTTCTACCAAAACCGTGACGGCAAACACCAAGGTAGCAGTTCGGTCGTAGGCTATAGCTGCATCAACGGTCATTTTCTTTCGTTTTCCCGACAAATCTTTTAGCATGTAAATCTCCATGCGTGCAGCTTTGATCATATGTACGACAAGCATCGCGTCATAAATCAAGGTTGCTAGTGACTGTAATATCAGGAACGCTTCAAGACATCGTTGAGTTGTCAATGAAATTTTAACCCGAGCTTCCTCGCACTCATTGGAATCGTTAAAATAATGCATCTCTATCTTGTATGGCTCGTCAAAACTATGTCCATTGTTGTATCCATCTTTGACGTCAGACTGACTTAGCTGATATACAAAAAACGTGCAGCTGTAAACAATCTTGAAAATAAAATAACAGATGATAATGAGACGCTTGCCCTGAATTGACCTCTTTATCCAATCTGAGATGAGAGAATCAGTAATGATATGACGTCCAAAATCTGAATAGACATGTCTTTCATCTAATGAATTAACTATTGTTAATGGTGATTTTAGACCACTCCGGTAACCGGAAATGTCTTCCGTTTCGTACTCTGTGATATCATACCAACGATATCTTCTTGCACCAATGATATCCTCTCTTATTTTATAAATTCCTGGTGTTTCAAAAATAGTCATCAGCATCTTGAGCGTTCCTTGATGAACAGCAAACTCCAGCGGCCTAAGTCCCGTCGCGTCTTCCATGCGCAGAAGCGTAGCTACATCTGATTTAGAGATTATACCGCACAACCTAGTGTAACTTTGTGCAATAGACTCTTCGTTGTGTGGTTGAAAAAATGCAATGCAAACCAAACAGTGAAAAACGTTGAATTCTCCTTTCTCCTGAAGGAAAACGTCGACGTCATATTTTAGCATGACGTCACAAACTCCCATAGATCCGTACGTGGCGGCCAAAGTGAATGGATGAGTAAATGTCGTTCGCTTTGTCGTCAGACGTTCAACTTGCGGTATTTTCACGAACTGAAATGAACCGTTCAGCAATTTCGATCTTGTAACTGTATCGGACGTTTCTAGGACTCTGCTTATCTGTTGGCTGTCGTCATTTCTGATGGCGTTCAACCAAAACTGGTAACGCGGAAGTGGCAAAATGTCTGTGTTCTTTGCGTCGGAGGCTTTGTTCACCGACATATTTGCTGATCTGGTTATACTTTTCAAATGAATTTGCGTAAACTGAGTTGACGCAATCTGTTTAGAATATTTTCGACAGCCTGCACCTTCTATTTAATTCAACTTCACAGATCCAGTGTTAAAATAATAGAATTATGACTAGACTTGTTGTGATCCGTGTGTTCACTATTTTCGATTTATAGTAGACGGGCGAAACTTTTCAGACACTGGCCTCAACATCAAAGTCCCGTATGTGACGATATCTCGTTTTAGAAAATTCTGCTTCGGCCAAAGGTACATGGCCCTATCTATTTTATACTCATTATATACTCTGCCAACAGAGTAAGCTTAGATCTATTGTTTCTTATGACAACTTCCGCCATTCGCAACGTCGACGAACTTAGTTATTTGTTTCCCGGTATTTAATCAATGTAACCAAGACAATATTTTGTCATGTGAATTGGCATCAATGTTAATACACAAAGGATTTGGCGGCCGCAGTGTTAGCATGAAAGCTTTTTATATTCAGCTCACAAATATGTAATTATGTAAAATTCAATATGTGGATATTCGAGCGTGGGTGGTCGCGTGTGGATTTAGGCCCCTACCTGTGTTTGGCTTACAACGGCACCGTAACAAAACAGCGCAGGACAAAGCGCGCAGACAAAGCGTGCAGACAAAAGCGCGCAAAACAAAAGCGCGCAAACAAAAGCGTGCAAGCAAAATCGCGCAAGCAAAAGCACTACTCCTCTGGGGTACCCGGCGTTGATCCCTAAATTTAGGGTTTTCGCCAACCCTCCATCCCACCCCGCTTAACTGTGGGTGCCTTTTAACAACTTGGTTTATACAATTATTGCAGGCTGTCTATTCTGTTAGTATAGTTAAGATTTCTGAGATCTGCGTTCTTGTGAATATAATTGTTTCAACTACATAATTGTACACTGTAACCGGTTGCGGTTTGTCAACCGGATTGTGCGAGAGGCGAGAATGACGTCAAGACACGTCCTCGTGCGAACTTATAATTATAGTCTGCTATAGGCTATATGGCGACGTGCAACCACGGTAAACACGGCCGAAAATTAAACGCGTAAAATTAAAATGACGATATCTCGGGTTTAACACTTCAATACCGGAGGGTATAGGATTTCTCATACTATTACCATTTACTACCATCTCGGCATTAAAGGGTTAAGGTGAGTTGAAAGCTGAAAATAGCCATGCCGACCCACAAATTCGCATGAAAACATAAAAAAATTTCGTGTTGCAAAAAGAATTCGTTTCGGAGCCTTTCGTGCGACAGACATATACATACATAGGCCTACATACATACATACAGATCTCAGATTTTATAGTACTAGATGTAGCATGCAATATTGCAATAATGATATAATCCTCTGGAAGTTAAATATATTCTCAGTGTAGCTAAAATTATGGTAGACCTAGGCTTACTATATACACAAATTCATTACGAAGTGCATTTATTAACACTCGGAGTGTGACTTGGAAAACGGTGGAGATTTGAACTACCGGTACATGTTCTTCCGATAATGTCGGATAAATTGAAGGAACGGTAGGCTAATCTTGCAACCATTTCTATCCACATAATCTGTTGAGCTTAAGTTCAGAGGCTGAACTTCGAAGTATTACACAGATAACTTTCGTTTCTCGTTTGTAATTGTTATTAAAACCTCGTTGTCTTTATTATTGTGAGTACGCTCATCAACGAACTTCCACGATGGCATGGGGGCCCGGTAGAACAATGGATAACACGCTGGCGTAGAGTGCGAGAGGTAACGAGTTCCAGACCCCGTTGGGCGGATTTGCTTTGTAGGATGCTATTGGCGCCGTTTATTGCAGCCCTGCAGGCGGTCTGTTCAGTTAATATAGTCAAGATTTGTGTATTCTGTGATCTGAGTTCCTGTAAATTTACTACATTATTTGTCATTACATTCTGTTTTTAGCCTACTGTTCAATTCATGATATCAACCGTTTAGCCATCAGTTAAAACTGCACTTGTAAATAGGTGTCCCTGTTAGCGGGATATTCATCCCTTAGGACCTTTCTTGTTACCATCCGATCATGTGAAGCATCTTGTACTATGACTTTTGTTTATGGTTGATGGTTACAATAAATGAATCGAAATTGAAAATTGAAATTGAAAAAATTGAAAATTGTTTAAATTGCATAATTGTAACCTACACTATGACCGGTTGCGGTCTTCTGTCAACCGGATTGTTGAATAAAGGAAAATTATTAATTATTATTATTATTAGTTATTATTATTAATTATTATTAACTATTATTATTAATTATTATTATTAACTATTATTATTACTAATTATTACTATTATTAATTATTATTATTATTAATGTTGTCTGGTTGTGCTTTAAAAGAAGCATTTCGCTGAATCACCGGATAAAAACATACTTTTACACAATTTTTGTCTATGCTGTTGTGTCTCCTCTATCCGGTCTCTCTCTGATTACCGGACTCAGATTTTCACTGTTTTTGGCTTCTCTAAAAAGCATCTGAGACTTGAAGCTGCGCTCATAAATAATCTAGATTACTGCGCTCAGCTCTAGGAAAGCGTTTTGAAATTCGGAGTTTAAGATAGTGATTTCGAAATAACTTTCGTCTTCCTAAACGACATATTGAACCAATGAAACATGCTTTAATTCATAGGTAATGTAATAGGCCTATATACCATATAAAACAACTTGTAAAAGTAGCATGAGAGGCTACATAATTAGAGCGTGCGCGGAACTTGCGCTATGCACAATCGAAAAGTAGCCTTATAATTATTCACATTGTCAAAATGTTAAGTTAATAATTATGAAACAACTGCGAGTGTAAACATCATCGAACGTGGCTGATATACACAGTGGTTCAATAAAAAGAAAGCCAAACTGTTTTCATATAATCATCTCTAATGTCTGATAATTAATCATACTAACATTTTCCAGATATTCACAGAATTGAGCCAGCAATATTGTTCCAACAATATCCAGGGACGTAACTAGGATTTTTCGTTTGGGGGGCTTAAGCCTTAAGTATGACGAGTGCGGTAGTCTATTTAGCCGTAAGCATACAACGGCTTGATTCATTTGGGGGGCTTCAGCTTCATTTGGGGGGCTTAAGCCCCCCAAGCCCAACGCTAGTTACGTCACAGACAATATCACGTCATAAATGTAAATTTGAACGGATAGAAAGATATGAATCTTTCAATAATTTCATCTGACAAAATTTAAGTTTACGAGCAATTTTCTGTTGGATTTTGTGACAAAGTAGTTTAAACATGGAAAGAGTCTGTAATATATTTTTTTGAAGAAAATCTAAGTAGTTTGGATGGATTATTTAAATTAAAAAGATGTTCAACATGTCCTTCTGGTGCTTACACACAAGCCTTGGAGACGCAGGCACCATTTGGGCAACAGCATCGTCGATAATCCTCTGATCCAGTTAATCATACTAAAGATATAATGGAGAACAGTTTGGCTAACTTTTTGTTGAACCAAGGTGTATTTTACAAACGTAGCCTACAATGCTTTTAGGCTTTTAAACTTTCACTCACTCTGAATCTGCTTCAATTTGCAGCTGCAAATCGATATGGGGTTTTGTACGAGTCGGTGGGTTACATTAAATTTAGGACATATGATGAAAATATGACCATTTTCGCGACAGAAGCGTTTTTTCGACAAAGCTGTGATAACTTTCTTGTATAGCCATTCGTGATAGGGCAACGCAAAAAATCTGTCCTCTATATAAACGAACGCCAATAGCTGGCAAAGATTAAATTCTAAGACCTTTCGCTCGTTAACCTTACTAATTGTATCGGAGAACATCGCAATTATAAGGTTGATGACAAGAATTCCGGTAGTGCAAAAGAAGAGTACATTGGCAGCGTACATGATAGCTGGATACAAAACATCGAATTGGTCGTAGTTCTGAGTACTAAGCACTGTCAGAAAAAGGGTGTAACCTGCAGCTAGTAAATCCGAAAATTCAGCCACGCAACCAGCTTTGCTATTTGCTCCAAAGTATATGATATTAAAATGAGAAAAGCCGGCCATAAATAGCTGAAAGGCGATTACACCAAGCGCAAAATCCCAAATGATCTTTCTGAGACAAATAATTAGATATCCGACTCCTGGAACAGCTTGAAGGTAAAAGGCGATTGATATGTGAAGACACAATGAGGACACTGCACGAAGAATACTCATGGCAGAAATTAGTAGGACATTCTGAGATTCTGTATGCCTCATAATAACTTCGATGATGACCAATGCGCATATTGGAAGGTCAAACAGCGGTTTCACTAATACATCGGCGTATGTTATAAGTGTACGTTTTCGTCCATTCAAGTCGTCTCTATGGCATAGCTAGTGACCAAAACCCAAATAGCCGCGAACATCATTTACAAAGAACCAAAGATTGTAAAATATAAAACCGATGCAATTAAACAATAAAAATATTTCTAGAAGGTACTGTGCGCTGCTCGAAATCGAAACAACCGTTCCAGTTCCGCATGGGTCGTTGTTCAAATCCGACGCATTTCTTTCTTTATCAACAGCAGCATGTCTCCCAGCATAGTCAAGCCAAGCCGAATCCATTTCGTAAACGGTCAACGCGACAATGTACAGCACGCGATGGATAAGTCCAACAAACATACACTTGTTCTTTCTGCCAATCTCTTCCGCGATCCAATCGGCTACGACGCCATTCGTGAGTACATCTCGAACGCACGACTTTGCCAAGTGACGTTCGTCTATTCGAGATAAGAACGTCAAAGGTGACTTTGCATTTCGACTTTCCGGTGCCTCAGAATCTTCGTACTCCGTAATATCGTACCATTGATAAACAGAAATTCCGACTACCTCTTCTCTTGTAACGTAAATTCCTGGAGTGTCGAAAATGGCTGACATCAGTTGAAGAGTTCCTTGCTGTGCGGCAAATTCGAGCGGACGAAGTCCATTCAATTCTTCCATGTGCAGTAACTTTCGTACGATGTCCTTGGAAAGCATTCTACGTAGACTGTTGTATGTTTTGACAACGGCTTCTTCGTTGTGCGGTTGATAGAAGGCAACACAAACTAGACAGTGGATGACGTTGTACGACCCCGTTTCAACGATACAAACGTCGACGTCATTGTGTATCATGACGCCACATACTTGGAGCGAACCATGAACGGCGGCCAGGTTGAAGGGTCGTCTGAATTTAGCCTTGTGTGTAGGAATGCTCGCAACTGTTGGCAAGTCCGAAAATGCGATTTCATCACTCAAAAGACGCTGTTTATCAATGCTGTTTTGAGCAGTTATGATATTTGATACGTGAACACTGTCGTCGGTTTTTATCGCCTCGTAAAACGCTGATATTTGTGACATTTTTCCAATTGATAAATATGTGAACAGATAAATAATTTGTCTTACATTTAATTACGAACACTAGCCTACTGAGTTACTTCGTTTGATTTAACATTTATCACATCAGTGCTTCCTACTAAACGTGACAAATGTGCATTGCACGTATCTGCTAATGTGTTGCAAGATAGTTAATAATGGAATAACGATTTTGTCACTCCGGCTGCATGGATGCTGTTTGCTGTGTCAGACTATACAGCTAGAGCTATACATTTAATACAAACAGCGGATGCCATTAGGGGATTTACTTAGCAATGTGTTCCACTGGCCTCCACAATAAGCCCCAAATGTAGTCTATATAACGATCCATATATAATGTATTTCATGGCTGTTAAATGTCGCTTCGTTCAATAGCTCATTGGACTTCGTTCGTTTGCTCCCGAATGGGGTTCACTTTCAGCAATTAGCATGCATAGACCAATATTAGCCTAATAATTATTGCTAATTGCAAATTCTAATGCGGGACTTGCTGACTGTTCATAACTGAATCGAGCCATTTTTATTGATTCAGTAACACCACATTGTAAAACATTGTGAAGCCGCATAGTCAATGCGATGAACAGATAGACCTATTTATCTTATTGCCGTCAGCAGGACAATCCCAGATGAACATAACAAACCCGTCAAAATACAGGACTGTCACTCTATCGTTGAGAAAGTTTCAGATGGCCAACAATACTTATTTTAATCTGTGGGCTAATACTATTAGTTTGCAGAACCTAAGTAACAGCCTTTTCAACGTGCACGGTCTAGCATACGCCCATGGAAACATCACTTTGCATTCGGCCTACCGATTCCGTTTAATTCCGTTTAAAAGCTCTGACACAAATGCATGCATCCTTTCGTTTACCCTATTTTTATACAGGTGCAAACAAGCATGTGCATTTGCAATGCTTTTAGATTCTTCGTCTAAAGCATAGCATTCATATCTGGATAATGGATATGCAGTTACAGGAGATCGATGTCGTCAGTTTTGGTGTCTAGTTTGTCCTGTTGCTTAGGGACCGTCTATAAAATTAATGGCGTCACGCACCTAGAGGAAGGAGGTCACACATTTGTGACGATGTGTAACGGCCTTTTTGCCTGTTAGCCATTCTAGAATCATATTAGCCTACGACCTTTAGGTTGACGCGTGACGAGATACATGTAATGTAGTAAAAAAAATCGTTAGAAATTACGTGACGTCATTTATGGACGACCCCTTATTGCATTGTTTTCTTTTGTCTGTCGAGAGTTCACGAACGCTACTCTGTAAAAGCTAACTTTGGCTTCTTAGCTTTCGTTCTCTTACTTTCTGCGAGTATAGGCCTATTATAACTGAAATCATACTTTCCTCCTTATCAACTCTGCGTCTCAAGGCCATTCGCTGATCCGGGATAATGCTACAAAGCTTGGATTAAATTTGTGCAATGGATTCTTCATTGTGTGGTTGAGAGGATGCTATGCAAACCAAGCAATGTAAAACGTTTAAATCCCATCTCTCCTGAATAAACACGTCAGTCGAGTCGTCGACTTCATGTTTTAACATGACTTCACATGTCCCCATGATAGATCCGAACAACGCTGTCAAAGTAAATGGATGGGTAAATATTGGCCGGGTTTTTTTGGGCGAAGAGTTTGAATTCAGGATGGTCTACGAACTGAGCTGAAATACGTTCAGTAATTTCTTCTTTGTATGTATTGTATAATGTATATCCTTCTTATTTCCTTGCAGTCGTCATTCGTAATCGAATTTAGACAGTTTCGGTATTTCAGCAGTGGCAAAACATTGTAAAATTCGTTTAAGAGATTTCGTTGTAGGACCTTATTCCTTTTGCATTTAAGCTTATAATTTGGAAGGGGGGAAATGCGTTATCAAGCACTGCTTAAGATATTTCGTTTGCTGTGAACTTTCTGTTTAATAAATTCAGTTTGTCGAAAACTTTAGTATAAACATCCTAAATCTGAGTAGACATGCCTGAAGATAATCAGATCAAAGATTATCTGAAGATAATCAAATCAAAAATACTACATTATAGTTGAGAACAGAATAACGTCAACTTTATTTATTTATTTTTGTCCTGAGGTACTTCGTTCCCCCAGGAATTTATAAAATATATAAAAGCAATGTGCCTGGAACGACTAATATTAAACTTCTTTTTATTATTAGGCCTACTATTGTCTGGGATGATTGACTATTCATGCGACATTCCTCCATCTGTTCAATCGATTTGCAGCTACTTGGTGTTAATTTTAATTTTTAGAAGTACTCCTAACAGACTTTTGATACTGGTGTTAATGCTGCTTGTCGTTGTAAGTGTTTATGGTTTTGAGATGAGGTTCTGCTGCTATTATTCTACCATTATTATTATTATTGTTATTATTATTATTATTATTATTATTATTATTATTATTATTATTATCATTTATTTTCGTTTCAAACAGTGCAACAACAATTGGCTGTGCGCGATGAAAAGAGAACGTCTGACAAACACAGGCATAATGTGCTAATTGTTTCATACAACTAAAACTGATGTAAAGTAGTCAGATCAGTCAAACTCGACCCCGGCGAGTTGTGCGAATGTGCCCCTGAAAGCTATGGCGTTAAAATCTTTGAGTGCAAATAGATAAACGTTGAAACAGGTGCAAAGTCTCCCGATGGTCCCCAGAGACGGCGGTCATGCGGCGCCCCAACTCCATCAAGAATTCAAGTCCTGTTATTATTATTATTATTATTATTACTATTATTATTATTATTATTATTACTATTATTGATATTATTATTAAATATTACTACTGTTATTTGTATTCGTATTATTGTTGTTAATACTATAATTCATTATTATGAATATCACTGTTGCATTGCTAATTAAGTTCTAGCTACGTATTAGCCTAAGTATGTTGTGAAACATTCATGAATAATAATTATGGAAGAGGAGTCAAGATTGTTTAAGCAATTAGCTTTTGCTGACTCCTGTTGCACTGTAGGCTACTTAATTGTTCATGATTGCATCAACAAAATTGCATTTGTGCATTAAACTATCAACTCGTTAATATTTATTTGTGTATATTCTACCAGCGTCCCTTTACACTGAAACTCAGCGAAGTTTATATAAACACTGAGTCTCTACGCCTACACGATAGCCAAAAAGATGCAATTTCTTCTTTTCCTTACTCTACAGCTTAGTAGGCTAATGGTGCAATGCTTTAGGAAACCTCCAGTCATTCGCTCCAAACATAGCGATGCGTTGTTCGATAAAACAATTTAATGCATCCAAAGAAAAGCTTCCACAGTTACCATGGGAGTCATGCTAGCTTTACAAATTGCAAAGCTCTTGCGATAAAACCACAAGTCAATTAGCGCTTGCAGTCTCGCCACATCCATTAAGCATAGCCTATATTACAAAAGATAGCCTATACATGTACAAAGGACTATTATATTGTGCACTTTCTACTTCGATTTAATTACATCATAAGCTAACAATTCAAAGAGTCATCAATAAGACATATTGCAGCAACTACATAACAAATGTTGCCAAAATGAAACACACCTTAATATTTCTCGTCGGACTAACAACTAACACTGTTGAATTAAAATACAATAACAATCAGACCACAAGTAAACAAAAGTGGATCTGGTTAAAATCTTGCAATATCTGCCACTTTGGCACTATCAATTGAAACCAGACAAATTCTACCATCCAAAGAGACAAAATGCTTCTTAATCCACGCTCTTTTCAAAGGAACGTAAATGCTCCGAAGAATCGGTGTGTTCAAACCGAGAAAATCGATCGTCAAAACTGATTGCAATTGATTGATGGACAAATGAACTTCCCTGTTTTCTGACACCAAATTCACTTCGTCTGAAAACAACGCAATCAGCAAATTGTACAGAAGAATTCCGAGAATGAAAACAAAGCAGACGTGAACCGTTTCGAATCCAACTAGAAAGCCAATACTTAAACTTCGCACGTCAAACGTATTGAAGAATATGAGAAGCGTTGAATATACACCAGTGAAGAAACCGGAAAACTGTGAAATGCAATCTCCGATACTTTCCATTTCTGACATCATTATAAAGAGACGCATAAACATCAATAGAAAATGTCACAAGTCTTTTCCCTCTTCTTCTCTACATGTGACCTTCAGTCTCTTCGGAAGCTTCTTCGTTAAAGTTCGTGGTAGCGTAGGCCTATCCCTAGATAACTGTTTCATTAGCTAAATGGCTAGGTTAAAGAATTTACAGTCTTTCACTGTTTTGTTAACCAACAACGACGACGTGTTTAACTCTTCTTATTATTCTCCAAAATCCGATATAAAGTAAAACGATCAGCAACAACACAACAAAGACTACACTTGCGTTATCATAACAACTACACGACTACTATCTTCATCAGTCTACTCTATCGCAACTCAACAACAACTCTTACAGCCTATCTCAACGGCTCTCAACACGCAACTCTCCTTCTTCACTTCCACTCCCTTCTTGTACAATTAACGTACGCTCGTCTAGACGTCACGTGCTGTCCAGACAATCACCTGTGCAGACGCCGCGCGGCAATTTGCACCTGGCCTACTTACGTCGCTGTACGACAATCGGCGTGCACTGATTAAATTAGCTGACATTACCTCCTTCCTTTCTTTTGAAGAGAGCTAATTAATCTTAAAAATTAGCGAACGTATAATGCTTAAACTAAATACAAACAATTCTTATACTAAATGCAATCACAAAATACCTTATACTACAATCTCGATAAGCAGTCTGCTACTACATTCAACTTTCCTTTCTTATAGTTCAACAGAATGTCAAAATTTTGCAATGATAAAGACCATCTGACTAACTTAGCAGACTTCGACATTGACTCAGTCAAATAAACTAAAGGATTATGATCAGTGAACACATTAATCTTGGAACCAATAATGATTTCTTTCAATTTGTTTAAAGCCCATATGATTGCATAGGCTTCCTTCTCAATCGTCGCCCATCTCCTCTGGGTATCTGTCAGCTTCTGGCTGATAAATGAAACGGGACGTTCTATCCCCTCATCGTCCACTTGTGACAGCACAGCCCCCACAGCAAAATCACTGCTATCACAGTACAAATTAAATGGTTTGCCAACCTCGAACATGTATAAAATCACATTTGATAAAACAATTTCTTTAAGAGAATCAAAAGACTTCTGGTGGTCCTCAGTCCAAACAATGTTCTCAGGTGTCTGCTTGCTAGTTAAATCCGTTAATGGTTTAGCAATTTCAGCAAAATTACAAATAAATTGTCTGTAGAAACCAAAGAATCCTAACATTTGCTTCACTTGCTTCTTCGTTTCAGGGTTTTTTAAATTAATCAAACTGTCAATCCTATCTGGATTCATCATCTTCTTCCCTGAACCAATGAGGTGACCGATGAATTTCACCTCACTCTTACCAAACACACATTTCTTCAAGTTCAAAGTTACATTATGCAGTCTTATTTGTTTCAAAAACAATTCTAAATGTTTCAAATGAATGTTCCAATCATCAGAATGGACTGCAATGTCATCAACATAGGGTTCAGTAAATGTATTAATCGGTTGCAAAATCATGTTTATTGCTTTTACAAAAGTCCGTCCAGAGTTAATCATGCCAAAAGGGACACGTGTAAATTCGTACAGTCCATTATGGGTTACGAATGCGGTTTTCCATTGGTCGGATTTCTTCACAGGGCAAGTCCAGTAAGCACTGCGACAGTCCAAAACGGAAATGAACTTGGATTTCCCGACTTTGCTCAGCACATCGTTGACGATCGGCATGGGATATCGACAATTTTCAGTATATGAATTCACGTACCTGTAGTCGCACGCGAGTCTCAAGGATCCGTCCTTCTTCTTGACGATGACCAGCGGACTTGCCATTCTGCTCGACGACGGCTGAATGATGTTTGCTTTCAGCATCTCTTGTATTTGTTTGTCCACTTCTGCGCGGTATATCAACGGTATTCGATAAGCCGTGAACTCCTTCTCTCGAAAGTCTGGTCTCAGCACCACTTCGTGTTCTACCAATGTACATAATCCAGGTTTGTCCGAAAATCTGTCTGCATAACGGTTCAGTACATCCAGTAGCTGTTTCTGTTGCTCGCTCGTAAGATGTCCGATCTGTTCATAGTCCAATTGCAGCGATTTCTGTGTCGTCTCTGCATGGTCTTCTTTCAATGGTAGCTCTACCACTGATCCGAATTCGTCGTCCTCTTCCACGATGAGACCACACGATAATGTTCTTGCGATGAACTTCCTCATTTTGTTGGCATGGACGATTCGTCGGCCGTTTTCATTCATGTCCACCAGATACGAATACTTGGATCTTCTTTGTAGCACTGTACATGGACCATGCCATCGTGAGATCAATTTATTGGTTGACGTTGGATACAGGACGATGACGTTTTCTCCTGGTTCGAATTCTTTATCCTTGGCCCTCTTGTTGTATTGACTGGCGTATTGTTTTTGCTTTTCCTCTGCACAATTCTCAGCAAATATCAAAGCTTTCTCCATGTCTGCTCTTAAGTTCTTCAGGTACTTTGCTGGTTGTACTCCAATGTTTGGCGGTAGATTTATTTCTTTGGTCCAGCTTTCCTTTAAGATAGTTAATGGTCCTCTTGGCATTTTTCCATACACCAGCAGATATGGTGCCACTCCTGTCGTTGCGTTAGGAACTTCTCTCAATGCCCATACGGTAAACGGAATGATTTTATGCCACTGTCTTGGATTTTCCACAATGACATGATGTACCATCTTCTTGAACGTCTGATTCCATCTCTCAACTAATCCAGCTGCCTCTGGATGCCCCGGTGAATCGAATCGTGGACAGCATCCCATCAATTTCAAAAATTCTCTTGTAAGACTGGCTGTAAAATTCGTGCCTCTGTCGCTGGTGATCACAGACGGCACCCCCACGTCAATGAAAAGCTTCATCAAAGCTTCGCACACAGCCTTAGCAGTCAATGACTTCAGCAAGAAGATTGTCGGCCATCTTGTACATGAATCCACTATGCACAAGCAATACTTATGCCCAGCTGCTGACTTCGGTTCTATTGGGCCTACCACGTCCATAGTCATCCGTCGGAATGGAACATCTTCCCTTGGAATTGGTGTAATCGGCACTCGATCCATCACCAAACTTCGTGCCTTCAGCTGACACTTCTCACAGGACTTACAAAATTTCACCACATCTCGACGCATCTTTGGCCAGACAAAGGACAACTTGATTCTCTCTCGTGTCTTCTCTTCTCCCAAGTGTCCGCCAAATACTGACTCGTGAGCTAATTCCATTACTTGAATTCTTCTCTCTTTCGGTAACACCAACTGATACACAAGCTGATCCAGCATTTGATGCTTCTTATACAGCAATCCATTCACCACGATAAACTCTGATCCTTGGTCTTCAGCGATCCTCCACCACGATTTCAGTGACTCGTCATTTCTCTGCTGCTCCTCGAATTTCTTCGCATCTTCCAGCTGTCTTTCATCGTTCGAATTCTCTGTGAACAAGTCCCTCATACTTGTCTCCAGTTCAGCGTCGCTTCCGGAATCTTCACTATCATTTCGTTCACATGCAGCCATCTCTTCTTCAGTTTCATTGTTCTCAGATGTTGTTCTTTCGTCATCTTGGATGCTGAGTTCATCTTCGCTTTCCGTGTCATCTTCTTGCGAACTTTCGTTTATCGTTTCATCTTCTCCGTCTTCGACTTCTGCTCTCCGACTTTGTGCTCTTGTAGTCACATTCGCTTGCAGCTCTCCTTGCAATATACTGATTGGTGGAACCTCTTTCAGTTCTGCAATTATCTCTGGATGTAGCAGGAACTTTTCTGGATTTTCTTTACACAGTTCTGCTGAAATGCTGGCACACACTAAAGTTAAATATGGCGCGATATTTATTGTCCTGTCCTCTGTAGCTGCTCCTTCGTTACGACCGCTCATCCGCACTTCGATTTTCACCAACTTAGCTGGAATCGGCTCTCCAGCTACACATTGCAAATGAACTCTGCCGATTTCTTCTACTGTCGTTCCTTTCAGTAGTTCCTCGTTGATTACTGGTATCTCGGTCCCCGAGTCAATCAACGCCTCGACTTGCACAGGCTGCCCATCAGTCCCACGTATCTCCACATTTACATGCTGCAACGATATCTTCTTTATGCGTTGACACTCCTCTTTACTTTTTGTTTCTCGACAACTTTCTGCAATGGAAGTAGTCTTTATCGCTTCTTTCAGTATGGTGAACTGCGGCGTACACTTCATCACTGACTTTACTTCTGTTTCTTGGTTGCATTGTTCTTCCCAACCAGGAGGTGCATTTATCACTTGTATCTGGTTTACTCGAAGATTTTCTGCACTTCTGCTAAAGTTCTTCCTCAGATTTGCCGCTCCTGGTGCTTGGCAATGTTTTATTAGGTGTTTATCAGAATTGCAATTGTGGCAACGCTTCTTGATAAAACTTCTTTGCTCCTTGTTCTCCCACTTGTTGTACGGCGTGTAAGATGCATTACTTTCTGTTGGGCGTCCCAGCGGCGGAGTTCGATTGTAGGCTTGTCTGTCCCACGTTGACTGTTGTTTATCTTGCGACCACTGCTTTCCAGAATAATCATCTTTCTTTGCATCATTACTCTTGGCTTGGCTTCCGGTGTCTTTGCTATCCTTGTTCCACTTGGGTTGCTTTGGACTATTGTCCCATGCTTCAAATTTCGGTTTGTCTTGGAACATCACACCAATCCGATTGTTTACATGTATATCTGCGAGATCTGCAACATTACTAGCTTCCAAGCATTCTGTGCCCTCTTTTGCTAAGACAAACTGCAGTGGACCTGGTGGTAAACATTCTTTCAGCTTATCCGCCACTAACAAATCAAACAGCTTCTCGTAGTCTTTGTCCACTCGTCTACTTCGGACATAATAATTCAACAGGTTCTTCAGCCTAGCCGTGAACATCGTATACGTTTCTTCGGCTGTCTTCTTGGCATCTGCAAACCTGGACCTGTACTCACGAGCTGTTAACTTGAATTCCTTCAACAAGTGCTCTTTCACTGCATCGTATTTATCTAAATTCTCAAATGACAATCGATTCAATACCGTTCGTGCTCTCGGGGTCATCAATGGCAACAACAATTTCACCCAATATTGCTTTTCCACAGCGAAGCTATTGAATGCATTTTCAACTGTTTCAAAATATAATGGCACTTCCATCATATCATACGGCATCTTCGGTAACACATGCTTCATTGCGTCACCTATCTTCTTAATCTTGGACACCATTGTCTCACTTTCTTTGAGCCTAATCTGTTCTGATACTTCCCGGCTCTTACGATCATCTTCGTCCCTCTTCTTCAGTCGATCTTGATCTTCGATTCTCCGCAGTTCTTCTTGTTCAATCTTCTGCTGCAACAGTTCTAACTGCTTTCTGCGTTCTTCTTTTTCAATGGCCATTTCTTTAAGTTGAGCCTCCTTGATAGCAAGTTTCTTTTGTTCTAACTGCATCTGCTCTTCTCTTTCTCTTTCTGCTTTTTCCAAATTGTCTTTTCCAGCTTGAAATTCTTCCTGACGAATTTCTTCTGCTCTCTCCAGTTCTTGTAAACGCATCTTTTCCTTTTCTTCCTCGCGAGCCTTTTTGTCCTCAATCTGCTGCTTTCGTATTTCTTCATCGCTTTTTCTTGCTTTTTCGTACTCTATCATTAGCTCCATCCTTCGTCGTTCTGCTTCGTCACGATCTAATTTCATTTGTTCTAACTGAAGCTGGAACTGCTGCTTCTGCATATCTATCTCTTGTTGTCGCAGTTCTTTCTCTTCTTGCTTACGTTCTTTCTCTTCTTGGCACCGTCGCTCTTCTTTCTCCTTCTCTTCTTGGCGACGTTCTTTCTCTTCTTGTTTACGCTCTTTCTCCTCTTGTCTGCGCTGCTCTTCTTTCTGCTTCTCTTCTTGTCTACTCATCATCATGAATTGTAGCAACGCCTCTATAGACATCGGTGCCTCAGGCTTCTCCACTGGCTTCTCCGCAACGCCTCCGACAGCACCTTCTTCTTCTTCTTCTTTCTTAGCCCAAACCTCGGCTAAATTTCTCATCAATTCTTCCCTAGACATCTGTTCGACTTCTTCTGCGTCTAGATCTGCTTCAATTAGCAGTTTTATCAGTCTATCAGTAGACATTTTCTTAATATTTGCTTGCTTTTTCTCCGTAAGTTTCTCCATCTTACTTCTTTACTTTACAGATGCTCGATAAATTAGTAGGCTACTCTTCAAATGTTTGCAATTGACTGACTTCAATTCTTTATGCACACTTCAATAGACAAGCAAGTTTTTCTACCTTGTAGTCGTTGTGTTGTCGTTTCTCACTGTCGTACGGATGCTCGATGTATCGTTGCTTCTCCCGTGTGCTCGGCTCCTCGATAAATTCACAGCGTCCGTTTCTCCACAACTAGGATCGTTATCCTGCAACTTGGATCGTTATCCTGCAACTTGGATCGTTATCTCACCGCAACGACACCAAATGTCACAAGTCTTTTCCCTCTTCTTCTCTACATGTGACCTTCAGTCTCTTCGGAAGCTTCTTCGTTAAAGTTCGTGGTAGCGTAGGCCTATCCCTAGATAACTGTTTCATTAGCTAAATGGCTAGGTTAAAGAATTTACAGTCTTTCACTGTTTTGTTAACCAACAACGACGACGTGTTTAACTCTTCTTATTATTCTCCAAAATCCGATATAAAGTAAAACGATCAGCAACAACACAACAAAGACTACACTTGCGTTATCATAACAACTACACGACTACTATCTTCATCAGTCTACTCTATCGCAACTCAACAACAACTCTTACAGCCTATCTCAACGGCTCTCAACACGCAACTCTCCTTCTTCACTTCCACTCCCTTCTTGTACAATTAACGTACGCTCGTCTAGACGTCACGTGCTGTCCAGACAATCACCTGTGCAGACGCCGCGCGGCAATTTGCACCTGGCCTACTTACGTCGCTGTACGACAATCGGCGTGCACTGATTAAATTAGCTGACAGAAAACCTCCAAATACTATAATAAACGTGAACAGCATGGACACCATGCGCCTGATGTAGAAAATCATGTGCCCGATCGAGCGGAAGATTGCCATATGGTGCAGAATCGAGGTCGTAATAATGGGAGTTTGAAAGATATGGGTCACTACCAAGTATGACAGATTTTCTTTCGTTGGGTTATTGTAGATCGCTATTTCGACTAAAACCATAATAGCAAACAACAAGGAAGCAGTTCTTTGGTAGGCTGACGTCACATCAACGGCCATTTTCTTGCGTTTTCCCAACAAATCAAATTGCTTGTAGACCTGTTTGCGAACAAATTTGAGCAATTGCACAAATAGCAGCGCGTCATGAAACACGGTGGTTAAAGACTGCATGATCAAGTACGCTTCAAGGCATCGTTTTGTAGTCAAAGAAATATGTAAGTAATTGTTGCTGCACTCAGTGGAGTAACTGTTGTTAAAGTAAGCTGTCTCATTTTTATAGAGTTTCTCAAAACTATATACATCGCGGGATCCAGTTCTGAGGCTAGCTTGGCTTAACTGATACACAAAAAACGCACAGCTGTAAATAATTTTGAGAAAGAAATAGCAGATGATAACGAGACGCTTGCCTTCAGCTGATCTCTTGATCCAATCTCCGATGACGAAATCATTGATGACATATCGTCCAAAATCTGAGTAAACATGCCTTTCCTCTAAGCACGGAACAAGATTTGTGGGTGATCTAAAAGAAAACCGGTTGCGAGATATGTCTTCTGTCTCGTACTCTGTGATATCATACCAGCGATATCTTCTAAGACCTATTATATCCTCTCTTATCTTATAAATTTCTGGTGTTTCGAAAATAGACATCATCAGTTTTAGCGCTCCTTGATTAACAGCAAACTCCAATGGCCGAAGACCTGTCTCGTCTTCCATACGTAGAAGCGTCGCTACACTTTCTTTAGGGATGGTACTACAAAGCTTGGTGTAGTTTTGTGCAATCGATTCTTCTCTGTGTGGTTGAAGAAATGCAATACAGACCAAACAATGAAACACGTTAAACCCTCGTTTCTCTTGAAGAAAGACGTCTGCGTCATATTTCACCATGACGTCAATTACTGCCATTGATCCGTACATAACTGCCAAAGTAAATGGATGAGTAAATGTCGGATGCTTTGTTGTCAAACGTCTGACTGTCAGAATTTCTGGAAATTCAAATGAACCGTTCAGTAATCTCGACTTGGTAAGTGAGTCGCAAGTTTCTAATACACTGCGTATCTGTTGACTGTCATTGTTCTTAATGGCGTTGAACCAGAATTTATATTGAGGTAACGGTAAAAAGTCTGTGCGCTTTGTCTCAGAGGCTTCGTGGTCGGACATTATTGGTTCTGCGAGATCCATTTGGAAAGTTAAGACAGACTGGTTGGAGTTTACTGCTTCTAGACTCGCGTTCTGGACTTTTCGTGGGATTTTATCAAGGATTTTGCGCTGGTTGGAGGGATTTTGTTGCAGTCGTCTTGGCCACGTGAGTGCATCAGCGACCACCCCTATGATGCACAGACAGCACAGCCGAGTCATTCCATGCGCCGTGCGTGTACAGTGCTGTACACCGCTGCTGGCCAGCCGATGTTTACATCTCGTCGGAGGTCAGTCCAAGCGGGTCAGCGCATGGAGTGACCTTGACTGCTGTCAACGGCGGCGCTTCCAACTACCGACCGACAAGCGACGAATGCCTTCTGCTACGCGCATCCTTGCTGGAGTCTCAACGATTAGCCGGACGGGAGTCATCTACCACCTACCAGAGACTCCGATCAACCACGCCATCTACCAGCTGTCTACGGGAATCCGAGGGTCAACTCTACGTGTTTGCGAGGGCTCGCCACCGGTGACTCTTTCAGCTAACTGTGTTTTGTTTTGCAAATTGTTGTTATTTTTTGCTCGTTATGACTCTTAATATCATATCGGCTAGTTAGCGCAGAGAGCGCCTCTGAAAGGCTCTTGCTGCAAGAGGCGCTTTATAAATTGTCAGATAATAATAATAATAATAATTACTTAGCTCTTATTCTCTGCTTTACATACGTTGTTAATTGCTTTAGTCAGAAATCATTCATCGTTTGGATTTCTGTTGATGCAGAAACCGCAGAATGTGGACTGGTTCGGTGCTGAAGGAACTGACCTAGGTTTATTTGAGTCTGTGGACGTTTCGTCAACGGACAGTTCGTCATGGACGGTTCGTCATGGACGATTCGCCAGTGGACGATTCGTCACAAAAATAGTTGATGCTGAAATAGAGGCTGGTACGATGAAAATCAAAAAGCAGAAGAGCGAACTGCACGCGATCATACCCCTTTGATCTATATTTAAATTCGCTATTAGAATTTTCACCATGTCACCCTTTGTGATTTGGGCTTGATTCGGGGTAGCTCTTTGATTTCCAGTCTTCCAGAATTGATACTTTATCGATTCCGCGCATCTTAATGTTTCGAACTCAAAGGGCAAAACGCTGAAGTGCGAACTGTACGAAAGCGCAACCCTTTGATCTATGTTTACATGGCCAGATAATTTTGGCTTTTTTGTCATTCCGGTGGACAGACCTGAGACCGCAACCGGTTACAGTATAACGATGCCTGTCAGTGTGTTATCCTATATGCCAATGCCCCCTCCCCATTCGTTCCAATGATTTTCATAGGCCTACCTGCGCTCTTCTTGATTTTAATACTTAACATTTAATTTACATCATCTTTAATCCGACTGATTCCGACTCCCATGTAAAGAGAATTCTTTACGCAACTTCGTATTGTAGTCCACTACGGGCGGACGAATCGCCTGTTGACGAATCGTCTGTTGACAAATCGTCCATGTGACGAATCCTCCACTTGACGAATTGTCCATACACGAATCTACACGGGATAAGTCCATTTGACGAATTGTCCACTTGACGCAAACCCTTAATTTCTACGTATTTCTATCTTGTCGATTTTAATGTAGAGCTGAATGAAACGGAGCAGAAACTTACAACCATAACATCAGTATCCAGCACTGATTATGCTACAAACTGTAGGCCTACATTACCATGGACAGCTAATTGAAATGTCTTCTCTTCGTTTGCTGCACGGTGATGATACAAGTGTCTACGGTAACCTCCTGTCATTCGCTGCGCCAAGAAACCAAGTGATGTGTGATTTCGCTAGGGCTTTTCCCGTGTAGCTGCTTTGTAGGGCGCCCCTGTAACGTCATGCATTCGGCCTACCAATTCTTGAAATTCCGTTTAAAAGCTCTGACATAAAAGCATGCGTATGCATGCTTTCATTGACACGTCTTATACAAGTGCAAGCAAGCATGTGCAATTGTGCATTTACGATTCTTTTTAGATTCTTTCCTCGCCTAATGCATGTCATTCGTATCTGTATGTTCAGTTACAGGAGATCGATGTCGTCAGTTTATTTGTCTCGTTTGTCATGTTGCTTAAGGACCGTCTATAAATTACGCCACGCACCTAGGGGAGGAAGGTCACAAATTAATTTTGCGACGATGCGTGACGGTCTTGACCTGTTATCCAGTCTAGAATCATATTATGACCTTGAGGTTCACGCGTGACGAGGAGAGGTGGTAAAAACAATCGTCAGAAATTGCGTGACGCTATTTATGGACGACCCCTTATTGCATTGCTTTGTTTTGTCTGTCGAGAGTTTACGAACTGTAAAAGCTAACTTTGGCTTCTTAGCTTTCGTTCTCTTACTTTCTGCGAGTATAGGCCTGTAACTGAAATCATACTTTCCTCCATATCAGCTCTGCGTCTCAAGGCCATTCGCTGATCAGGGATAATGCTACAAAGCTTGGTTTAAATTTGTACAATGGATTCTTCGTTGTGTGGTTGAATTCCCGAATGTCTACGAACTGAGCTGAAAATACGTTGAGTAATTTCTTCTTTGTATGTATTGTATAATATATATATCGCTTGTGTCTGATACTCTTCTTTTCTCTTAGCAGTCGTCATTTGTGATGGAATTTAGACAGTTTCGGTAATTCGGCAGTGGCAAAACATTTGTACAATTCCTTTAAGAGATTTCGTTATAGTACTTTATTGCTTTTGCATTTAAGCTTATAATTTTGAAGTTGGAAAATGCGTTTTCGCGCACTGCTTAAGATATTTCGTTTGCTGTGAACTTTCTGTTTAATTCAATTAGTTTGTCAAAGACTTTAGTATAATCGTAATTGTGCTTCTGAAGATGATCAAATCAAAGCACTAGTTGAGAACAGAATAACTTCAACTTTATTTATTATTATTATTATTATTATTAATATTATTATTATTATTAATATTATTATTATTATTATTATTATTATTATTATTATTATTATTATTATTATTATTATTACTAATGTTTGGGATGATTGACTATTCAGACAACAAACTTCCATCTGTTCAATCTATTTGCAGCTACGTGGTGTTAATTTTCTAAGTATTCCTTAACAGACTATTGATACTGGTGTTAATGCTGCTTGTCTTTGTAAGTGTTAACGGTTTTGAGGTTCTGCTGCTATTGTCCTGCCATTATTATTATAGTTATTATTATTATTGATTATTATTATTACTATTAGTATTAGTATTATTGTTGTTAATACTATAATTACTTATTATGATTATCACTGTTGCGTTGCTAATTAAGTTTAAGTCAAGTATTAAGTAGGCCTATATTATGAAACATTCATGAATAATAATTAAGGAAAATGAGTCAAGGTAGTATAAGCTGCACTTGATTCATTCATTCTGAGAATTTATATAGCGCCTCTTCAAGATATCTACTCAGAGGCGCTCTCTGCACTAACTGGCCGAAATGATGTTAAGTTAACAGTCATAGCGAGCGACAAAATAACATCAAGTTGCAAAATAAAACACAGTTAGCTGAAAGAGTCACCAGTGGCAAGCCCTCGCAAACACGTAGAGTTAACCATAGGATTCCCGTAGAGCTGGTAGATGGCGTGGTTGATCGGAGTCTCTGGTAGGTGGTAGATGACCCCCGTCCGGCTAATCGTTGAGACTCCAGCAAGGATGCGCGTAGTAGAAGGCATTCGCCGCTTGTCGGTCGGTAGTTGGAAGCGCCGCCGTTGACAGCTGCAGTCGAGGTCACTCCATACGCTGACCTGCGTGAGCCGTCCTCCGACGATATGCGTGTACGCCGGCTTGCAGCGGCGTACACGCACGGCGTATGGTACGACCCGGCTGTGCTGTCTGTGCATCATAGGGGTGGTCGCTGATGCACTAACGTGGCCAAGACGACTTACAACAAAAACCTTCCAACTAGCGCAAAATCCCTGATAAATCCCACGAAAAGTCTGGTACGCGAGTCTAAAAGCAGCAAACTCCAACCTGTCTGAAACAACTGTGCAAATTCTGCGTTTTGATGAAATAATCCGTCGAAATGACAGAGAGGTCGGTAAACGACCGCATGGCCGCTGACCTGCGCAGATCCTCCCTTGATTGCTCATGATTGCATCAACAGAATTGCATTTGTGCATTCAACAATAAACAAATTGGATTTGTGCATTAAACAATAAACAAATTGCATTTGTGCATTAAACAATAAACAAATTGCATTTGTGCATTAAAAAATAAACAAATTGCATTTGTGCATTAAACAATAAACAAATTGCATTTGTGCATTAAACAATAAAAAAATCAACTCGTTAATTTGTGTGTATTCCACCAACGTCTCTGTACACTAAAACTTACACTGAGAGTCTATAGGCCTGCATAATAGCAAAGGAGATGCAATTAA
The DNA here is from genome assembly GCA_945859605.1 of Lumbricus rubellus. Lineage (NCBI taxonomy): Eukaryota > Metazoa > Annelida > Clitellata > Crassiclitellata > Lumbricidae > Lumbricus > Lumbricus rubellus. The sequence continues at coordinate 41,145,225 of OX243815.1, read as the reverse complement.
TTCTTTTCCATACTCTATAATTGCTTAGTAATTGTTCAATGCTTTAGGACAACCTCTACTCTAGTCATTCGCTCTAAACAAATCGATTCGTTTTTCCAGAAACAAACAAATGCGTCCAAAGAAAAGCTTCTACTGTTACCAATGCAGTCATGTTTGCTTTACAAATTGCAAAGTTCTAACGATAAAACCCCAAGTCAATTAGCGCTTGCAGTCTCGCAACATCCGTTAAGCATAGCCTATATTACAAAAGATATACAAAAAATTATACATAGGACTATAATCACTATAATATAGGCTATGTACTTTCTACTTGAATTTAATTACATCATAAGCTAACAATTCAAAGAGTCATCAATAAGACATTTGTAGCAACTACATAAATAAATGTTGCCAAAATGAAGCACACCTTAATATTTCTGGTCGGACTAACAACTAACACTGTTGAATTAAAATACGACAATCAGACAACGAGTAAACAAATGTGGATCCGGTTAAAATCTTGCAATATCTGCCATCTTGGAACTATCAACTGAAACCAGACAAATTCTACCACCCAAAGAGACAAAACATTTCCTAATCCACACTCTCTTCAATGGAATGTACATGCTCAGAAGAATTGGTTCATGCAGAGATATTCGATCGTCAAAACTGAAAACAACTGATCGATGGACAAAAGAGCTTTTCTGTTTTCTGACACTAAATTCACCTCGTCCGAAAAAAGAGCAATCAGCAAATTGTACAGAAGGATGCCCAGAATGAAAACAAAGCAAACATGGACCGTTTCGAATCCAACTAGAAAGTCAATACTTAAACTTCGAACGTCAAACGTATTGAAGAATATGAGAAGCGCCGAATATACACCAGTGAAGAAGCCGGAAAACTCCGCAATACAATCTGCGATGCTTTCCATTTCAGACATCATTATGAAGAGGCGCACAAACATCAATAGAAAGCCTCCAAACACAACAATAAACGTGAACATCATGGAAACCATGCGCCTGATGTAGAAAATCATATGCCCGATCGAACGAAAGATTGCCATATGGTGCAGAATGGAAGTGGTAATAATGGGAGTTTGTAATACATGAGCCACTATTAGGTATGATAAATGTTCTTTCGTTGGGTTATTGTAGATGGTTATTTCGACCAAAACCATGATGGCAAACAGTAAGGCAGCAACTCGCTGATAGCCTGAAGTTATATCAACGGCCATTTTCTTGCGTTTTCCCAACAAATCAAATAGTATGTATTCCTGCTTGCGTGAAAATTTGAGCATATACGCAATTAGCAGCGCGTCATGAAGCAAAGTGGCTAATGACTGCATGATCAAGTACGCTTCAAGGCAAAGTTTTGTAGTCAACGAAATATGTAAGTAACCGTTGTCGCACTCAGTGGAGTTGTTGAAATAATCTGTCTCATTTTCATGGAGTTCATCAAACCTATATTTATTGCTGTATCCATTTCTGAGGCTAGCTTGACTTAACTGATACACAAAAAATGCGCAACTGTAAACAATTTTGAGAAAGAAATAGCAGACGATAACGAGACGTTTGCCTTGAACTGATCTCTTGATCCAATCTCCGATGACGGAATCATTGATGACATATCGTCCAAAATCTGAGTAAACATGCCTTTCCTCTAATGAAGGAACTATATTAATGGGTGAATTCATTGAAAACCGGTTGCGAGATATGTCTTCTGTCTCGTACTCTGTGATATCATACCAGCGATATCTTCTAACACCTACTATATCCTCTTTTATTTTATAAATTCCTGGTGTTTCGAAAATAGACATCATCAGTTTAAGCGCTCCTTGATGAACAGCAAACTCCAATGGCCGAAGACCTGTCGCGTCTTCCATAAGTAGAAGCGTCGCTACGTTTTCTTTAGGGATAACATTACAAAGCTTGGTGTAGTTTTGTGCAATCGATTCTTCTCTGTATGGTTGAAGAAATGCAATACAGACCAAACAATGAAACACATTGAACTCTCGTTTCTCTTCAAGAAAGACGTCGACGCCATATTTTACCATGACGTCAATTACTGCCATTGATCCATACATAGCTGCCAAAGTAAATGGATGAGTAAATGTCGGATGCTTTGCTGACAAACGTCTGACTTTCAGAACTTCAGGGAATTCAAATGAACCGTTCAGAAGTTTCGACTTTGTAAGAGAGTCGCAAGATTCTAACACTCTGCGTATCTTTTGACTGTCATCGTTCTTAATGGCGTTGAACCAGAATTTGTATTGAGGTAACGGTAAAAAGTCTGTGCGCTTTGTGTCAGAGGCTTTGTGGTTGGACATTACTTTTGGTTCTGCGAGATGCCTTTGGAAAGTCAAGACAATTATTACTGAGCTCGTATCCTCTGCTTCACATACGTTGTTAATCGCCTAAGTCAGAAACCATTCATCGTTTGGATTTCTATAGTTACTGAAACCGCAGAATTTGGTCTGGTTTGGTACTGTTCAAAATGAACTGTGACCTAGGTTAATTTGAGTATGCGGACATTTCGTCAACGGACAGTTCGTCATGGACGATTCGTCATGGACGATTCGTCAAGAGGACGATTCGTTACATGGACGATTCGTCAAGCGGACGGTTCGTCTATGGACGATTCGAATGTGGAGATTCGTCACACGGTCGATTCGTCAAGTGGACGATTCGTCCACCCGTGGTGGACTAAAATACGAACTAACGAAAGAATTCTTGTTGCATAGAAGTCGGATTTATGAAAATAATTCCTTAAATATTCGGATGTAAAATATATACGGTCTACTGTTTAAATAGAAGTTGGGTTGATAAAAGATAGTTGATGCTGAAATAGAGGCTGGAACGATGAAAATCAAAAAGCAGAAGAGCGAACTATACGAAAGCGCACCCCTTCGATCTATATTTAAATTCGCTATTCGGATTTTCACCCTTTCACCCTTTGCGATATTGACTTAATTCGAGGTAGCTATTTGATTTCCAGTATTCATACTTGATCGATTCCTTAATTCAGGGTAGCTCTACATGGCCAAGATAATTTTGGCTTATTCGTCAATCCGGAGGACAGACCGCGACCGCGTGCAGTATAAAGCTGCCTGGCAGTTTGTTATCCAATACGCCAGGGCCTACTATCCCCCCTGTAAGGTGGAAGCAACCCCCGCAAATTTTTGGGCCTATATTGCAAGCGCTGAAGGCGCGAAGCTGCGAGTGCCGAAGGCACGAAGCCCTTACCGACTAGGGGGTCTGGGGGAGCGTCGTAAGCTCCCCCAGCGGGGTCTGGGGCGGATCCCCAGCCGCCAACGCATTTTTAGCTCTGTTGACCTGAACTGGGGCCCTTTTAAGGCTCTTTTTGCCAGCTATTTATGAACGACAAAATCACGAAAACTTCAATAAGAAGTCGTTTTGCAGAGTCGCAAAGTTAAGAGACTACCAGTATTAGAAAGTCAAAATTTTATTGTAAAAGAAATGGGTTTCGTCTTTACTATAGGCCCTAATCACAAAGTTAAAAGTTTAGGCCTATAGCCTAACAAGTTTATAGGCATACTGTCATTTGGGTAGACCTATACTGTATAGGAAAACTCTAGGGGCATGTCATACGTAAGGGTTTTACGGACTCAACCCATCCAAAGTGTGTAATTTCTTAATTTTAAAAACTAATTCTGTGAAGGTTTAGCCTATACTTTTGTGTATTTTGCAACCATTGCTTAGTGTTGAGCTACAGAGAGATATCTGAGTTTGGGGGAGGAGATATGCCCCTCCCCATTATCTAAATGTTTTATAATTTTCACACTGCAATGGTAGCAGTTTAGACTTCATGTAACGAAAATACTCATCATTTCATTGCTGATTGTTGATCACTGTCTAGCTTTCTTATTAGGCTACGAAGCAAGCTGTTGTAGATATTTTCCGTTTTTTGTCTGTGGGCCGAGCAACATTGCCGTAATTAGAGGGTTAGCCACCTCTCCGCTAGTCCCGTTGAATTTGTATCCAAGTTGTTTTTCACTTTTTGGGATTTGTACGCTGTAATTGTACCTTTATATGCTGTCACCTTCACAAAATTGCTCGTGAATTCAATGCTCAGAAACGTGGTTTAGGATATCATGAAATATACCCTCCACATTATTTAATATTTTTAATTTGCACAATATAATGGTAACATTATAAAACTTCTCATTATGGGTTAACAGTGCATGCGTTTAACACTGTAGTAGTCCTGTGAAGTTTGGAAAGGTCCAGAGTTCAGCAAAATATCAACTCTTTTGGTATATCAAATTGCATGAGTAGTCTACTGTCAGTTGTACAATATGCTCAGCAACATCCGTTTTGGGATCCAGACAAATCCCATGGACATTTCCCCCGGAGCACTCCCCGTAATTTCTTCTCTGGATTCCACTAGAGCGTTTCAATAGGACAATTTCCCGAACATTGTCCTCAAATGTAGGCTACCCAAGTGTAAGCAATTTGCATTTTTTCTGAATTCAGTAGTGCTTTAATGTTTGATGGTGGAATTTATAAGTCATTTGCTTAACTTGACTTTGAACTTCAATAATAGTTGAGCAACCAGGCTTTTATTGCTTGATTAATGTTTACTTAAACAGACTAAAAATCTTTACTTGAAACAAAAGTATTAATTTACTGTTGATTCCCTGCCTCATATCACTAAAATTCATTATTAAAATAGCGTTCATTTTATTTGAGACCTATAATAATTATAAAACCAATGCAGTGTCAGTAGATATAAAATATACTTTAGCAACATTTTCACAGTTAATGTAATAAATTATGAGTTGTGAGAGCGAGCGCCAAATAGGTGCAGGGACAAATTTAAGTGACTGTAAAGCAAAGGTCATACTAAATGAAGATCTACCCTCGAGATGGCGGGAAGAACGTTCAAGAGGAATGCCATCTATCATTAGAGGGGGATTTTCTTCTGGCACAAGTTGGATCAGGCTACTTACTTTCACCCTCCACGTGGCAGGCCTTGATAGGTGCGAATGTGATGGAGGTGTAGAGACAAATTTAAGCAAGTCAAATTAAATGAACCCTGTGTTATGACGGGGAGGGTATTGCTCGGGGAATTTACCAGGAGTAAGTCCATGGCAGATGCTAAGGAATACCGGGGTATGTTCAGGAAGAAATCTTCTATACTCAACTTTATCACTAGGGGGGGGGAAAACAAATTGGAAGCAGTCTGATTCCATCCCCCCCCCATGGCGTAGTAGGCCCTGCAATAAGCCAAATCCCCCGACCTCATTCGTTCCATTGATTTTAGTAGGCCTACCTGCGCTCCTCTTGATTTTAATATTTAACATTTATTTTACATCAGAAAATTAATTTTCATCAAAGCGGCTCCCATGTAAAAAGAATCCTTTTCGCAAGTTCGTATTGTAGTCCACTACGGTCGGACGAATCGTCCATAGACGAATCGTCCATGTGACCAATCGCCTGTTGACGAATCGTCTTTGACGAATCGTCCATGAAGAACCGTCCATGACGAATCGTCGGCCGACGAAACGTCCGAAAACCGTTAACTTCTACGTATTTCAATCTTATAGATTTTAATGTAGAGCTGAATGAAACGGCGCAGAAACTTACAACCATAACATCAGTATCCAGCCCTGATACTTAAGCTACAAACTGTAGGCCCACATGGACAGCTCATTGGAATGTCTTCTCTTCATTTGCAGCACAGTGATGATAAAAGTGTCTTTGCCAACCTCCTGTCATTCGCCAAACCAAGTAATGTGTGATTCGAGGAAATGGATGTAACCAAAGCAAAGTTTTGAAGCTATGGCAACTATGTTAGCTAAGAAATTACAGAGCGTTAGCGATATGGCCTATGTCAATAAACCTTGGATCGCTTTGTATGTACCATAGGTCTATGTTACAAAAACCATATAGGTCTATAATAATATACCGTTTTGTCGTGGTTATATTAAATGATTATCAAATTAAACAATTGCTATGTATGTATAATTATTAATTCTAGGTAATAGTTAAGCTAGACAATTTAATTGGTGAGTTTAGTTAATATGTGTGGCATCATATAAAACATTTTATACATAAAAACCAAGAAACTACAGCCAAGCGCAGTAAAGAGTGGTCAAGGTTACCATGTCAACAAAGGACGCTAAGCCTATTCACGATATGCGCAATGACGTGGCGATGTAAAAATGACGTCAGCAAGGTGAACGTTGAGAGTTTCGACTCTCTACAGGTATAACTGGAAATGGTGGTTGATTCGCTGCGGTGGTCAATCTAAAGTTGAAATTCCAGAGTAGAGACGAATGTAATTGAACTGTTCGGAATATCAACCGACAGATCAAAGTATTGTGCATCAGGTGCAACGGAATTTGAATGAGAAATTCGCGTTGGTGCATAATAATCATCGTGTGAAGAGAGAGACGCTTGCGAAGTAACGAACTCTTAGGCAACGGTCTAAAGAGTCGTGTTTTGAATCGGCTAGAGAACAGCTGATCGGCGTGTGTAGTACGACGGACGTTTGGGTCTACAGAAGACGAGCTGCGAGGTGAATGCGACGTTTCATCTTGTGGGCAACTGATACACGGCAAGATACGAGTAAGACGGTTGGTGTGGTTACTTCCATGACTGCATTTCAATCATCTGATCAACATTCTTAGCTGCGAAGATTGGACGACGGAGAGAAGCCGAAGACATTCGAGTTTCATACAACTCGACAGATAAGCGCCAAATATAATATCTCCTAAGTAACTCGCCACACTAGGTAGATAGGATTGTTATTTGTTTGTGTATTTGAATGATATTGAATAACTTTATTATATATATATTTCATAAGAAAACTGGGAGTTTGTTGAATTTGGAAGAATTTTTAGAGTCAGTTAAACCCAACCGATTAACCACTAGGATAAAAAAAGTGCCCTTTAACACGGGATACGACAATTATGGGGGCCCGTCCGGGAATATTAAAACTGGATTTTAACTAACACTCGAAATATCAACGAACAATAATCTCAAGTATTGAAAATGTATAGTTTTAAAGTTATCGCTGTTGCGATTGCGAAAGAACGACTTTATTAATAAGCGTTCACTCGATGCGAATTGTTTAGTAAAGGTTAAGGTCAAGCATACGATTAACCCCGCGTAACCCCAGAATACGCATATCAAGAGGGAACATTTTAATAATCTTATTTTAAGATTATCCTTTGAAGAATTTAATTATTATTATACCGAAAGCTATTAGAAATACCTGTTAACCAAGTAAACAAGTAAGTAGACCATGTCACTTGGAGAACATGAACAGTGGGTTAAACTCGCTAAAGAGATGGGGATGGATGGTGATGAGTTGAAGACATTTGTGCGTGATAAACAGCAGGAAGCAAGAGACGACAGACTGCGTGACCGAGAAGATCGAAAGCTTAAAGAAGAAGCAGAGATGGCGGAAATTAAAGCAGCCAGAGCACGAGAAGAGGCACAAGCAGCTAGAGCACAAGAATTAGAGTTAGCAAAAATAGCTGATGCTAGAATTGAACGGGAAAGTCGTGCGAATGAGGCAAGACTTGAAAGAGAGGCGAATGACGCCAGGATTGAACGAGAAAGTCGTGCGAATGAGGCAAGACTTGAAAGAGAGGCGAATGATGCTAGGCTTGAACGGGAAAGAGAGGCGAATGAGTTGAGATTAGTCCGTGAAGCAGCCGAATGTCAAGCTAGGAGAGATATGGATCTTGAGGTCAAAAAGCTTGAATGTGAATTGAGAATGAAAGAAATTGATTCTAGGAATAATCAGAATAGAGGTGAAGCCACATTCACAATGGTTGGCGATGGTTCATACCAAGGAATACCATAACCAAAATAGGGGAATGAAGGATATCAAGTTCCCTGTATTCAATGAAAATAAAGATTGCTTGGATGCATATTTATTAAGATTTGAAAGGACATGCACGGCATACGAAATAGCAACAGAAAATTGGTCTCTGATGCTAGCTAAACATCTCGAAGGAAAAGCGTTAGAGGTTTACCAGAGAATGTCATCTGAAGAAACACAAGATTACGAGTGTTTGAAAAAACATCTGTTAAAAAGATTTCATTTAACAGAAGGTGGATATCGTAACAAATTTAAGATGAGTAAGATGGAGTCAGGTGAGACACCTACAGATTTTTGTGCATAGATTGAGGAGATATATGCAGCAGTGGTTACTTCAAGCTGGATTTGAGAAAACCTACGAAGGTATGGAGAACTTATTATTAAGAGATCAGTTCTACCTTACATGCAGCAATGAACTTAAGATGTTCCTCAAAGAAAAAGGCAAGATGAGTCTAGAGGACACCTTGAATTGTGCCGAATCTTATATTGAGGCACACGGATATAAATATACAGAGAGTAATCTGAGACCTCCAGTGAAATTATTCAGTCACGAAAGACCGAATGTGAAACCATTCGACGATAAATCTAGAGAGAGATTTAATGGAAACATGAATAGAGGACGAGGAGACATGAAACAGAACAGAGAGATGAACCATGGTGGAAATATGAACAGAGGGTTCAGTCGTGAAAGAGAACAGGCGGCTGAGCATAAAATAACTTGTTTCTCCTGTGGCCGAATCGGACACAAGTCATATGATTGTTTACACAAACAAAAAGGAGTTGTTAAACATACTGCGGCGGCTATACAAGTATATGAGAATAGGGCATGCAAGTTAGCGCAAGCAAATGAAATATTGAAATTAAGTGAAGTTGCAAAAGACGAAGAAAGTAAAAAGGAATTACCAATACAGATTGCAGCGAGCATTATGATCAAAGAAAGGGGAGATGATTGCAGTGACTTAGAGAATAGAAATGAAGGTCAGATAAAAGTGAATGGTGTGAGTACCAGTTGTCTATATGACTCGGGGTTGAGCACATGCATTATCAAGAGGTCACTGGTTGATAATATTGATTTCACGGGAAAGGAAACGCAATGCCTATTAGTCGATGGGACACTGAGAAATTATCCTACAGCAAGGATCAATATTGAAAGCGAATATTTTACCGGAAACGTTGAAGCAATGGTGATGGAGGAACCTATGAAACCAGTAATTATCGGTAGGATAAAAGGATTAAAGTATCTAGTAGTAAATGAAACTACAGATAACACGATTAGATGTGATCGGAATAATAAAGAGGATAACGAGAATAGAGAGGATAGATTAAAAAAGATTCAGAAATCTTTAAGTGTTGAGTCACAAGGACAAAGTGACAAAAAGAAAGTTCGTTTTGCGAGTGAAGTCACAAGTGAATTAAATGATGATGTAACGGATGACGTCATAGAGAATGATGACGTGTGGCAAACGACAGCAGCAGGTGAAACCAGAGCGGAATCAAAGAAGGTAACAAAATACAAACCGTTGAAAGTTACTGGGATGTCGAAGTTAAATATAGCTGAAAAAGGAATTAAAGAGATACAGTATAAAGATGATACTTTGAAGAGATGCTGGGACAAAGCATCACACTGGAGTGAGGAAAACAAAAGAACAAATGAGGTTCAATATGAAAAAGGGAATAGTTGGCCGTGTGAGCCAAATGTGAAGAAGAATTTCAAACGTGAACCGTTTAAATTGATAGAGACTCAAAATAGGTACATGATCACAAGGAATAGATGTGAATCGAGTGATATTAAAGAGAATAAATACAGGAAATGTGAGGTCCAATCTAAGAGACAAAATAGATGGATGAATAGAAGATGCACAGATGATAATGAAGTGACTAGGAGAAATTATAGACCTAGGTCAAGAGAATTTGATAGGAATAATGGAGTAGACAATGATAGGTCTAGTAGGATAAATTGGAGATGCAGAGATGAGATTAACATAGTTGAAAATATGGGAAGGTGTTATGAGAATAAACCATGGTACAGAGAGACCAATGGTAATAAATCTGTAAGGAAACAGAGAGCGACTGGTGGATTGTACCATGATGAGAATACGTGGAGAGGTAGAACATGGAATGACAGAAAGTGGTCATATCCTGAAGGTGTTGTAAACAAAAGAGGAAATAATAATGACTGTAGTAAGGAAACTAAGTCATTGGAAGGAGTAAGATGGAAGTCTTATGGAGATTTAGATGAGAACAGTTGGGGAGAAAAAACTAATGGAAGAGTAGTAAGAAATGGTAACACATTGAATCTGAAAGAGAAGGTCAGTAGTAAAACATGGAACACATGTATGGACCAGATGAGTGGTCAAGACAAAAGAGGGAGAGTTGTGGATATGAGGTGGTAGTGATAAGTAAGTAAGTAAGTAAGCCGTTTATTGACAAAGCATCAAACACGTACAAAAGAGCAGTAATCAGTACAAATTCAATGACTTTCGAGTGATCGGTGCATAAGTCAAAGGGTCAATCCAAAAAGGTCGTATGGACCCGCTGAGGCTGGATTGACCCTTCCTTTCTCAATAACATTTGGCTATTGTAAAAAAAACAGTGCAAAGCACAACATCTTACACATGAAACAAAAGTAAACTGAAATGAAATGACACACAGATTTCAAAACAAAACAAAAAGCAAGAAAAAAACAAATTATGACCAATTGTTTAAATCTAGTAAACAGAGATTAAACAGTCTTTTAATTTTTTCTTAAACATGTTAATGGTGGGTATAAGTGTAATATATTTTGGGAGGTTATTCCATATCAGAGGGCCAGAACATTTAATCGAAAATAATTTCATCCTAGTATGTGCAACATCGGTGCGGTAGTGTAACAGAGTTCTAGTGAAATGGTTATGTACAGCAATTCCCTGACAAAAATAACCATCAAATGTCCTAGGCAACAATTTGTGATGATAGCGAAACATGAACAAACTGATTTGAAACTTATATATATCTGATAATCGTAGTATGTTATAGGTTCGAAAAATTGGTTTGGTACTGACAGACCAGCATAATAAGAAAATAGTTCGAATGGCACGTTTTTGCAAACTCTCCAATTTTTTTAAATAAAAACTATAAGTTGAGGCCCAGCAAATGTTACAATATGACAAGTATGGAAAAATTAAGGAATAGTATAAGCCTTGTAATGTAGCTTGAGAGAGACAGTGACGGATTCTTGATAGCACGCTAATATTTTTTGCTATTTTTTTAGATATCTGCTTAATGTGTTCTTTCCAGGTGAGGTGCTGGTCCAGATACACACCTAAAAATTTACACGATTCAGTCGGCATAATCATTTGACCATCCATTGTCAATCTGTAATCACACACTGGCGTTAGTTTACGGCGGGATCCAAAAAGAATAAAGTTTGTTTTATCAATATTAAGCGATAATTTGTTAGCTCTAAACCAGGAAGAAATGGTGATGAGCTCATGATTAGCTCTTTCAAACAATGATTCTATTGACTTATCAGATATAAAGGCATTCGTGTCATCAGCAAACAATATATAGTGAAACACTTTGGAAGTAGTCGTCAGGTCATTTACATATATTAGAAATAATAATGGCCCCAGAATTGAACCCTGAGGTACGCCACAACTGATGGGTTTACCAACAGATAAATGACCTTTAAAATAAACATGTTGTGATCTGTTGTGAAGAAAATCAGAAATCCATGCCTTACTTACACCTCTGATACCATAGTGTTCAAGTTTTTTTAATAAAATTTTGTGGTTTACAGTATCAAAGGCCTTGGATAGATCAAAAAAATATTCCTAGAGAAAGTTCTCGGTTATCCATAGATTCTAAGATTTTACATTGTATTTCCAGGAGTGCCATATATGTGGAATGTTGTTTTTGGAAGCCGTATTGATTAGGTGATAGTACATTCATTTTAAGGAAATAATCCATCAATCTGTTATACATGATCCTTTCAAAGAATTTGGAAAAAAATGGAAGTATAGAGATGGGTCGATAGTTATTTATTTTGTGTCTTTCACCTGATTTATACAGAGGTATGACTTTAGCCATTTTTATTTCTGGTGGGATGATGCCAGTAAAAAATGAACTATTTATAATTTGAGCCAGAGGTTCGGCAATAAGCTGAATTGTGGCTTTTGCAACACTAGGATTAATATCGTCCATACCCGAACTGTAAGTTGTTCTTAATTGTTTTGCAACATCAATCACTTCATGCTTGCTGGTAGGAAAAAGTCCGAAAGAAGAACTCTGCGAGTCCTTTAAGAATGTTTCAAATGCTTCTGAGTTTTCACCAATTTTGGCAGCTAACGTCGGACCAATGTTTACAAAGTAATCATTGAATTTATTAGCAACTTCTAGTCTATTAGAGACATCTGCTCCGTCTATTTTGAATGTGTCAGGGGTGGGAATATTATCGTTATTAGTTAATAAAAGCCTAATAGTTTTCCAAGTTTTTTTAAGATCATTTTCACATTTCTGGAATCTGTCTGTATAGTACATTTTTTCAGCATGTTTTCTAATTTGTTTGAATTTATTCCGATATTTAACAAAAATGGCTTTATTAGAATCATTGGGATTTTTCAGATATTTAGAGTAAAGTCTTGATTTTTTTGGCAGGATTTCAGTAATGCACTGGTCATCCAAGGTTGTTTTACATTGCAACCTCTTTTTTTATCAGTTATCACTGGGAAGTTCTTATTGTAAAGATCTTTATAGGTATCCATGAAGCAGGTGTAAGCAGCACACGGTTTATCCATAACACACAACCTTTCAACTTCAAACCAATCAGTCTCTGCCAAAGAAATACCAAATTGAGTAATAGTCTTTTCGTTAATTAGCCTACTGGTAGAGGAGGTTGGCTGAGTCCGTTTCACAGATATATCTAAACAAAGCATAACAGGTAGGTGATCTGATATATCGTTCAGTAATATGTAAGACTCCTGCTTATCTGTAAGAAAATTACTGAATATATTGTCAATGAGGGTAGCAGTAACAGAAGTAATTCTAGTTGGATGCAGTATAGATGGCAACATTTGATGGGATGTCATTATGTTAAAGAAATCTTGCGTGGGTTGATGTTCATCCAGTTTCAGCAAATTTATATTAAAGTCACCAGCAAGAATAATCTTTGGATTAGTACTAGTCAACTTGGATAATGTGCGTTCAATGTCTATATTAAACTGGTCAACAGAATCACCAGGAGGACGATACATGTCGATAGATAGGAGAATTAGTTAAGAGGATTGTAAATAAGATTTAATCTGAGTTCAAGTTAAGTTGAGTTGTTAGTTGTAACAGTTGTGTAATTTAAGAATAGTTAACTGAGTGGAATGCATAGTCAAATAGTGTAGTAATGTGACGTTTATTGAGTGTAGTTTACACAAGCACTCATGTAGTTGAGAAGTCAATTTGATAAAGGAGATTATAGTTAAGATTAAGGTAAACAAACTGAAGAGTCTTAGTGAGGTGAGAGTGAATCATCATCGGAGACTAATATTAAGTAGATGAGTTCTATTTAATGAGAGTAGATGTTAATTAATGAGGTATTTTAATTTGAGAAATAAAAGAGTATTAGGAAGGCTATAAAAATAAGATGGTATGTTACCATTTGGACTAGTCAATAGCGCATCCAGTTATAATCGATTGATACGGAAAATATTACATGGAACTGAAAATCTAGAAAGTTATGTCGATGATATTCTTGCTCATACAAAAGGATGGGACGAACACATGAAGACGTTAAGAGAGTTTTTCATAAGAGTGAGAAAAGCTCATTTGACATTGAAACCGAAGAAATGTTCACTAGGATATGGTAAGATAGATTTCCTAGGCCATACATTGAATAACGACGGTATAAGCCCTAAGGGAGAATCTGTTGACAAGATTGTGGAAATGCCACAGCCTAAGACGAAGAAGCAAGTGAGAAGCTTTTTAGGAGCAATAAATTACTATCGAAAATTTATTCCTCATTGTGCAGAATTGATGGCTCCGTTGAGCGACCTAACTAAAAAGTTAGCTCCTAACAATGTTGAATGGAACCAAGAGTTAGGTGAAAGTTTTGAGCAGTTGAAAGAAGCACTAGCTAAGACACCAATCCTTAGGTTACCAGACGTAGAGAAGGAATTTATAATACAGACAGATGCATCAGGAAAAGGGATAGGTTGTGTTCTTATTCAGCAGTATGAAGGAATAAACCACCCGATTGCATATGCGAGTAGAAAACTATTGGAAAGAGAAAGGCGATATTCAGTTGAAGAAAGAGAATGTCTAGCCATAATGTGGGGAATCAGTAGATTTGATCGATATTTGTGTGGAAGAGAGTTTGTGATCGAGACGGACCACTGTGGACTACAGTACATGAAAGAAGGGAGGATGAAGAATGCAAGAGTCATGAGGTGGAGCCTTGCACTTCAGAATTATTGTTTTACAGTACGTTACATCAAGGGATGTAATAATGTAATGTCTGATTATTTAAGTAGAGGGTTGACCTAAGATTTAAATAAATCAATGGTAATACTATAAGTAGATAAGAAGTAGTTGTGTTAGGTTGTGATGTTGTGTAAAGTAGTATAAGGATAGACATAAGCAATTGTGATTTGATAATTAGGTAAGTTTATAAAGCCTGTGTACAGACTTTTGAAGAAAGGGTATTTGTCGTGGTTATATTAAATGATTATCAAATTAAACAATTGCTATGTATGTATAATTTTTAATTCTAGGTAATAGTTAAGCTAGACAATTTAATTGGTGAGTTTAGTTAATATGTGTGGCATCATATAAAACATTTATACATAAAAACCAAGAAACTACAGCCAAGCGCAGTAAAGAGTGGTCAAGGTTACCATGCCAACAAAGGACGCTAAGCCTATTCACGATATGCGCAATGACGTGGCGATGTAAAAATGACGTCAGCAAGGTGAACGTTGAGAGTTTCGACTCTCTACAGGTATAACTGGAAATGGTGGTTGATTCGCTGCGGTGGTCAATCTAAAGTTGAAATTCCAGAGTAGAGACGAAGGTAATTGAACTGTTCGGAATATCAACCGACAGATCAAAGTATTGTGCATCAGGTGCAACGGAATTTGAATGAGAAATTCGCGTTGGTGCATAATAATCATCGTGTGAAGAGAGAGACGCTTGCGAAGTAACGAACTCTTAGGCAACGGTCTAAAGAGTCGTGTTTTGAATCGGCTAGAGAACAGCTGATCGGCGTGTGTAGTACGACGGACGTTTGGGTCTACAGAAGACGAGCTGCGAGGTGAATGCGACGTTTCATCTTGTGGGCAACTGATACACGGCAAGATACGAGTAAGACGGTTGGTGTGGTTACTTCCATGACCGCATTTCAATCATCTGATCAACATTCTTAGCTGCGAAGATTGGACGACGGAGAGAAGCCGAAGACATTCGAGTTTCATACAACTCGACAGATAAGCGCAAATATAATATCTCCTAAGTAACTCGCCACACTAGGTAGATAGGATTGTTATTTGTTTGTGTATTTGAATGATATTGAATAACTTTATTATATATATATTTCATAAGAAAACTGGGAGTTTGTTGAATTTGGAAGAATTTTTAGAGTCAGTTAAACCCAACCGATTAACCACTAGGATAAAAAAGTGCCCTTTAACACGGGATACGACACGTCTATTAGTACGAAGGATAGGCCTATAGGGATTCAGTCAAGAAATATGTTGTGCTGAATGCTTACTTTGTCGTTAGCAGCGAAATTATGATCAGTTGCTTGGTTGCCTTTATGACAACATCTACAATAATTGGTTGGTCGACTTTTTTCAGAACCGATGTAACCCAACAAGATTTGGTTACCTACAGCCCGTCATGACGTGCCTTCTGTTGCGAATATCAACGCCAGTCCAGTTCATGGCAGTGGTTTAGGTCCGTCCGCCTTTGGCATCAATGGATCCAATCAGGTTTTTTTAACGTGCAGTTGTACACAAAATGTGCAGTTCTAAACGGATTTGTGCACTGTTGTGCAGTTGTAAAAATTCCTTTAAAACAGCCCTGGATCCAATCTGCAATCAAAGCACCGTGAAACATCTTGACTA
The DNA here is from genome assembly GCA_945859605.1 of Lumbricus rubellus. Classification (NCBI taxonomy): domain Eukaryota; kingdom Metazoa; phylum Annelida; class Clitellata; order Crassiclitellata; family Lumbricidae; genus Lumbricus; species Lumbricus rubellus. The sequence goes on along the minus strand of OX243815.1, from coordinate 41,129,305 downwards.
AATACGCCGAGGATAGGCTACGTATTTGTTGTCCGGTTCATCTATGCAGACATGGGCGTAACATTTCCCCAGGGATTGGTGGTGACTTTCCTCCGCTCACTACTCTTCCATTCCCTTCCCTTTTCTTCCCGACCCTTCCCTTCCCATTCGCGTCTCTTCCATTCCATCCTCTATCATGTCGCCTGCATCTATCCCATACCAAAAATACGAATTTAGTATTCTTTGTTCTTGGTCCGCCATTTTAGATCATGCGCAAATTAGAACAGTGCATATATTTTTAGCTGTACAGGTAGGGCTACTGTTAATAATTTGACGTGACAAGGACATAGCTTAAGAGCAGCCATCGTGAGTCGTGACTCAATTGAAGAGGCGCTATATAAATGCATATAATGAAGGAATGAATAAAATGTTCTTTGATTCCCTATTTGCATAATTCAAGTTACACGTTTAATTTATGGCATAGGCTACATTGCCGCGTACGCAATTACAAGAAATCGTTGTTGCACAATTAGGGAGCAAAGACTGTCTGTTTCTTGTGTTGTTGAAGCATGGCATTTAGACACATCACTACTTTGATGTGTTTGTTAAAGGTTCACAAACGTCACTCATTAAACTGAAATTAGGCCTGAAAGCTTCGAAACTCTTGTACATGACATTGAAAATCGACTACTTCGAAGAGTGATCCGGTTCGACTCACACGTCCTGGCTAATATGTTCCCACCGAGAGTCCATAGGCTGTACAATCTTCGACCCCGTCCTCATAATTTCGAGCTACCAATTAAAGATGACAGAAATTACATTTCTCGAGTACTTTATAGATATTCGACCACTGCCCCTCTTTCCGACTTCCATCCAGTTGATTGACTTATGATTTCTTTGTCGTTTTTTTTATTGAATTGTTATGATTTTTCTGTTTCATTTTTATAAATTTGTAATTGGCTGTGGTTTGTCAGCGAGAACCTCAATAAAACGAATATATATATATATAATTATATATATATATATATATATATATATAAAGCAAACTCTGGCTTGTTCGCTTTATTTATCGATTCCAACCAATGTTGATCGTTGTGCAGTGGCTAAAGTATTTTTCCATGTTACCTTTTTGGTATTCTGTCCGAGATTTGGGTGTTACGCTGGATAAAAAACTTAGTTTCTCAATGCATGTCAATCAGCTGACTCGAGGCTAGTACTGCCAAAGTCGTAAGCTACGGGTCATCTCTCGCTCCATATCGCAAGGTGCTGCTTGTTCATGCTTTTGTCACTAGCCGCTGGCTGGGACTACTATTGCTCTATTCTGGTTGGTTTGCCTCTATTGTTGACGTCCAATCTAGACCGTGTTCTTCGGTCTGCAGCTCTGCTAATTGGGCGTATCCCTAAATATGCCTCTGTTTAATCATACATGCGTGGCACTCTACACTGGCTTCCTGTCTCACAGCGCATCGATATCAGAATTGCTTCACTAGTTCGGCGTTGTCTCTCTTAAGCTGTGCTCCGGCCTATCTAAGAGAGCTATGCTGTCCAATATCTGGTGTCCTGGCTCGCAGAACCCTTCGCTATGCATCTACAGGGTGGGCCAAAAAAAACCACCCCTTAAGATTTTTGCCAATATCTTCACCAAAAGTAAGAATTTCGAAATGAAATTTTACAGTCGTAAAGACAAATCATATTTACACCAGATGGCCAGAATGCATCAAAATATTTCAATCAGAACAAAAGTTATACTACTTTTAGTGAAGCCACCCACCATTTTTTGACAATTCAAAAACCCGACGCAACAAAAAGTAACAAAAAATAACTCAATTATTTTGGCCAATATCTTGGCCAGAAGTAAGAATATCAAAATAAAATTTTACAGGCTTAAAGACAATTCATAGCTACATATGATGGCCAGATTTCATCAAAATATGTCAAGCACAACAAAAGTTATACCTTTTTTAGTGAAGCCACCCCCCATTTTTTGACGTTTCAAAGACGTAACGCAGCAAAAAGTAGCAAAAACACGATTTTATTTAAGTCTCATCTCAAATAATTGTTACCAAATAGCCTGCATATTGCCAGATGATCATTATTATTACTTTTTAAAAATAAACAGGGTACCAACGTAGCTGCGCGTCACTGAGAAGTCACTTAGCAAGATGACATCAAATTGGTAAATAAGGAATCTGTCAGATTAATCAGGGGTCCATCAAGACCTTTGCAAAGAGACTCAAAAGAAGTTTTGGCACTGGTGGTGGGCACATTGAACACAAGTTGTGAGGTACTACCAAGTTAATTTGACAACAGTTATTTGAGATGAGACTTAATAAAATCGTGTTTTTGCTACTTTTTGTTGCGTTTCGTCTTTGAATCGTCAAAAAACGGGGGGTCGCCTCACTAAAACTGATATAACTTTAGTTCTGTTTGATATATTTAGGTGAAATCTGGCCATCATGTGTAAATATGAATTGCCTTTAAGACTGCAAAATTTCATTTCAAAATTCTTACTTCTGGCCAAAATATTGGCAAAAAACTAGGGGGGTCTTTTTTGGCCCACCCTGTATATAGCGGTAAACTTTTGGTACCACGTGTTGAGACCGGTGAGCCGTCATAATAGCCCGGTCAAAACAGCCCCTTCAAACCGGCCCCGTCATAATCGCCCAATGACAAAATAACCCCGTCGAAATAGCCCCGTCAAAACAGCCCATGTGAACAGTTCCGCGAAAATAGTCCATTTATAGTCGCCACTGACAACTCAGTTCCAGCTCCTATATTTCAGATATATAAAAACATTCATCCAGCTTCCATTACTTAAGCGCTTTATCAGTCATCCAGCTTCTACAGCTTCCATTCCTCAAGCGTTTTATCATTCATTCAGCTTCTATTTCAGATCTATAAAACATTCATCCCGCTTCCATTTCTTAAGCGTTTTATCACTCATCCAGCTTTTATTTCATATAAGCCCGATATATATTGTTACACGTTGCGTAGAGAGATAGAAATAGAGTAAGCCCCGGGTGTAAAAAACAGTATTTAATGACAGCAGCAGTATATACAGCGAAATATACAAAATACCTTCATAAAAGAAGCCAACCGGGCTGACACGAAAACCACAGAACACCGTCTTGGCAGCAAAACTTCAGCAAGTCTATTGTAGACCTCGTAAGCCGAACGCGAACCTCACTCCAGAAAAAAAAGTCATCACCTGGGGCGACCGAGACACACCAAACGGACGAAGCCGTCTACGAATCGCAAACGATGCGATAATCATCAAACAAAGGCCAACGATGCCAAGAGAAAACGATATGAATAAATGAAAATGTAAGCCGAAAGCGAACCTCACTCCAGTAAAGGACCCAGAACAGAACCATGTGACAAACCATATGGTGTAGGCCATTATAGACCATATTCAAAACATTCCATAGCGGCAGTGTTGCATACGCGTTTCCGCATCGCTGTCGGGAAGGGACGGTGTGAGGGAGGAAAGGAGGATGAGCGGGACGAAGAGGGAGGAAAGGAAGCGGAGGTGAGAGATGGAGGAGGGAGGTATGCAGGGAGGCAGAGGAAGGGACGGAGGGAGGGGGACTGAAAGGGGGAGGGTATGGTGCAGAGGAGGTGCAGGGGAAGGTAGGGGAGGGAGAACGGGAGGCGGAAGAAGGGGAGAGGAGGGGATTGAACTAGGAGGGGTGGGAAGAGAAGAGAGAGGGTACGGGGAAAGGGGAGGGGAGGGGTGGGGAGATGAGGGGGAGTGGGAGGGGAAGGTGAAGAAGGAAGGAGAGGGGGAGGGGATGGTGAGGGGAAGGGGAGGTCGAATGGAGGTAGGGACGGGTGGTTGGATGCTCTTTTCAGCCACAGCAACGCGTGGCCGGGTACGCTAGTTTTAAAATAAAATTCAAACGATGAATTGTTGTGTTTGTCTTATAGACGTTGGAGTTATTCGATTTATCTGTCCTACTTTTAAGCCAAGTTCTCACAATAATTTGCTGTTTAAATACATATAAAAGATGTGTTTGAATTGTTCGACTCGATGGCTGTTTCCTTATTGACTATTATAACTCACTGTTTTCATTAAAATTACCACTGTGTTTATCTACTAGGGCCTATGTCACTTTGAGCCCCTACACCAGGGGTTCTCAATCGGTGTGTCGCGACACACTAGTGTGTCGCGAAGCGACCGGAGGTGTGTCGCGTAAAAGTGTTGTGTCGCTGGTGTGTCGCGAAGAATTGGTGTGTCGCGACACACCAATCCTCACAGCATACAGCCGTTTTTCTTGCATTAGGCCTACACTGACTTGTTCACTTATATAGGCAATTCGAAGCACCTCATTTATCTATTCCATTTGATCTCAATCGGGAGCAGCCGCAATGTTAGCCTTGTAAGCCCACGTGCACTGAATATGTAGGCCTGCATTACATAGACTACAGTAAGTCTAGCCTATAATAAGACGTCAGCGAGCGCACCGATTAAAAACGTTTGAATCGTCAGCAAAAAGCTCAAAATGTAGCAAGGATGAAACATGAGGCAAATCATTTATGTAAAGCAGGGGTGTCAAAGAGCTGGCCCGCGGCCCATTTCTGGCCCGCCGAAGATTTTTTTCTGGCCCGCGGAGCCTTCCGTAAAAATTAAAAAATTATTTAAAATGTGTCAAAATTTAATAAGAAGCGAAAAGTGGACATTGAATCAAGATATTTTCGCGATATTTGGACTTTTCTGGAAATTGGCTGACCAAGCCCGCAGCTCCCTCTCAGATCACTACCCAATTTTGCTCCGGAATTTTGACACCCTGGCCCGCCACTTGTTAGGAGATGTTCACACTGGCCCGCCACTAAAAAAGGTTTGACACCCCTGATGTAAAGTAAAAATAATAGAGTGCTTTTGAAAACTCGAGGAATATCCCCACAGAATACTTGTTGTTTTCTACAGCTTACAAGAAACATACAAGTCTATATTTCAAAAGCACAGGCATTTAGCACACCAAAGAACAATATTGTGCTGATATGTTTACATTTATTTTGTAGTTAACAGCTGAATATCGATGGACTGACTATAATTTTGTTGCCTTTATGACAACATCCGTCATTGGTTGGTCGAGTTCGTGAGGAACCATTGCCACTCAACCAGATTTGGTGACCTCTACTGTCATCGGTTGCGACTACGGTAGGCCTAATGCCAACGCAAGTGTAGTAGTTCAAGAGAGTGGTTTCGGTCCGTCTACCTTCGACGTCAATGCATCCGATCTGCAATCACGGCCCATTGAAAACATCTCGACTAAAATTTAATGCGCCTAGGATAATATCATAGGTGGGTAGATCATTTGCATGGAGCACCATGGGCGCCCGCACATAGGGGCAAGGGGGGGCACTTGCCCCCCTTGGAAAATTGAAACTTTTTTTTAACTACTACTTTTGGGTTTTTAACAAATTTCTTCGCATTAAAGCACTAGTTATACGAAGGATACAAACAGTGAAAGTCAGAAATCTATGTTTAGAAATCTGTGTAGAAATAAACAATTAAACATGCTCTTAATTTTCTGCCTTGCATCATCAACATCTTGTTAAAAGCTGGAACAATTACCATTGGCTGTTAACCCTCCGGCAGGCGCCCTTGCAAATTGTATTTTTCTATCGATTATGGCCTACTTGATTGGAATCTCGCTGTCATGTAGGGCCTAACCTTTTACAACTGCACAAAATTAAGTATCAATACCAATGCCAAAATTAAAAATTTCTCAACAGTGCACCGAATTCAAGAAGTTTAGAAATTATTACAATATAGAAGTAGCTAGAGGAACACTTGCACCTTGAAAACCGACACCTATTTTTTTCATTTATTCATTCATTCAATGGACTTATAATATTACAGCGCCGCTTCAGCAACCCACTTTTAACATCCACTTTTGTTATTTTTAACAAATTTCTTCACACTAAAAAAACTATTCATATTAAAGCTGATACACAAAATGAAACTGAAAAATTTGCATTAAGAAACCTCATTGAAAAATACTCGTGCTTTTAATTTCCAGCTTTGCGTTCTTCAAGCTCTTGCATGCTGCTAAAACATTTACAGTAACTGTGATCATTGAAAATTTTTGCCCCCCTGCAAAAATTTCTGCGGGCGCCCATGTGGAGCACCCAGGTCTTGCCTTCTGAGAAATGGGTGACGGAAGAATGTGGGCTTGAACGGTCGATATACATGTAGGCTACTATGTCTCTACTGCAACTGATCTGTAGGAGATCGGTGGTTCGGAGGTCACTTGTTATATTCATCCCAAGGATCTTCATCGCGGAGACACGTTCAATTCCACCCAAAACAGGAGGCAACTTCCCTTGACTAACTGGAGTAATCATCATCTTCCGCGTTTATCGAGTTGCCCACGCTTGTTCTGAGTCTCTTTGTAAAGTTCTTGATGGCTTTGTTCATTGATTGAGAGTTACCTCATCTTTTCATATCAATTCCAATGCGACCGTCAATAATTATTCTCTGAGCGCTCTTGGTTTTGGCCGCCGCAGATTATGGTATTTCTCCAGCATAGCTCCCCACACTTGATAATAATCTATCGAGTTCAAATCCAGAGACTTGGGGCCACTGGTTCTGTTCAATAATATTTACGTTGATCTGATTTCCAATCATCAACGGCATATTTCTTAACTCTCAATTTGACTCATAATTTATCCGCTCTCACTGTTTATCTGGGGAAGGGTGAGTAGGCCTATAGCTTTAGCTCCACGACCTTGCTCATGAACCGTCTGAATATACATTTTATCTCTAGTTGACACCTTGGAAATTTTGATGATTTATTAATTCAATCTTGATGTGAAAGATTATTTATTAACCAACTTGATAGTCATACAGCATTTTGTCAATTCTATGTTTCATCTGTAAACCGTCGTCTCTAGAGTAACGCTGTAGGCCTAAATATAGTAACCAACTTCCTAATTGAAATTCAATTGCATCAAAAGCTAATCATTTGAAGAGTTATTTTTTAAAAGAGAGTTGCAACAACTTCACGGCATACATGTAGCTTCTGTGAAGCAGAAATTGATATATTTCTGATCGCACCAACAACTAACACTGTTGAATCAAAAGTTTCAAAACACAATAAGAGCACTGTCTTCAGATAATCAGGCGACACGAAGACTAAATCTTGCATTAGGCCTATCTGCCGTGTTTGCACTATCAACTGAAACAATACAGATTTTTCCATCATAAGAGACATAATTCTTCCTAACCCACACTCTTTTCAATGGAATATAAATACTCCGAAGAATCGGTGTGTTCAAACCGAGATAATCGATATTCAAAACTGAATGCAATTGATCGATGAACAAAAGAGCTTCTCTGTTTTCTTACACTAAATTCACTTCGTCTGAAAACAACGCAATCAGCAAATTATACAGAAGGATTCCCAGAATGAAAACAAAGCAGACGTGAACCGTTTCGAATCCAACTAGAAAGCCAATACTTAAACTTCGCACGTCAAACGTATTGAAGAATATGAGAAGCGACGAATATACACCAGTGAAGAAGCCGGAAAACTGTGAAATACAGCCGTCGGTACTTTCCGTTTCAGACATCATTATGAAGAGGCGCATAAACATCAATAGAAAACCTCCAAACACTACAATAAAAGTGAAGAGCATGGACACCATGCGCCTGATGTAGAAAATCATATGCCCGATGGAACGGAAGATTGCCATATGGTGCAGAATCGAGGTCGTAATAATGGGAGTTTGTAAGGCATGAGCCACTACCAGGTATGATAGATTTTCTTTCGTTGGGCTGTTGTAGATCGCTATTTCGACTAAAACCATAATAGCAAACAACAAGGCAGCAGTTCTTTGGTAGGCTGAGGTCATGTCAACCGCCATTTTTTTGCGTTTTCCCAACAAATCAAATACCATCTGATTCACCGAGTTGAAAGTTTTGAAGAGATACACAACAATTAGCGCGTCGTGAAGCACGGTGGCTAATGATTGCAAGATCAAGTATACTTCAAGGCATCGTTGAGTAGTCAACGAAATATGCAAATAATCGTTCTCGCACTCAGTGGAGTTGTTGAAATAATCTGTCTCATTTTCATGGAGCTCATCAGAACTATATTTATTGCGGTATTCATTCCTGAGGCTAGCTTGACTTAACTGATACACAAAAAATGCGCAGCTGTAGACAATTTTTAGAAAGAAATAGCAGACGACAACGAGACGCTTGCCTTCAACTGATCTCTTGATCCAATCTCCGATGACGGAATCATTGATGACATATCGTCCAAAATCTGAGTAAACATGCCTTTCCTCTAAGCACGCAACAAGATTTGTGGGTGATTTTAGCCAATGGCGGTGACAGGAAATATCTTCTGTCTCGTACTCTGTGATATCTTACCATCGATATCTTCTAACACCTATTATATCCTCTCTTATCTTATAAATTTCTGGTGTTTCGAAAATAGCCATCATCAGTTTAAGCGTTCCTTGATGAACAGCAAATTCCAACGGACGAAAACCCATCTCGTCTTCCATACATAGAAGCGTCGCTACGGTTTCTTTAGGGATAATGCTACAAAGCTTGGTGTAGTTTCGTGCAATCGATTCTTCTCTGTGTGGTTGAAGAAATGCAATACAGACCAAACAATGAAACACGTTAAACCCTCGTTTCTCTTGAACAAATACGTCTACGTCGTATTTCACCATGACGTCACTTACTCCCATAGATCCGTACATGGCTGCCAAAGTATATGGATGAGTAAATACCGGCCGTGTTTTCATGAAACGTTTGACTTCCAAAATTTCTGGGAATTTAAACGAACCGTTCAGTAATTTTGACTTTGTAAGTATATCGCAAGTTTCTAACACTCTGCTTATCTTTTGACTGTCATTACTCTTAATGGCGTTTAACCAGAACTGGAATTGCGGAAGAGGCAAAACATTTGTGCACGTTATATCAGAGTCATCGACGTAAGACATTATTGCTTTTCCAATGATTCTTTCAAGTAGATGCAGTAAGTTAGTAACTGAGTTCTTATAATCTGCTCCAGATAGCCTACTTTGTTAATCGCTCTTTAAGTCAAAAACGACGATACATCGTTTAGATTTCTGATGCTAATCAATTCGCTTTGGTTCGCAATAACTAACCTAGATTTATTTCTTGGTAGTCTATTACACTCTATTTCAATCGCGTAGATTTTAGGGTAGACCCGAGTGAAACCGCGGAGAAACTTAGACCCGCAACAATGATAACGTCAGTATCTGGCACTGGTGATGCTGCAAACTGTACCCTACATAACCAACGACAGCTCAATCAAATATCTTTTCTTACTACACTGCACAGTGATGATAAAAGCGTTTAAGACAACCTCCTGTCGTTCGCTTCGTCAAGAAACCTTGATGAAACCAGTGTAACCAAAGCAAAGCTTATATTGGAACTAAGGTACATGTATAACTACTAGCCTACATTTACTTTCTATAGGCACATAACCACGGGTCGTCTGGTCTTCGATAATGTACGGTAATTGTACTCATTTGATGGTTGAGAGTGCAATTATTGGATGCAAACGGGGCCAGACGTTGGAAAATCTTTTAGTGCTGGCTGAATCGAACCAGTGGGCTGAAACTTCAGTGCGCTCACCCCTAGATTACCGTATAATTAGAGTTATATCGCCCCGGTCAATACTTAGCCTATTGTGTTTGTTTGAACAGTAGGAATTATGGAAATGAACAGGAAAATGTAAGGTCGTCAATGAAAGCTGTAGGCCTAATGATGATGAATTCTGCAATAAAACACGAAATTCAGGGAGGTGGTGGTTTCCACCTCCCCCATGGTAACCAATGTCGCAAAACCCCTCTTAGCCTGAGGGGTAACTACCGTAACTCGCACTTTTTTGCATGGACTCAAGGCTTGAAATATATAATTGTTCTTGGTGGTTTTGCATTATATTCTTGGAATCTATGAAGAAGGCGAACAAGCCAAAGCTAGTTTCAATGAGTGACGTTCGTGAACCTTCAACAAACAGAAAAGAGCAGTATAGCCTATGCTGTGTGCCTAGATGCCACGATTCAATTATGCAAGCAAGCAAACAGTCTGTGCTCCCTAATGGAGTAGCAACGATTTCCTGTAATTGCGCATGCGGCAATGCATGCCATATAGGCCTACAGTAGGCCTATATTAAACGTATCACTTGTATTATGTAACGAAATAATCAAAGAATAATTTCATGGTGGCACGTGCGTAAATACGAACTTTTGCACTGTGCAATGTGTGCATAATGGTCTTAACCTCGTATAGTCCACTCCGCTAATACTTGCAGTATCAAGTCCAATACAAGCACCTTCATTTCTCGTTCGACTAATTAAGCGTTTTCAAACGACATTATTTTTATTATTATCATTATCATCATCATCATCATCATCATCATCATCATCATCATCATCATCATCAATACAGATGTTATATCATGCAATACAGAAATTGGCACAACTTTCGTCTCTTAATAAAACGGGAGACCTCTAGGCCCTATATTGAAGAAGTACAATATTTGAATGCACTTTGAATTTATACAATTTCGAACAACGGAACCCGTCTCTATACCTCGCCGCTTGTACATGTTGGATATGCATTATACATAGGCCTACAATCTATATAAATAAAAATGAAACTTTCCAATAGTTTGTCCCCAGTGTTCTCGAAAAGTTACGCACAGATTGTTTTGAAAATTTAACAAAACCTTCCATTCCAATAGGACAGTGTTCTTTGATGCTTTTTATCCGAAAAAACGCAATTTTTCCACAAAAAGTGAAGTTTCCATTCCGCTCGACCGCCATTTGCAAATTCAACAAAACCGCAGGGCTGCCAGATTTCCGAAACGCTTTGTCCCGAAATCACGTTGTGAAGTCGCCCAAAAGTCGCGAAATTTTGGAAACGCGAAATCACGTTGTAAAGTCGCCCAAAAGTCGCGAATGACCAACTTTATCGCTTGTGGAGAAGGAACGATGTATGGAAGGAAAGAAGGAAGAGGGAGCGGGACGAAGAGGGGGGGAAGGACCGGAGGGAAGGATTGGAGAAGGAAGGGATGCAGGGAGGCACAGGGAGAAAGGGAGGGAGGGGTATGGGACTGGGGCGGGAGAGGAAGGAGGAGAGGGTGGAAAGGGAGGAGGAGAGGGAGGGGGAGGTGGAGGAGGAGGGGAAGGAGGAATTTAGGTAGGGAAGGATGGTTGGACGCTCTTTTCAGCCACAGCAACGCGTGGCCGGGTACAGCTAGTGAATTATAAAACAATTTGAATCTTGAAAATAGTAATGCAACGGTAATGAACCTTAGCTTGCACAACATACATATAGACTATAGTGCAAAGTCTGTTTTAGTTGCAGCGAAAATTGTGAGGGGGAGGGGAGGGGAGGGGGAATTTAGGTAAGGAGGGATGGTTGGACGCTCTTTTCAGCCACAGCAACGCGTGGCCGGGTACAGCTAGTGAATTATAAAACAAATTGAATCTTGAAAACATAGGCGTAAACCTGGCCAGATATTTGGGGGGACGAAGGAGTGGCCTAAGGAAAGAAATTTTTTTTGTCATCCGGCCAAAAAGTCAAGACATTTTTCCATTCTCACCAACCGAACAACAGTTTTGAGATCTTTTTTGCCGTCCTGCCGAGAAAGTCACGCAATTTTTTGTCCTTCCGCTAAAACATTGGGGGGATGAATGCATGGGCGGTCCCCCCAACACTTTCTTTGGGGGGGACCGTCCCCCTGTCCCCCTAGGTTTCCGCCAGTGCTTGAAAATAGTAATGCAACTGTAATGAACCTTAGCTTGCACAACATACATGTAGACTATAGTGCAAAGTCTGTTTTAGTTGCAGCGAAAATTGTGAGGCATGCGCAATAATGCACATGATAAATTAATATAATTATAATCAACATGAAACAAGAAATAAGGTTATTGCTCCAGACGTCACACATATAAATGGTCCTTGCAGTTACTGCAATTTGCTCTAGTTGTTTGTGCGAATAGACGTTCCAGATATCACCAACAGTAACTGTTGTTGCCCGCGTGCATAGGTAGCCCTAACAGTGCATAGGTAGCCCTACCTGCGTGACTTCTAATCCCTTCTGGGTCTCCGGTTGTAACCAACTGTTTTGTGTGTCTACTTCGAAATAAAGTTTTTTGTTATCTTGTTGCAATAAAATTGATGGTTATGGTTATGGAAATAGTAGTACTTCAAGTAAAACATTATATAATTATGCCTTATAGGCTAATTTACATGTATATTACTGTCATTATTATAAAATAATAATAATTTAATATTACTGTTGTTATTATTATTATTATTATTATTATTATTATTATTATTATTATTATTATTATTATCTTTTAATATCTTCAAGAAAACATAACAGGAAATACAATAAATTGGAAAAGCTATAGCTATAGTTACATGTCCTCTGGCTTCGGCTCAGCTAAAGTGCCTCGAAAGGCCACCGAGTTGAAGCGCTGGACAGTAATAGAGAGGCGTTGCAGCAAAAAACAGGTCTCTCTCATATCACCGGAAGACAATGTTAGGATGCGGCCTAAATCAGACAAAAAGTCGAGGTCAATACTGCAAATGGGACCTAAAGTCTCAAGGGCTAATGGCACGAAAAAGTGAGTGTTAACAAGAGAGACGTATTTAGTGTTTTTCCTTTCCGTAGCAATCTCGGCTGCCGCGCCCGCCGTCGAAGCCGTGGCCTGGATATATGATGGTGCAGTTATTATTATTATTATTATTATTATTATTATTATTATTATTATTATTATTATGAAATCGATTGTCTTATGATAATTATGCAGAGCTGTCATCCGGTTCAGAGTCTCTCGGTGTCTAGATTTGTTTTAGACCATTGCGCCCAAAACAGATTTGGAGGCAACTGATGCGCTGGATCAGATGGCTGGTTTCACGCTGATCATCTGTCGCTAGAGAAATCCTGCCTCCTAGCTCATGTACAAATTCCGGAGACTCGGAGTACCAGCTTTCTCCTGTTTCGACTAACATAGGAACGAAGTTATGCGTAAAATGTGTAACAAAAGATATAGTAAGTTATGTATAATAAACGAATAATTATTATGATCTTCATCCATATCATTAGGCCTACAATTATGGAGCAAGAAACAAAGCAGAAATCAGCTTCTTTAACCTTTTCGCTGCGAATGACGTGTATGACACGTCATTGAAATGCTTACGCCATACGCGGAGGACGTGTATGTCACGTCATGCAATCTATACATAGTAAACCGTGTCTATAAAGGGTAATGTGTATGGGACCTTGGATATGTAACAACAGAGGGCTGGCTAACCAAAGCAACCCAGTGGAGATATTGGCCAATCCCCCTCACAATGGGGCTGGGGTGCGGGGATGACGAAGCCCTCATCTTGTACTAGTAAAAACTAAAATTTACCGTGCAAAGCAGGGAACCGCATGCGAATAACCGATATTTACCCAAAAGTGGTATGCACGGAGTGGGTCGGATTGATGATGGGGTGGGGGGACAGGCAGTGCAGCGGGGTGGGGTGGGGTGGGGCAAGAAACGTGGGGGTGAGGTGGGGGCAAGAAACGTGGGGGTGAGGTGGGGCAAGAAACGAAATTTACCGTGCAACGCATGGAAACGCAGGCGAATAACCGAAATTTGCACTATAGAGTGGTGGCGATGGTTGGGGTTGGTTTGGGGGAATTGGTGGTGAAGTGAGGCAGGTTTTGGGGATGGGTGAGGTGGGGAATGAAGAAAAATAATCGATATTTACCGTACAGTGCATGGTACCGCCGGCGAATAACTGAAATTCTCCCTAACATTGACGAGGATGGATGGGGCTTGTTTGGGCGAATTGGTGGTGGATGAGGTAGGTTGTGGAGGGTAGACCGAGTTGAGGAGCAAAGTGGGGGAGGGGTAAAAATCGAAAAGCGAAGCCGAAATTTACCATGCAACCAAGGGTTCCAGAGCAAGAGTTTTGATGTAGGCGTGTATTGCGCACGGTAGATGTTATCGTACAGCAAAGTAAGAAATAATAATTAGAGGTCATATAAGGCCAAGCTCAAGGTCATATTAGTCGATCCATGTCTAGACACTTCCATGTGCTTGCGAAAATATATTTGTAGTTGTGGATATAGGCCTAACAATAGACGTATATAATATTTTATATATATACACATGTAGCCTAGGCCTATATAAATATATGCCGCACACGGGATTAAAAAGCCTTCGCAGCGAAGGGGTTAAAACGGCTAACTGTCCCAATGTTACAACCAGCGTTGATACTTATAATATATAATATATTAGTTGTACCGCTTCTTGGACCATTTTTTTTATGTCGAAAGATGTGGAACGTTAACCCAAACGTGAATTCATTAAGTCCCAAAACTTTTTGCGGCGTCGTGTTCAAACTTTATATTCTAGCGTCTTCCAACTTTGTGTCAATTCTAGATTAGGCCTACATCTCTAAATCGTCATTTTTAGATACTAACTAACTTTATCATTGACGTACAATTGCATCACAAGCTAACTATTTGAAGAGTTATTTTTAAAAAGACAGTTGCAAGAGCCTCACAGCATAAATGTTGCTTCTGTGAAGCAAATCCTGATATTTCTGATGGAACCAACAACTAACATTGTAAGAATCACGACACAATAAGTAGCCTATGCCTAGTCTTTCTTCAGATAATCAGCCGACATGCAAGTAGGCCGAGCAAAAATATATCACGTTAACATTTTGCATTATCTGTCATCTTTGCACTATCAACTGAAATCAAATAAATTTTGCCATCCAAGGAGACAAAATTCTTCTTAATCCACGCTCTCTTCAATGGAATGTACATACTCCGAAGAATTGGTGTGTTCAAACCGAAATAATCGATCGTCAAAACTGAATGCAACTGATCGATGGACAAAAGAGCTTCTCTGTTTTCTGACACTAAATTCACTTCGTCAGAAAACAACGCAATCAGCAAATTGTACAGAAGGATTCCCAGAATGAAAACAAAGCAGACGTGAACCGTTTCAAATCCAACTAGAAAGCCGATACTTAAACTTCGCACGTCAAACGTATTGAAGAATATGAGAAGCGACGAATATACACCAGTGAAGAAGCCGGAAAACTGTGAAATACAGCCGTCGGTACTTTCCGTTTCGGACATCATTATGAAGAGCCGCATGAACATCAATATAAAGCCGCCAAACACAATTATAAACGTGAACAGCATGGAAACCATCCGCCTGATGTAGAAAATCATGTGCCCGATGGAACGGAAGATTGCCATATGGTGCAGTATTGAAGTGGTAATGATAGGAGTTTGTAAGACATGGGCCACTACCAGGTATGATAGATTCTCTTTCTTCGGGTTATTGTAAACAGATATTTCGACTAAAACCATGATGGCAAACAACAAGGCAGCAGTTCTTTGGTAGGCTGCAGTTACATCAACGGCCATTTTCTTGCGTTGTCCCAACAAATCATATATGATCTTATTCTGCGTGCTATAAGATTTGAACATGTACACAACCATTAGAGCGTCATGAAGCACGGTGGCTAATGACTGCATGATCAAGTACGCTTCAAGGCATCGTTGAGTAGTCAACGAAATATTTAAGTAATTGTTGTCGCACTCGGTGGAGTTGTTGAAATAATCTGTCTCATTTTCATGGAGTTCATCAAAACTATATTTATTGCGGTATTCATTTCTGAGGCTAGCTTGACTTAACTGATACACAAAAAATGCACAGCTGTAAACAATTTTGAGAAAGAAATAGCAGACGACAACGAGACGCTTGCCTTGAACTGATCTTTTAATCCAATCTCCGATGACGGAATCATTGATGGCATAACGTCCAAAATCTGAGTAAACATGCCTTGCCTCTAAGGAAGGAACAATATTAACGGGTGATTTTAGACAATCCCGGTAACACGAAATGTCTTCTGTCTCGTACTCTGTGATATCATACCAGCGATATCTTCTAACACCTATTATATCATCTTTTATCTTATAAATTCCTGGTGTTTCAAAAATAGCCATCATCAGTTTAAGCACTCCTTGATGAACAGCAAATTCCAACGGACGAAAACCCATCTCGTCTTCCATACGTAGAAGCGTCGCTACGTGTTCCTTGGGTATAATACTACAAAGCCTGGTGTAGTTTCGTGCAATCGATTCTTCTCTGTGTGGTTGAAGAAATGCAATACAGACCAAACAATGAAACACGTTAAACCCTCGTTTCTCTTGAACAAATACGTCTACGTCGTATTTAACCATGATGTCACTTACTCCCATAGATCCGTACATGGCTGCCAAAGTAAATGGGTGAGTAAATATCGGTCGTTTCTTCATTAAACGTTTGACTTCCAAGTTTTCTGGGAATTTAAACGAACTGTTCAGTAATTTGGACTTTGTAAGTATACCGCAAGTTTCTAATACTCTGTGCATCTTTTGACTGTCATCGTTCTTAATGGCGTTGAACCAGAATTGGAATTGCGGAATAGGCAAAACATTTGTGCGCGATGTGTCAGCGCTTTCGTCGTAGGACATTTTTGCTTTTCCAATCATTCTTTCAAATCGATGCAGTAATTGATTTCTTACAATCTGCTTCTGATGCTTATTAATCGCTTATTAGAGTCAGAAATAATATATGGTTTAGATTTTTGAAGTTATTCAAACCGCAGAATCTCCACTGGTTCTTTGCGGAATAATACTAATCTAGGTTTATTTCTATGTAGCCTAGCCTACTCAAATCGTGTCGATTTTAACGTAGACCCTAGTGAGACAGAAAATTAGAACCGTAACATAACTATCCGGAACTGACGATTTCTACGTGTTTCAAACACTACATAGGCAGCTCATTGAAATGTCTTCTCTTACTGCCCTGCAAAGACAGAGTGATGATAAAAGTGTCTACGACAACCTTCTGTCATTCGCTTCGTCAAGAAATCAATGCAACCAAAGCAAAGCTTAGGCCTATAATATTGAAGCC
This sequence comes from Lumbricus rubellus, assembly GCA_945859605.1. Classification (NCBI taxonomy): domain Eukaryota; kingdom Metazoa; phylum Annelida; class Clitellata; order Crassiclitellata; family Lumbricidae; genus Lumbricus; species Lumbricus rubellus. The sequence goes on along the minus strand of OX243815.1, from coordinate 41,112,346 downwards.
ATGGCAACCATGTTAGATATGAAATTTCATAGTGTTAGCTATAGGACTTAATTTTATCAATAAGCTTTATAACTGTTACTGTGTGCGGTGTAGGTTATATTACAAACGTCGTACATGTACATCGTTCGAAAGATATATGTCTCACAGCAAACCAGATTGAGGACACTTGCATCTCTTGGTAAATTCTAGCTTACAGTTGAACGGATGTGGTTAGTACGTTCTGCTGGAGCTGCTTCTTTACTATTATGGATAGGTTTCAGTTATCCTTTGCCATGCGCAAAGTTAGAGTAAGCCAATGCAGTTGTTCAGACATGAAGATAGAAGATAATAGTAAGGAAGTGCGTATTAATCTGGTGGCAACATTTAGAACCGACTCTAGAAATGAAAGACGAACTTTGTGCAGACCAATGAGAAAGGAATTACAGTAGTTAATTCTGGAGCATATGAAAGTGTGAACCAGAGTGGCAAATACAGAAGACGAAATAGACCGTCGAGCGGCCCTGAAAATCTTCTTCTACTTCTTTTCCTCCTCCTTCACATCCTTCGTTTTCTTGGCTTTGCTCAAGTAGGCCTTATGAATAATTATAAACGGGCACACGTGGAGTCCATGCAAATAAAAAGAGTCGATTAAACATTCTTGCGTTGCGGCTTGATCAAGTTCCTGATGCTATTATTTTTAGTATGGATTAAGTAAAAGTGTAAAGTGTTGGAAATAAGGCTCACAGCGTAATCAACTCAGAACAATCGGTTAAGGTATTTAATAGCGCAGAACCAATAACTAAATGTTCATAATGGGTCTACAAAAGTGTAAAGTAAATCAGGATCTGCCGGTGTGTGGTAAGGCACGCGTGTCGCTCCCCTGGAGCGTAAGTTCGGCCTCCGTGGTATATCGAAGGACTTATCGCGATACTGCCGTCAACGCGTCGAACCAGAGTCACAGAAACGTCTTTCCCCACGAGAAATACTGAAGACACAGAGTTCTTTTCGATAGTTTATTAACTCTTCACGATAGCAGCACGTAATTAAAGCACGCAACGACTGTCTAATTATCACTGCGGAACTGAACCCCAGACTGACCGACTAACTTCACAGCGACTCTCTCAGGCTGAACTACTGCGGACTCCACAACGACTCTCTCAGGCTAACTCTCTGCGGCTGACCGACTATTACCTCTTACTCACGTTGTCCCAACTACATCTCTTCCAGCTGCTGGACCGACTCAACTGGACTGAACTCAACTGCTGAACTCCTCTGACTGACTGACCGCGGCTGACCGACTATTACCTCTTACTCACGTCGTCCCAACTACATCTATTCCAGCTGCTGGACCGACTCAACTGGACTGAACTCAACTGCTGAACTCCTCTGACTGACTGACCGCGGCTGACCGACTATTACCTCTTACTCACGTCGTCCCAACTACATCTATTCCAGCTGCTGGACCGACTCAACTGGACTGAACTCAACTGCTGAACTCCTCTGACTGACTGACCGCGGCTGACCCCCTGCCCTCCCTCTCGTCCTCTATTTATAGCTTGTCCCAGCCGGGAGGCGGGGCCTAGGGAACACAAGCCGAGGAACAGAAGCCGGGAACAGAAGCCGGGAACACAAGCCGGAGAACACAAGCCGAGGAACAGAAGCCGGGAGGCGGAGCCTAGGGAACAGAAGCCGGGAACAGAAGCCGGGAACACAAGCCGGAGAACACAAGCCGAGGAACAGAAGCCGGGAGGCGGAGCCTAGGGAACAGAAGCCGGGAACAGAAGCCGGGAACACAAGCCGAGGAACAGAAGCCGGGAGGCGGAGCCTAGGGAACAGAAGCCGGGAACAGAAGCCGGGAGGCGGAGCCTAGGGAACAGAAGCCGGAGGGGCGGAGCCTATCAGAACATGGCCTGGGGGAAATCCAAGGGGACGGCTCAGGGGGAAAACCCAGGTTCTCTACATCCTCCCCCCACTACGATTGGGGATGTCCCCATTCCCAGAATAAAAACAGTCCCGAGCCACATGGCTCAACAACAGAAAAATAGCCACAACAAAAGCGCAAAACGGCCAACGGGCCAAAAAGTCTCAACTGTTCCAAAGCGGCCAACGAGCCATACAAGTCCATAAAACAAAGTCCCCGGTCGCTCCTCGACCTCGTTACCAACACTATTCCATTAGAATACGGCCAATGGGCCAAAACAAAGTCTCTATAAATGTTCCCGATCATACATCATGAAAAGCGATCAAAGTCATCTCTCGAAATGTCTCAGTGTCAATCAACGCAATCATAAATTCCACACAACAGATGGCCAACGGGTTCAAATTCTAAAAACTCTTAAGATTAACGCATGACAGACTATACAATGCGACGAATTCAAGTGGCCAACGGCCCAACATAAAAAACGCCTTTTTCTCTTGGCGATACAAAAACGATTCAAGTAAAATTCACACAATAATATTAAACCGTTCAGATACCTTCTGTTCAAGCAATCACATTTCTCGCTGAATGTTAATGAGAGACGGAGAGTTCTCGTCTTCCTTCCAAACTTCCAGCAGTTTGGAGTGGATCCCGTTGCGTCGGGAAACGAAGCTCGGTAAGCGGCGAGGACATATAGTCGAGCCCCGTCCCAATTCCCTGATGGCTGCATATAACTTTCCCCAAAAGTTTGCAAAGCTTCCGAAAAAGGATCCCCACAAATTTCTTACCCTGATACAAATAAATTTGCAATTGGGCCCCGTGTCTGACGATAACAATATTCACGATTGCTCGGGCAACAGAAATAGCCTCTAAATTAACCATCGGGACGTCTTCCACTAACCGAAAACCACTGAAAATTACGCTCAGAAAAACCGTAAGCAGTACCAGGGCCGAGGCTAAACTATCTAAATCTCCATCCACAGACTTTCTCTGCGGCAATAATTCACGCCTTATGGGCGGGTCCACAAATAACCTATCACCAGTCTCAAGTCTATTCTCAAGCTCAGACGCTTTCCCACTATCGCTTACATCTCCAGTCTCAGAAGATACCTCCTCTGGCAAATCTGCTGACAATGCCTCACTAAACGGAGCCACATTAACCAAGTCCACTACTTTCACCTGGGTATTAGTCTTAGCATCTACCACCACACGGTCAAGATGAACCTCTGGTTTAAACTCTTGGGCCTCCGTTATCCAAGCGGGAGTGACCGTGGACAAATTCCCATATACCGTTTTCACTGGAAAATCGCTCTGGCACTCAAGAGGCACTACAACCTCCTCCGCAACCATCACCCTACGACACCACGTGGACCCGTTACCTCGCACTAAAGAAATGCGCCTACGTCCAACAAATAATGCACCGACACCAAATCCTAATCTACAGCGGTGTTCCCTGAGCCAATCCATGCCTAACATGGGCTCGGTAATCTGGTCGGACACCAGAAACGTGGTCGGGATATTAAAACCTCTCCCAATTTTAATGGGGACCGGGACCTCACCAAGGACCCGAATATCTGACCCATTAGCAGCCATCAAAGAACGATTACATGAACGTAGTTCTAACCCTTCGACAGTTGAGGCAGGAACCAGGCTGACTTCCGATCCCGTGTCGATCAGGCACAGCTGCGATCGTTCGTTGATCGTGCCGCGGATGTAAACAGCGTTGTTGCTGGCACGGTTCTGCAACCTCGGACGTGTCGTATGGTTCATGGCCACCGGCGGTTCCGGTGACGTCGGATCCTCAGTTCCACTCGTTCCGGCGTCGTTCCCGCGGTTCCGGAAAGGGCGTCGCGGCTGTCGACAATTGCGGGAGATATGACCCGCTCGGTTGCAGTTATAGCAGGTCACACCCCGCCTCGAACCTTCCTGGCGCGGATCGCTGAAGCTGCGGTTTCCGGGGCGATCGTCGCGCCCCAGATCGTCGTCGGCAGGAGCTCGACCTCGCAGCTCCTGGAACTGTTGGTCGATCCGTCTCTCCATCTCGCGTTGCCATCGACGTTGGTCGTCTCGCTGCGTCTCCAGGAACCGGTCAAGCGTAGACTGGATCTGGGTACTCACGTCAGTCTCTTGAGTACCCCGGACGCGGTTGGGAGGCCTTCTGCGGTCGTCGGAGTCGTTCGTCCGCTGATAGGCTTCTAGACGAAGCGCCGTGCGGTAAGCTTCGTCGAGGGTCTTCGGCTCCCTCTCTCGAACTTTCAGCGAAAGTTCACGGTCTCGCATGGCCTCAAGGAAAGAGTCTCTCGCGATGATCTGGGTCGTCTCATTCGATGGAACGGGATAGGCCAGCACGACGAGACGGCGAATCTCGTGAAGCAGGTCACTCAGGCTTTCTTCCGCTCGTTGACGACGAAAATACAGCTGGGCACGGAAGGTTTCCGCCTGACCTTCCGTCCCGTATCTCTGTCGGAGACGTTCCACCAGTTCCTCGTAACTTACGTTCGGTTGTGCTCCGAAGTCCCAGAGGAGTTGAGTCGCTGCCTTTTCCAACGCGCACCGTAAGTGGTCGACCTTTTCTGACGCTGTCCATCCGTTGTAGCGGGCGCAAACCTCAAATTGCACCAGAAATGACTCCAGCGAACCGGTCCCGTCAAATCGTCCGGGTTTCATCGGTGTAGGTCGGCTTCGCAGCAGTTTCCCAAGGTCCTCCAATTCTGACCTCGCAGCCAGTCGGTCAGTCCTTTCTCGATAGGTCGTCGTCCTCGCCGGTGTCTCATCGTCGTCGGAATCGAGTACTTCTATCAAAACGTTCCGGTCCGACGGTTTCTCCATTGACGATCTGCGGGCTGCAGGCGTAGAGACATCGGCAGGGGTGCAGATCTCGTAAGACATCGGCATCGAATACTCGATCGTGGCCTCGTCGTCTCCCGTCAGCATTCTCGGTTGACTTCGGTTGTCGTCGGCAGAGCCTCAATCCTGACCCCACTTAGCTGGTACCAATGTAAAGTAAATCAGGATCTGCCGGTGTGTGGTAAGGCACGCGTGTCGCTCCCCTGGAGCGTAAGTTCGGCCTCCGTGGTATATCGAAGGACTTATCGCGATACTGCCGTCAACGCGTCGAACCAGAGTCACAGAAACGTCTTTCCCCACGAGAAATACTGAAGACACAGAGTTCTTTTCGATAGTTTATTAACTCTTCACGATAGCAGCACGTAATTAAAGCACGCAACGACTGTCTAATTATCACTGCGGAACTGAACCCCAGACTGACCGACTAACTTCACAGCGACTCTCTCAGGCTGAACTACTGCGGACTCCACAACGACTCTCTCAGGCTAACTCTCTGCGGCTGACCGACTATTACCTCTTACTCACGTTGTCCCAACTACATCTCTTCCAGCTGCTGGACCGACTCAACTGGACTGAACTCAACTGCTTAACTCCTCTGACTGACTGACCGCGGCTGACCGACTATTACCTCTTACTCACGCCGTCCCAACTACATCTATTCCAGCTGCTGGACCGACTCAACTGGACTGAACTCAACTGCTGAACTCCTCTGACTGACTGACCGCGGCTGACCGACTATTACCTCTTACTCACGTCGTCCCAACTACATCTATTCCAGCTGCTGGACCGACTCAACTGGACTGAACTCAACTGCTGAACTCCTCTGACTGACTGACCGCGGCTGACCCCCTGCCCTCCCTCTCGTCCTCTATTTATAGCTTGTCCCAGCCGGGAGGCGGGGCCTAGGGAACACAAGCCGAGGAACAGAAGCCGGGAACAGAAGCCGGGAACACAAGCCGGAGAACACAAGCCGAGGAACAGAAGCCGGGAGGCGGAGCCTAGGGAACAGAAGCCGGGAACAGAAGCCGGGAACACAAGCCGGAGAACACAAGCCGAGAAACAGAAGCCGGGAGGCGGAGCCTAGGGAACAGAAGCCGGGAACAGAAGCCGGGAACACAAGCCGAGGAACAGAAGCCGGGAGGCGGAGCCTAGGGAACAGAAGCCGGGAACAGAAGCCGGGAGGCGGAGCCTAGGGAACAGAAGCCGGAGGGGCGGAGCCTATCAGAACATGGCCTGGGGGAAATCCAAGAGGACGGCTCAGGGGGAAAACCCAGGTTCTCTACAAAAGTAACAAGTTTCGTGCAATTTGTCTAATCAATATCAGACATCTGTCAGGAAAAGGGACTTGGCCCTACAACGTAAAAGCGATAGGGCCTATAGGCCTAATTTTATGCAGAATTTATGTGCAGCCATGTTTTACAAATTCGTCGCGTTGCTTCGGGTCTCATGCAACTTGAACTAAAATAAAACTATTTGGCCGCTAAAGAAGTAATTTAAATCTTACAAAATGTCTCAACGCCTAAAAACCACGACAACGAGGTCGGATATTTTACCGGTGATGTTATGCCAAATCAGGTCCACAACAGCCAGGCTGCTCTTTTCGTTCCGACATCGGGTCAAAGTTTTGGTACCATCTGAATAAGCATATTATATTTAATAGGCCTATATGCTTATTCCTACAGTAAATAATTTTGCGCGCTTTGGTTTAGAGCACTTGGAACATTTAGAACACTTAAGAACACTTAGTGGCACTAGATAATTTCGAGTTGCCTTGTTCTGAACATTGTTTAGGACACTTAAAACAATTAGAGTCACTTTAAATTTTGATTAGACCCCCTACAGCATGAATGCTTCAATTATAAGCATTTTTCAATAAGGGGATAGACTGGTTTATCCCCGAATAGTCTAGACCGGTATATTCCATCCGGGGAGATAGATTAATTCATTACTCGGATAACTTTAAGGGGGATAGAATATCACGTGACACCTACATCATAAAGGCCTATACAGGGTGCGCCTAAAAAGTTTTCCCCTACGGTTTTTAGCCCATATCTTGGCCAAACATACGAATTTTTAAATGAAACTTTACAGTCTTAAAGGCAATTCTTATTTACGTACAACGGTCAAATTTCAACAAGGTATTTCAAACGGTTCTACGACAACTGGTTCACCGACAACTGGTTCAACGACAACTGGTTCACGGACAATTCGATCACCGACAGCTGGTTCACGACAATTGTCACACGACAATATTAATGGAGCTGGATTGGTGAAAATGTGCTTGCTTAACTGGAGCTGTATTGATGAAAATGTTCTTGCTTAAATTGGAACCGGATTGATGAAAAAACTTTCGTGAAATGGAAGCTAGATAATGGTATTTTTATATCTGAATAGAAGCTGGATTAATTAATAGAATGTTTGCTAAATGGAAGCTGGATTGATGATTTTCATTCATGTATTTCAACACGCATCCAGCTTCCATTTCTCAAACGCTTTAGCATTAATACGGCTTCCATTTCTCAAGCGTTATTTTTGTCAATTCAGCTTCTATTTCACCTATAAGGAACCTTCGTCCAGCTTCCATTCACCAATTGCCGGTGAGCCAATAATGTCGTCGTGTACCAATTGTTGTGAACCAAATGTCGGTGAACGAATTGTCCGTGAACCAGTTGTCGTTGTGCCAGTTGTCGGTGAACCACTTTTCGTGACGCCATTTCAAACAGAACAAACGTTATGTAACTTTTAGTGAGGCCACTTGATTCAAAAACGAAATGCGACAAAAAGTAACAAAAACACGATTTTATTAAGTCTCATCTCAAATAACTGTTGTCAAATGAACTTAGTAGGATAGTGCTTCACAACTTGTGTTCAATGTGCCCACCACCAGTGCCAAAAACTTCTGTTGAGTCTCTTTGCAAAGTTCTTGATGGACCTGTTAATTAATCTGACAGATTCTTTATCTACCAATTTGATTGTCATCGTGCTAAGTGACTTAACAGTGACGTGCAGCTACGCTGGTACCCTGTTTTTTTTAAAAATAGTAATAATAATGATCATCTGGCAATATCAAGGCTATCTGATAACAATTATTTGAGATGGAACTTAATAAAATCGTGTTTTGCTACTTTTTGCTGCGTTACGTGTTTGAATCGTCAAAAAAGGTGGGTGGCCTCCTTAAAAGTGCCATAACTTTTATTATGTTTAAAATATTTTGCTGACATGAGAGTGACATCTGGCCATCATGTGTATATACGAATTGTCTTTAAGACTGTAAAATATTTAATTTCGAAATTATTGCTTCTGGCCAAGATATTGACCAGAATAATTAAATTGGTTTTTTGTTACTTTTTGCTGCGTCGCGTTTTTGAATCGTCAAAAACCGGTGGGTTGCCTCACTAAAAGTGATATAACTTTTGTTCTGTTTGCAATATTTTTTTGAAATTTGAACCATTATACGTAAATATGAATTGCCTTTAAGACTGTAAAAGTCGTATGTTTGGCCAAAATATGGGCTAAAAACCGTAAAGGATTACTTTTTTGGCGCACCCTGTATATATACAACGTGATTTAAAACAACTAAAACAGTTTGGCTAACTTTTTATTGAATCTAGCAGAAAATTGCTTGTAAACTGAAATTTCGGCATATGAAGTTGAAAGACTCATATCTTTTTATCCGTTCAGCTTTATCACATGAAATTTTGGAATCATATTCGTGGTCCAATTCTCTAAGTGCTTGGCAAATTTTAGATTGATATGTCATCAGGTATTCGAGATATATGCAAAACAATTTGGTTTAGGTCTACTTTTTTCAACCCCGGTGTATAATATTAGCCCAAATGACGATTTATTAAGTTCTCGAACGATCTGTTTTGGTGTAAGCCTACACAGTTTACGGTATGGCGCCTTCGGTCATCTTGTTAATTTTAATATAGGCCTACACCAATACGACTGGCCTAGTTAGCTATACCGGCAAGTGAGAGCGGCTACGTTTGTTGGTTGAAGCCGCGGGCTGGGAGTTGACACTCAGAGATTTAGATATCTCGGACTAGCACGCATGGGACGCGGTGGCGCAAGCTGCTGCAGAGCGACCTTGGGCAAGTTGCTTATCCATCATTGTCTGTGGGGAAGGCAACAGGAAAACCACCTCACTCATCTCATTCCCGGGTTGCGCAAGCCATAGAACCTGCCTTCGGGCAGAGAACCATCATCATCAGCATCAGCATCAGCATCACACCACTAAGCGGATTTTCTAGAGTAAGACACGGTGGTATTTAGCTGTTTAATTGGCTGTAAAAATTAATGCATCAAAAGCTAACCACAGTAACTAGTTAAAAAGTCATTCATGTAATAGCTGCAATAACTGCAGCATAACATTAGCCTACATAGGCCTACATATACTGAGAAGCACATCTTGATTTCTTTTAAGATACAGAACAACAACAAACACTTTATTTAATCAGACTATAATTGTTGATCTACTTTCATATAACCAGACGACAAGTAAGCATATAATGAGTCCCTTTAGCATCTTGCATTGTCCGTCATTTTTGCACTATCGATTGAAACCAAACAAATTTTACCATCCAAATAGACAAAATTCTTCTTATTCCATGTTCTCTTCACAGGAATGTAAATACTTCGAAGAATCGGTGTATGCAAACCAACAGAGTCGAGCGCTCCAACTGTCATCAGCTGATCGATGGTCAAAAGAGCTTCTCTGTTTCCGGAAACCCTATCCACATCGCCTGAAAACAGCGCAATCAGAAGATTGTATAGAAGGATGCCGAGAACGAAAACAAAGCAGACGTGAACCGTTTCAAGTCCCACTTGAACTTCGATGGTTAAACCTCGAACGTCAAACGTATTGAGGAAAATGAGAAACGTAGAGTAAACAGCAGCGAAGATGCCGGAAAACTCCGCAATACAACCGCCGATACTTTCCATTTCGGACATCATCATGAAGAGTCGCGTGAACATAAGCAAACATCCGCCAAATACGGCAATAAACGTAAACATCATGGAAAACATTCTTCTAATGTAGAGAATCATATGCCCGGTGGAGCGGAAGATTGCCATTTGGTGCAGTATCGAAGTAGCAATAATCGGACTTTGTAAAATATGCGCCACCGTAAGGTATGACAGATTTTCTTTCGTTGGGTTGTTATAGATGGCTATTTCTACCAAAACCATGACGGCAAAAAGCAAAGCTGCAGGTTGCTCGTAGGCTGCAGCCATATTGACGGCAACTTTCTTGCGCTTTCCCGACAAATCCTTCATCATGAGAAGATGCCTGCCCATATATTTGGCCATTTGCGCAATCATTAGCGCGTCATGCAGCACGGTGGCTAAAGACTGCAGTATCAGGTACACTTCAAGGCATCGTCTTGTTATCAACGAGGCATGCGTGTCATCTTCGTCGCACCTAATTTTGTGGTGTTCTTCAGAATCGTATCCATTGGTGTATCGATTCATGACGCTAGACTGGCTTAGTTGATAGACAAAAAATGCGCAACTGTAGACAATTTTGAGAACAAAATAGCAGATGATATTGAGGCGCTTGCCTTGAACTGATCTCTTAATCCAATCTGCGATTGTGGATTCAGTGAGCACGTGACGTCCAAATGCCGAGTACACGTGACTTTCATCCATAAAAGGAATGATGTTTATGGGTGACTTATCTCGGTTGCGAGATATGTCCTCTGTTTCGTACTCGGTGATATCATACCAACGATATCTTCTGATACCAATTATATCCTCTCTTATCTTGTAAATTCCTGGTGTTTCAAATATGGTCATCATCATTTTAAGTGTTCCTTGGTGAACAGCAAACTCCAGCGGTCTAAGTCCCATGGTGTCTTCCATACGAAGAAGAATCTCTAAGTTTTTCTTCGGTATAATATTACAAAGCTTGGTATGACTTTCTGCAATTGATCTTTCGCTTTGTGGTTGAAGGAAAGCCAAGCAGACCAAACAGTGAAAAACGTTTAATTCTCCTTTCTCCTGAAGAAATATGTTGACGTCATATTTTAGCATGACGTCACATACTTTCATAGACCCGTATATCGCTGCCAACGTAAATGGATGGGTAAATATAGGTCGCTTTGTTGGCAGACGTTTGACTTCCGGAATATCTGGAAACTGAAATGAACCGTTCAGTAATTTCGATCTTGTAAGTACGTCGCTGGTATCTAACACTCTGCGAATCTGTTGACTATCATCGTTCTTAATGGCGTTTAACCAGAATTTGTATTGCGGCAGAGGCAAAACATTTGTAGGCCAACACTTTGAGTGAGAGCACTCGTTGTAGGACATTTTTTCCAGGAAGCCTTTGAAGTAAATAGAGAAACAAGCTGTTTCTATTATTTTTTAAATCGCTTATTTCGTCAGGAACTGTCAATTATTCGGATTTCTGAAGTTAATCAAACCGCTGAATCTGCACAGGTTTGGTACGGAATGAACTGCCTATGCTACTTAAATTAAGCGCAGCGTAGGCCTATTCCAATCGCACAGCTTCTAATGTGCATGTAAATCTGAGTGAAAGCACACAGAAACGTAGAGCGAAAACATCAATATCCTGCGCTAAATCATATCTACGTGTTGCAAACAGTACTGTGCATTACCAAGAACAATTCATTCAACTGACATATTACTGCCAGGCCCGGCCTTAGGGCAAGGCGAGCGAGGCTGCCGCTGTGGGCATCGCGCTTCTAGAGTTTCTCGCTGCATGCTAGCCATTATTTTTCTACTTTATTGACATTAACGATGGTTGCATAGCAACTATAGATTATGCTTGCAGTAAATTTACGCGTGAATGTTAGTGATTTTGAAAACAACGCGACTACGCTAAAGCGAATCACAGCTTCTGTCGTACCTGTAGAATAAATTTTCTTTAGCCACTTGTAAATATTGTTGTTAAACTGAGATTAGTCGTGATGCAGTGGTTTCTGTTACATGCAAAGGGTGTAGCCCATGATATCGGCTTAGGTCTATTTCAAGAACGGCTCATTAACTTTGCTTTTTTTGTGAATCGAGAATGATGTAGGCCTAATAATCGCCTGGATCATTGTGGAAATCACCCTCCATCAGAGCTGGGAACACAGCTTGCACCTTGCAGGACTTTTTAAACGCGCAGTTCTACACAAAATGTGCAGCTGTATGCCTTCATTGCCTTATTGAATTTATGCAGTTATAAAAGCAATCTTGTGCAGTGATAATCATTAGAAAAAGAAAACTGCAGCCGGTGCCATGTAATAAAGTCTTTTCCCCCCAGTTGTTGATACAAAGTCATTCCCCGAAACAGAGTCTTCCCTCTGGCTGAAACTCTGTATTGGAAGAAATTTTCTGACGTAAAAGTATAGGCCTAAATATTTTCTTGTTATATAATCTGGCAACGTAAACTAATAGTTTAGCCTGCTCATCTATAAATTTGATGCAACTGTAGCCCATTTCACGCTGAACGGAGAGACTTTATTTCGTGGATGGCGGAAATATTCTCTCTACCCCACGGAGACTTTATTTCAGAATATACTCTCCGGGGCGAATTTATTCTGGAACAGATCCGCCGGGGGAGAATCTGTTTCGAAATAAAGTCTCCAAGTCTCGGGGGGAGACATTCAATAACTGAAGGTTAGTAACTTCCGTCGCGTTGATGGCTATTGCATAGGGAAAAGCATTAATCAACCAATTACACATCACAGTGTACGCCGCAATCCTGTCAAAGCTACTTGAAATGGTCAACGGTTGCAATCAGCATTGTAGTTTACATAATTTCATTTCTACCTCTACTTGTATAGGGCCTACTCGATTTCTTAACTTTATGAGCTACCGTATCTGTTTGGTGTAGGCCTACATAGATTACAGTCTTAGGTCATATCTTGTTAATTTGAACATACATACTATTACATAGGCCTATACATTCTTAAGCTGACTTTTGTAGAATAAGACAACGATGGTAGGCTACTTACATTTTTAATTGGCTGTCAAGTGCATCATAGAATTAAAAAGTCATTAATTAGATTGTTGCAATAAACTGTATACAGCATAAATGTGATACTGAGAAGAACACGTTGATTCCTCAGATGCACATAAACATTAACAAGTTACTAACACTTTGTGAAATAAAACTATAGGCTACTATTGGTGCTTTACCTAATCAGATGGCAAGTCAACAAGATTAACATGAATTCGATTAGAATCTTGCGTTGCCTTCCAGTTTTGCTCTATCAACTGAAACCAAACAAATTTTACCATCCAAAGACCCAAAATTCTTCTTCTTCCACGCTCTCTTCACAGGAATGTAAATATTTCGAAGAATCGGTGTACGCAGACCAATAAAATCGAGTGCTCCAACTGTCATCAGCTGATCGAGGGTCAAAAGAGCTTCTCTGTTTCCTGACACTCTATACACATCGTCTGAAAACAGCGCAATCAGAAGATTGTACAGAAGAATGCCGAGAATGAAAACAAAGCAGACGTGAACCGTTTCAAGTCCCACTTGCACTTCGATGTTTAAACCTCGAACGTCAAACGTATTGAGGAAAATGAGAAACGTAGAGTAAACAGCAGCGAAGATGCCAGAAAACTCCGCAATACAACCTCCGATACTTTCCATTTCGGACATCATTATGAAGAGGCGCATAAACAAAAGCAAAAATCCGCCGAACATTACAATGAAAGTGAACAGCATGGAAAACATTCTCCTAATGTAGAGAATCATATGCCCTGTGGAGCGGAAGATTGCCATTTGGTGTAGTATCGAAGTAGCAATAATCGGACTTTGTAAGATATGCGCCACTGTAAGGTACGACAGATTTTCTTTCGTTGGGTTGTTATAGATGGCTATTTCTACCAAAACCATGACGGCAAAAAGCAAAGCTGCAGGTTGCTCGTAGGCTGCAGCCATATTGACGGCAACTTTCTTGCGCTTTCCCGACAAATCCTTCATCATGAGAAGATGCCTGCCCATATATTTGGCCATTTGCGCAATCATTAGCGCGTCATGCAGCACGGTGGCTAATTAAAAGACTGCAGTATCAGGTACGCTTCAAGGCATCGTCTTGTTATCAATGATGCAAGCGTGTCATCTTCGTCACACCCAATTTTGTAGTGTTCGTCAGAATCGTATCCATTGGTGTATCGATTCCTGACGCTAGACTGGCTTAGCTGATAGACAAAAAATGCGCAACTGTATACAATTTTGAGACTAAAATAACAGATAATATTGAGGCGCTTGCCTTGAACTGATCTCTTAATCCAATCTGCGATTGTGGATTCAGTGAGCACGTGACGTCCAAATGCCGAGTACACGTGACTTTCATCCATAAAAGGAAGAATTTTATGGGTGATTTATCTCGGTTGCGAGATATGTCTTCTGTTTCGTACTCGGTGATATCATACCAACGATATCTTCTGATACCAATGATATCTTCTCTTATCTTATAAATTCCTGGAGTTTCAAATATGTTCATCATCATTTTAAGCGTTCCTTGGTGAACAGCAAACTCCAGCGGTCTAAGTCCCATGGTGTCTTCCATACGAAGAAGAATCTCTACGTTTTCCTTCGGAATAATATTGCAAAGCTTGGTATAACTTTCTGCAATCGATACTTCGCTTTGTGGTTGAAGGAAAGCCACGCAGACCAAACAGTGAAAAACGTTAAGTCCTCCTTTCTCCTGTAGAAATACGTCGACGTCATATTTTAGCATGACGTCGCATACTTTCATAGATCCGTATATAGCTGCCAACGTAAACGGATGGGTAAATATAGGTCGCTTTGTTGGCAGACGTTTGACTTCCGGAATGTCTAGAAACTGAAATGAACCGTTCAGTAATTTCGATCTTGTAAGTACGTCGCTGGAATCTAACACTCTGCGTATCTGTTGACTGTCATCGTTCTTAATGGCGTTTAACCAGAATTTGTATTGCGGCAGAGGCAAAACATTTGTAGGCCAACACTTTGAGTGAGAGCACTCGTTGTAGGACATTTTTTCCAGGAAGCCTTTGAAGTAAATAGAGAAACAGGCTGTTTCTATTATTTTTTAAATCGCTTATTTCGTCAGGAACTGTCAATTATTCGGATTTCTGAAGTTAATCAAACCGCTGAATCTGCACAGGTTTGGTACGGAATAAACTGCCTAGGCTACTTAAATTAAGCGCAGCGTAGGCCTATTCCAATCGCACAGCTTCTAATGTGCATGTAAATCTGAGTGAAAGCACACAGAAACGTAGAGCGAAAACATCAATATCCTGCGCTAAATCATATCTACGTGTTGCAAACTGTGCATTACCAAGAACAACATTCATTCAAATGGCTTCTATTATTCTGCATAACAGTTACTGACAGGCCTGGCCTTAGGGCAAGGCGAGCAAGGCTGCCGCTGTGGGCACCGCGCTTCTAGAGTCCCTCGCTGCATGCTATAGCTATTATTTTTCCACTTTGTTGACATTAACGATGGTTGCATAGCAACTATAGATTATGCTCGCAGTCAATTTACGCGTGAATGCGAAAGAGTGATTTCGAAAACAATGAGACAACGCTAAAGCGAATCACAGCTATATACTGTCGTACCTGTAGAATCAATTTTCTTTAGCCACTTGTAGGATACATGACAGCGAGATTCCAATCAAGTAGGCCGAAATCGATATAAAAATACTATTTGCAAGGCGCCTGGGAGGGTTAACAGCCAATGGTTATTTTTCTAGCTTTTTGCAAGATGTTGATAGTGCAAGGCAGAAAATTAAGGTCATGCTTATTTCTAAAGATATTTCTAAGCATAGATTTATGACTTTCACTGTATCATTAGTGCTTTAATGCGAAGAAATTTGTTAAAAACCCAAAAGTAGTAGTTAGAAAAATAAGTTTCCGTTTTCCAGGGGGGCAAGTGCCCCCCCTTGCCCCTATGTGCGGGCGCCCATGTCGTTGATGACTTGATGCTTAAACTGAGAAATCTTTAAAAGGCATTTTCCATTTAAAAACTTCACTTAGGCTACTAACTTTTGTTATTAAAATCTATCAGTGTGTATATAGGACTAGGCCTACTTGAGCAAATATTGCAATGAATTATCCTACCCATTTGCTTGTGACAATTCCTTCTTTTATCCTAATTTGTTCTATTAAAGGCCTAGAATTAGACTATTTTTGTTGAAGAGATAATTATGCCACCACAAACATATCGCGATTTTGGCAGAAACTATAAAGTATGAATAATTTTTTTACAAAAGGCTAAAACTTATCAAAACTTCCGTGCGAACAACCATCGGCTTAGGTCTACTTCAAGAACGGCTCATTAACTTTGCTTTTTGGTGAATCAAGAATGATGTAGGCCTAATAATCACCTGGATCATTGTGGAAATCACCCTCCATCAGGGCTGGGAACACAGCTTGCAGGACTTTTTAATCGCGCAGTTTTACACAAAATGTGCAGCTGTAAATGAATTTATGCAGTTATAAAAGCAATCTTGTGCAGTGGTAATCATTAGAAAAAGGAAACTGCAGCCGGTGTCATGTAATAAAGTCGTTCTCCCCCCCCTTGATAAAAAGTCCCCCCCTGAAACAGAGTCTTCCCTCTGGCTGAAACTCTGTGTTGGAAGAAATTTTCTGAAGTAAAAGTATAAGCCTATATATTTTCTTGTTATATAATCTGGCAATGTAAATTAACCGTTTAGCCTGCTAATCTACAAATTTGATGCAACTGTAGCCCATTTCACGCTGAACGGGGAGACTTTATTTCGTGGACGGCGGAAATATTCTCTCCCCACGGAGACTTTATTTCAGAATATACTCTCCGGGGCGAATTTATTCTGGAACAGATTCGCCGGGGGGGGGGGAGAATCTGTTTCGAAATAAAGTCTCCACGTCTCCGGGGAGAGACATTCAATAACTGAAGGTTAGTAGGCCTAACTTCCGTCGCGTTGGTGACTATCGCATAGGGTAAAGCATTGATCAACCAATTACACATCACAGTATACGCCGCAATACTGTCAAAGCTACTTGAAATGGTCAACGGTTGCAATCAGCATTGTAGTTTACATAATTTCATTACTACTTGTATAGGGCCTACTCGATTTCTTAACTTTATGAGCCACATGTATCTGTTTGGTGTAGGCCTACACAGATGACTTAGGTCATCTTGTTAATGTGAACATACATAGGCCTATACATTCTTAAGCTGACTTTTCTAGATTAAGACAACGATGGTACTTACATTTTAATTGGCTGTCAAATGCATCATAACTTTCATAAGCTAGCGAACTAAAGAGTCATTAATTAGATTGTTTCAATAAACTGTAGGCCTATACACCATAGATGTGATACTGAGAAGAACACGTTGATTCCTCAGATGCACATAAACATTAGCAACTAACACTTTCTAAAATCAAACTAGGCTACTCTTGGTGCTTTATCTAAACAGATGGCAAGTCAACAAAAGTAACATGAATTCGACTAGAATCTAGCATTGCCTTCCAGTTGTGCTCTATCAACTGAAACCAAACAAATCTTGCCATCCAAAGACACAAAATTCCTCTTATTCCGCGCTCTCTTCACAGGAATGTAAATACTGCGAAGAATCGGTGTATGCAAACCAATAAAATCGAGCGCTCCAACTGTCAACAATTGATCGAGGGTCAAAAGAACTTCTCTGTTTCCGGAAACCCTATCCACATCATCTGAAAACAACGCAATCAGAAGATTATACAGAAGGATGCCGAGAACGAAAACAAAGCAGACGTGAACCGTTTCAATTCCCACCTGAACTTCAAGACTTAAACCTCGAACGTCAAACGTATTAAGAAATATGAGAAGCGACGAATATACACCAGAAAAGGCGCCTGAAAACTCCGCAATACAACCGCCGATAGGCCTACTTTCCATTTCGGACATCATAATGAACAGGCGCATAAACAGAAACAAAAATCCGCCGAACATTACAATGAAAGTGAACATCATGGAAAACATTCTCCTAATGTAGAGAATCATATGTCCGGTGGAACGGAAGATTGCCATATGGTGCAGGATCGAAGTGGTAATGAGTGGGGTTTGTAAAATATGCGCCACCATAAGGTATGATAAATTTTCCTTCGTTGGGTTGTTATAGATGGCTATTTCTACCAAAACCATGACGGCAAACAGCAAGGCAGCAAAGCGCTCGAAGACTGAAGACATATCACCCGCAATTTTCTTCTGTTTGCGCGACAAATCCTTTAGGAGGCCAGACATGTAGCCTCTAATTTTGAACAGGTGTGTTAACGTTAGTACGTCATGAAGCACGGTGATCAACGATTGCAGTACCAGGTACGCTTCAATCCATCTTTTTGTAGTCAACGAAATATGCGTATCATCTTCGTCACACCCAACTTTGTAGTGTCCTTCAGAATCATATACATTGGTGTATCGATTCCTAACACTAGCCTGACTTTGCTGATATACAAAAAACGCGCAACTGTAGACAATTTTGAGAAAGAAATAGCAGATGATAATGAGGCGCTTGCCTTGAACTGATCTCTTAATCGAATCTGCAATTACTGATTTAGTGAGGAAGTGACGTTCAGATTCTGAATAAGCATGCCTTTCATCCATGTAATCAAGTATGAGTATGGGTGATTTAGAACAAATCCGGTTGCGAGATATGTCTTCTGTTTCATACTCGGTGATATCATACCAACGATATCTTCTTATGCCAATGATATCCTCTCTTATCTTATAAATTCTTGGAGTTTCAAATATGGTCATCATCATTTTAAGCGTTCCTTGGTGAATAGCAAACTCCAGCGGTCTAAATCCAGTGGTGTCTTCCATTCTAAGAAGAATCTCCACATTTTTCTTCGGAATAATATTACAAAGCTTGGTATAACTTTCTGCAATCAATTCTTCGCTTTGTGGTTGAAGGCAAGCCACGCAGACCAAACAGTGAAAAACGTTGAATTCTCCTTTCTCCTGAAGAAATACGTCGACGTCATATCTTAGCATGACGTCACATACTTCCATAGATCCGTATATCGCTGCCAACGTAAATGGATGGGTAAATATAGGTCGTTTTGTTGGCAGACGTTTGACTTCCGGAATATCTGGAAACTCAAATGAACCGTTCAGTAATTTTGATCTTGTAAGTACGTCACTAGTATCTAACACTCTGCGTATCTGTTGACTGTCGTCGTTTTTAATGGCGTTTGACCAGAATTTGTACTGCGGTAGAGGCAAATCATTTCTGCACTTAAGTTCAGAAGCTTCGTTTTCGCACATTTTGCTTCACCTCTGATCGCTTCGGAGTAAACGCAATAGCTGAGTTCAAACACTCTGATTCAGATAGTTCGTGAATGGCCTCTTAGCCTACTAGGCTAATAGGATTTATGAAGTTCGTCAAGCCGAAGAATCTGCAGCAGTTTGATTCAGCATGACCTGACTTCAGCTAATTGGGTTCTGCGCATTTCACCCTCGTCGCTTTAATGTAGACCTGAATGAGACTGTTCAGAAACTCAGAGCTACAGCATCAGTAATTATCATCGAAACTTGACGATTCTTACGAGTTGCAGACTGTTAATAACCATGGGCAATTATTCTTTTTAACATAATAATTCTCTTGGTTCGTTGTACATAGCCTACAGTGATGATGAAAGTGCTTACGTCGGCCCAGCGTCATTCGAGCGATAAGCTTAATGAGAGCCGTGAAAAATCAATGTAACCAAAGCAAATCTAATAATCGGAGCTATGGCAAGTTTGCTAAGAAATTGGCAAGTAAAGTGTTCGTGATAGAACTTACGTCAATAAACCATATAGACTGTCTACAGTCTATATTTTAACAAAATTAATGAGTATATAGGCTACAGCCAAGAAAACATTTTCCGCTATGCATAGACCTACGTACATTTTTCGATAACAGCGAAATTACCATATTATGACAAATTGATGTCTTTGCACATGGGTGAGTATAGACTACTGTATACAATTATTAACCCATCTGCTTATTCAATGTTTTGGAAATATTTGGAAAAACGTCCAAAAGACAAAATACATCGCAGTTTGACTAATTTCTGCAGGGACCATCTTGTTCATTACTAAGGTAGTCTAGACCTACCATGTGACTGTGAGTTAATGATGAGCGTAAAAGTGCTTGAGGAAATAATATCCTCATAATCAACACAGTCAACTAAAGAGTAGGGCTTGTGATGGACACTACGGATACGTTTCAATTACTGAAAGCTTCTTAATACTCGCTAATGATGGAGGCTATTTAATATTTACATTAGCTTTTGCATTTGCGCAATGTGTTTACATCAGCTTGTGCATTGGTGTAGCCTAATATATTTACATTAGCTAGTGCATTTGCGTAATGATCGATGCACACATATTACATTTAAGACTCCCAAGGTCTTGAAACTTAAGATTTTGTTGCTGAGCATCATAGCAAATTTTAAATTTAAACAGGTTAAGTGTTGTTCAAATAATTATTACGAATGCAATGAGGGGAGGGAGGGGTGATTGGATTTGTGATATTTCGAGGAAAAGTCTTCATGATGGGGCTTAACCCGGTTGAGGTCTCGACAAAATGTGTAGCCTAAGTTACATAGCCTACGCAAACTAAACTTCTAATAATTATTGATGACGTCCACGGTTTTTCCTATAATAGAGATGCTTTATCCTACAGTAATCTGATGATGCAGTAATCTGATGATGCAGTAATCTTATGATGCAGTAATCTTATGATGCAGTAATCTTATGATGCAGTAATCTGATAGCATTTTAATACATTATAATTAAATTCTGTTCAGTTTGTTCAGACCTAAACAGTAAACCATAACAGTTGACAAAATATGCCAACTGGCTAATGATGATGATGATGATGACGATGATGACGATGATGATGATGATGATGATGATGATGGTGGTGGTGGTGGTGGTGATGATGGTGATGGTGATGGTGATGGTGATGGTGATGGTGATGGTGGTGATGACGGTGGTGGCAGTGTTGGTGGAGTTGGTGGTGTTTGTGCTGGTGGTGGTGTACATACATTGTACATACATAAATACATATTACATACATTGTTGTATACATATATAGATACACACATACATACATACGAACAAACATAAAAATTCTCAGATACTTTCCCTTCGTAATGCAAGTTATACGCTTAATGCAATCCTATGACGCTTAATGCAATCCTGTGGCAAACATTCATGCAAAAGCAGTTACAGGAAATCGATGTTGCCCTATTTTGACAGCAAAGGCTGTCTGTCTACTTGCCTCGTTCAATCGCAGCTTTTACTACACTCACTACACTGCATCATTTTGATTGTTGAGGATTCACGTACACCATTCTTTAAAGCTAACTGTGTCTCGTCTGTTTTCTTAATAGATATTCCAACACGATGCGGAAAAGGCACGAACAGTTAGAAACGAGCACGTCCTTAGCATAGGCGCAACCACCCTATGGGACCAACGGGACGCGTCCCCCCCAGCTTTTGAGTGGTCCCCTAACTCTATTAGTATGGTCCCCCAAGTTTTAGGATGTGATTCATTATGGTCCCCTCCAACTTTTAGGACGTGATTGCGCCTATGGTCCTTAGTCCATGCAAATAAAGGCATCGTTTAATGATTATTTTTTTTATTGTGGTTGAAATGTTGTTGCTTTGTAGCTTGATCAACTTTCTAAACTTGTCTTAGCGTGGAATAAGTAGGCCTACATGTAGAAGCTTTGGCGATTGATTATTATACTTTACATTTTAAATACTTTACATTTTAAATACCTTACATTTTAAATACCTTACATTTTAAATATCTTACATTTTCAAATATCTTACATTTGTCTAGTCAACATTGGGCTAATGTCATCAAACTCAATTTCGAAATGAGTGGTCTACAATCATCATCATCATCATCATCATCATCATCATCATCATCATCATCATCATCATCATCATCATCATCATCATCATCATCATCATCATCATCATCATCATCATCATCATCATCATCATCATCATCGTCGTCGTCGTCGTCATCATCATCATCATCATCATCATCATCATCATCATCATCATCATCATCATCATCATCATCATCATCGTCACCATCGTTATCATCTAAACACAACATATTTGTGGGTCACGGTGGTGTAGTGGGTATTTCGTTGCCTTGCAGCCGACGGGTTGCATATTCGAATCTACCTCAAGCCGCTGCCTAGTACCTAGGGACCTACAGTCCTTCACTCGCAAGAGTCGCAATATTATTGTTCAAGTTCTCCGGCGTGAAACTTCGATGCAGTGTCCACTGTCCACGTAGTCGGAACTTGGAAGCGCTTCTGTGTAGTAAGCTACCGGTAACCTTGAAGGGGCTCTGTAACAACTGGGCCTACACATAGGCCTACTTGCAAGTTTTGCATGCATACATTTTTATGCAGTATTTCCAGTGGCGGCGCCAGGATTTCAGTTTTGGGGGGGCTGAACTTTCGTCGGAAAATTTTCCATTTTCACCGCCAAAATTTCTGATGACCTTTCTTTTTTTAGTCATCCGGTCGAAATCTTGTGAAAATTTATTTTCTGATGACCTTTTTTTAGTCATCCGGTCGAAATCTTGTGAAAACTTTCCATTTTCACCGACAAAATTTCTGATAACCTTTTTTAGTCATCAGGTTCCAATTTGGGGGGGGGGCGGGGCTGAACGTCGAAATTTGTAATTTTTACATGGCGAAAAAATATATCGCCTATTTTGGGGTGCTTAGCCCCCCCTAGCCCCCTGCCGCCGCCACTGAGTATTTCGGTTTTATGTTTGGCTATGTTTGATCAAATCTTCAACAGCTACTATCATGCTCTTCATGTCTCGTACGACTTAGGCTAAACTACAATAAAACATTGTCAGACTGAATATTTAAAAATAATTTACTTGAACAATATCAGTAGATATCTTTTATTACCCAATTGATAAACACACATTGGGACTTGAACTGAATGTGAAACACTTCACAAAAACAATACCAGAGTAGTCTATTATAGTAATAGAAATGATGCAATATTATAATCAGAAGTTAGAAGCAGTCAATATCCAAAACGTTTGCCTTCTTTAAGCCCACTTGTACATACTGAACAAAAGCAATGACAGCAAGTAAGCTACATGTAGTTCCCTGCTTTCGTGGCTATCAGTCTGATAGTTTTTATACTCGCCCTATTCGCATTAGGCCACAGTTATCCGTGTCAACTCCTCGAGAATCACAAATTTAGCTTACACTTAAAAGTGAAGTGATTGTTATTGCGACACAAACGTGTTTTTTTTCAGACAAGCTGAATAGCCTACTGAATAGTATGCTACGGATGCCACGTAGAAGGGCTATTAGTCTCCACTCCATTACTTAGGGATCAGGCAGATGAAAATTCACCTCACCGAAATCTTTCACTGCCTGTCACTTTTGCACTGTCGACGGAAATCAGACAGATCTTGCCATCAAAACAGACGAAATTCTTCTTAGTCAACGCCCGTCTCATACGAATGTAAACTCTTCGAATTATGGGTGTGTTAAAACCGAAAAAGTCGATCGTGCTAACCGTCCATAGCTGTTCAATAGGCAAAAGAACTTCTCTGTTATCGGACACTCTCCGGACATCGTCTGAAAAGAGAGCAATCAGAAGATTGTAAAATAGGAGGCCAAACACGAAAACATAGCAGAAGTGGAACGCCTTCAATCCCACTTGCGAACCAATGCTGAAACCTCGAATGTCCAGCATGTTGAAGAAGATGAGAGTCGTCGAGGTTATGCCAGCGAAGAAGTCAGAAAACTGCGCGATGCAGCCTCCAGTGCTGTCCAATTCGGCTATCATTATCAACAGACGTGTGAACAAAGAAGACGAACAACTAATCACTGCGATAAAAGTAAACAGCACGGAAAACAATCTCCTGATGTACAGAATCATATGCCCGATGGAATTAAAGATTGCCATATGATGCAGAATCGAAGTGGTAATCACCGGAGTTTGGAAGATATGCATCACATTCAGGAACCATATACTTCCTTTGGTTGGGTTGTTATTATAGATCGCTATTTCGACCAATACCATGATAGCAAAAAAGAGGTTAACCAAACGCTGAAAGGCTGAAGAGATATCAAAGGCTAATTTCTTGCGCCTTCCCGACAAATCTATGGTCATTAGATGCAATACGTTCCTATATTTAATTCCATGGAACACGTGCATTACATCATGTAGGACTGTGGCTAATGACATCAATATCAGATAAACTTCCATGCATCTGTTATAAGCAGTGGACGAGATATTCATGTGACTTTCAACGCAGTTTGTGTAACCTTTCGAGTAAATCATCTCAGTTTTGAGGTGCAGATCAGAACTATTTTCATTGCTGTATTGATCCACAAACCTAATCTTGCTGCTTAACTGATACACACAAAAAACGCATGTGTAGACAATTCTGAGAATAAATCTGAAGACAACAACAATGCGCGTGCTCTGAATTGATTTTCGAAGCCAATCTGCGATTATGGATTCGGTGAAAACATTCCGTCCAATATCAGAGTAGAAATGACTTTCATCCAGGAGATTAACAATTTGTATCGGCGATTTGGTCAAATTTCGTTTAAGGGTAACGTTCTCTGTTTCGTACTCTGTGATATCATACCACCGATATCTTCTCACACCAATGATATTCTCTCTTATCTTATATATTTCTGGTGTTTCAAACATAGTCATCATCATCTTTAGGGTTCCTTGATGCATGGCAAACTCCAACGGTCTAAGCCCAACTGTGTCTTCCATACGCAGAAGAGTTGCTGCATTTTCGTTCTGGATAATGCTACAAAGCTTGGTGTAACTTTGTGCGATAGATTCCTCGTTGTGTGGTTGGCAGAATGCAATGCAAACCAAGCAATGAAAAACGTTGAATTCTCCGTTCTCCTTAACAAACACATCGACGTCATATTTAACCATGACGTCACATACTTTCATAGATCCGTGTAGTGCTGCTAAAGTAAATGGATGAGTAAATATCGGTCGTTTCTTGGTTAAACGTTTGACTTCCGGAATTTCTGGGAACTGAAATGAACCGTTCAGTAATTTCGACCTTGTAGCCGTATCGGATGTCTCTAACACTATGCGTATCTGTTGACTGTCATCATTCCTAATGGCGTCGAACCAGAATTGGTATTGCGGCAGTGGCAAAGCATTTTCGCACGCCATGAGTAGTTGCTTTCCGATTAGGCTATGAGCAGCGAAGTGAATGGAATAGCTGAGTTCTCACTCTCTACTTCGTATAGACCTATTTTGAAAATCGTGAACCTTCTCCTTAATGAAAATACTTACTGTGTCTAAGAAAACTTCGATCGCTTTTCGGAAGTCCAATCAAGAGACAGGTGCAGCTCTGAAAATAAAATAGCCTGATCTATTATTCTCCAAGTTTCACCATCGCCATCGTCGTTTTATGCAGTAGGCTAGGCGAGCAAAACTGCACATAGGCTAATTATGACGATTTTAGGCTAACGTTAGTTATTCTGCATCATTCTGTCGATTTCTCTCATTCGTGAACACTGTGCATAGGCCTATAGCCTATACAAAAATCTGTCTAAGATGCCTACTCTTTCCTTGTTTACTGAGAGCATCGACATAATTATTTTGATAACCTCTTGCAATTCGCTACCTATATACACCAACAAACTTAGTGATTTGAGAATCAATGTAACCAGGACACTGCCATTGTAGCTTGACACACGTGCTAATTCAAATGACAGTAACTGTTGACGGTGATGGTGCCATCAAGAAGCTTAATGTATTTGCAGTTCTAAGTCGCTGAGTGATAACAAACACCATTAGCGACACCCTCCTCCTTCTTCCATGCTTGGGACTGGCACTGGCAGGCACTAAGCAGCAGCTGTTGCGCAATTAAGGTCTGAACTTCCAGTGGCGGAGGCAACGTTGTCCTTGCTCCAGGGCTTTTTTAACGTGCAGCTGTACACAAAATGTAGCCTACAGTTCTAAATGGATTTTTGCAGTTGTATAAGCACTTCTATAATTTATTTATATATATACGGCCTTGTTTAGGCCTACTAGTAACGGCCGGCGTTTAAAGCTGCCACTCAAGCTGGCAATAGTTGTCTGCCTATACCTTTTTGATACAGGAAACAGAACCGCTATATTTTACTCTGCAAGAGAAAGGCAACCACCTCTTCACCCTCCTCTCTTTAGATCGATCAGCTACCACCCACCAAAGCCTTCCTATCAAGCATCTTCAAGTCCTGTGCTTTCGGAACTGAGACCTTACTTCAGCGGAACAAAATCTGGAACGTAATGCCCTGTCCGGACCTTCAGAACATAGGCCTACGACAACGGAACCGGGTACAACAACCGACCGTGTGTCTACTCTGAACGTTGAGACCAGCAGCAAACGTGAGACTCGAGTACCCGCTAGTCCCCTCAGCAGACGACAGACTACCGATATAAAAATGGGTTCATTGAGTGCAAGCTCTTCTCATAGCAGTAGTCTGTCTTCTACTATTCTCCTCTATTCGCCAAACCTCTCCCAGCTGCATTGCGTTTCACTGTCGTCTCAGATCAAACGATCTCTGGACTAATAGCTGACCACCAGTTCCACCAATCACACATCACGTAGCGACAGTGTACTACTAAATTAATAATGATTTTAGAGTTTATTAGGCCTAATTCCAACTGGCAAACGGCAGTAGGATTGTAAGCCTAATAGACAATAACATGCTGAACATGAGTTGAATTAAAATGCATGGCAGCGATATAGGCTGCAGTTGCCACCTAGCGAGTAGAAGACCAGGTAGCAGCCTAGCAGGTACAGATCCAACTTCCTGCTTGATGTTCCTTTCTTCCAGCATTGCCACTCCTTGGGTTTTTCCACAAGATCTTGGGTTTTTCTATTCGAACTTTGGAAATGGTGTTTTTTTGGGGGGGGGGAGAACTTGGGTTCTTTATTTTGTTTTTTCGCACTTTATTTTGAAACATTTTTTTGCATATTTTGATGAAAATTTTTAATTCTGACGTAAAAAACATGGTTTGCGACAAGCAAACGACTAAAAAGGGTCGTCAGATTTTTCGGACGGGAAATTGTGGATATTTTTCTGAAGATTTGGACTGTATGACTAAAAAAAGGTCGTCAGAATTTGCGAACGGGAAATTTTGACATTTTCTAAAGAAATTTACCAGCGCAGCTGAACTTGGGTTTTCTTGGGTTTTTTCGCCCCTCCAACTTGGGTTTTTCAGTTTTTAGAGTGGCAACACTGCTTTCTTCACTCCTTTGTTCCACAACCCAACACGCAGAGTGAAATAATTGTTAAAAATTTATTGCCTGTTGATTATTTCGGTTACATTTTGCTTTTGACTCTTTAAAGTTCGCACATTCTGATAACTTGTTAAAATGGAGTTAAAATGGAATGGCACTGTTCAAACGTAGCCTACATACAAAACATGAAAGTAAAACTGGCTGCCCAAACCCTAAGTTCTTCTGTTGCCGATGCAATGAGATCGACTGCTTCAAAATACATTAAAACAAGGCTGGGGAGATTACGACGCTCCTCAGACCCCTAGTCGGTATGGGCTTCGTGCCTCATCACTCGCAGCTTCGCGCCTGCGGCGCTTCATAAAAAAAGTTCTAGTTGGGCTTAGGGCTTCAGCCCCACCCCCAAACCTGAAATCCTGGCGCCGCCACTGGGCAGGAGTAACTGCGATGAGGTGAGAAGTTACTGTGATTGTGGTGGTGGAAGTTCTTATGAGCATCGTTGTCAAGATCATGAAGATGAGGAGTCATAGTTAGGCAATCCATGTGATAAACAACAATGCCCTAAAGTAGGCTATAGAGTATAGGCTCCTGCTTAGTGATCTTGCACTGTATAAAATCTCTGTAATGAATTAAATGCGAAGGCGCTATAGAAATTACCTTGCATCTGCATAAAAAATATAAAATTAGCTATAGACTACGTAGACATGAAAATCAATCATATGGCAAGCGAAAGTCGTAGCTGGTTTGGCCACATCCGTGATCTGCCGATACGGCTATGTAGAGCCTCAAAATCGACTTAAATGCACAGTTTTTACATTATGTTGCACTTAACTGCAAATGCATTCCGTATCGTCAATCCATCATGTTACGGGCCATATATATATATATATATATATATATATATATATATATATGTGTGTGTGTGTGTGTGGGGCGCGGTGGTGTAGTGGTGGCGTCGTTGCCTTGGAGCCGGAAGGTTCGAATCCATCTCCCCGCGTAATGACCTTGGGCAAGTCCTTCACTCACAATAATTGCTAAGCGCTTCGGCGTGAAACTCCGATGCAGTGTCCGCTCTGCATTTGGGAGCGCCTCTGAGTAGGAAGAGCTCGAAGGGGCGCTGTAACAAGTGCAAATACAAACAAACAAACAAACATATATATGGGTGTGTGTACGCTATGGAAGAGTGCGGGTGAGAAGGACGGAGTGGGAGTGGGGTGAGACGTGGCGGGAGGGGGCGAAAAATTGACATTGTCCGATACGTTGGGTAATTCAGCTAGTGTATTATATATATATTATATTATATTATATATATATATATATATATATAGCCTACACTGTGTCCGAAAAAAGGGACCAATTTTGTAAATATGAAACTAAATAGTAAAATAATATTCATCGATTTTTACAATTCAAACACTATTTTAATTCCGACATATTTGTATAACATTGGTGAAAATATCAAAGTTCCAGTCACAATAATGCCGTCATAATGACGTCAGTTGCATTAAAATGCATTTAGCGCCCTAGGCAAAGCATGCATTTGGCGCCCCTGCATGCATTTGGCGCCATAGGGTAAGCAAAGCATATTTTAAGCTACATTTCGCGCCCTCAGTCTCAGATCCCCACTCAAATTCAATTGTTCTGCCCATGTCAGAATCCAAAGATGAACCAGCCAGAGCCTCTACACTCAGCTGAGTAATTTATATTTTTGTTATGTTTTTATTAGTAGGCCTAGTAGGCCTACACTGAAGGTTGGATAAATCATAAAATTCAATTTCGTGCACAATGGCTAAAAGTTAAAAAAAGGCCATACATTTTTGTGCAAATTACTCCCCCCCCTCCCCCGCTATAGAATTTAACGCCCCAGGTAACTGCCTGCTTTGCCTGTGCTTAAGGCCAGCCCTGATCTTTCCTGTCGAAATTGAGCGTCACGTAGTCTGAATTATTAAAGCTGACGACTGCAGGGCGCTGACATTGACAGATGAAGTTGCCCCGTAGGTATTGTTTGTTTATGCTAACTTCTGTCTTGTGTTTTTCTTACGACTTTGAGCACCCGATAACTTTTGACATTCATGGAATCATAGAGTTCGATATCATTTAATTTTTAAGATCAAAATATCCACACCAGACACAACGACTATAAATAACACAAAAATATTGTTCAGTTGTTGGCGTAGGCCGATTCAGACGATAAAGACTGATGTCACATGACATTGTCAGTATTAGCCCATAGACATCGGCTGGTCTGTTATAGACATAGACTACAAAGCACAGAGTAAAGAATGCCATTAAAAATGAATTTTATTAGTCGATGAAGAATTCATGCAGTCCTTGAAATTGAATTAGACCTGCCTGAATTGGTGCAATGAAATCAATAATTATTTTTAATTCATTCCAAAGTCTTCAGTCTGTTTAAAAAATAAAGTGCAAAAAAATCGCCGGTCCCGCGGCGCCCCCCAAAGACTGTGGCGCCCTAGGCAACTGCCTACTTTGCCTATGCCTAAGGCCGGCCCTGCGTCTAGCCTATATAGGCCTAAGGTCGGTGCTTCAAGCCAGCGTTATCCAACATCCGATGTTCATGAAGTCAACACCGTTAGGTCTGATAGAGTGCAGAAATCAAAATTCATCGTAGTAGGCCTAGGCTACTTGTTGAGTTTAAAGTGCAAACGAGAACAACATTGTTGGAAGTCCGGGAAGTGGATCTCTACAACAAATTCCGGGACAATTTGAAATCAATCCGGGACACGAGACGCAGAAGGCCGATTCCGGGACTGTTCCGACGAATCCGAGTTACACACTACGGCAGCCTATTAACACAAAGGCGAGATTCCTCGTTGAAGGATATCCTATAATATTACTACGTCCACCGTCCAAGTGACTAAAACTGCGTCAAACGTCTCTGTCAGGTCTTTTTTGTTTTTCGTATAAAGCCTAGCGGTCGAGTTCGAGGACAGTGACAATCTGAATTATTCAATGGCTGCTGCAGAAGATCATCATGAAAGCTGTAGTGAAGCACACAGAACTAAGTTTCCTGGTAAAGCTAATTCGGCATTCCAAAGCCTGGTTTATGACCGCCCTAGAGCCGAATTTCCAGAAAAGTACTTAAACTGCTTTGGATGCTGTTTTGCCTATCTTACAACTGAAAGGGGTTACTGCAAAAAAGAGGTCGCCGTTTATGCACGTACTGACTTTGTGTACTTCTGCATTGAAAATGTGAAATTTGAAGATATTGGAAATAAGTGGTGCATGGTTAGATGTCCTGATGGACATCTCCAAAGTGGCCAAATTTTTGTAGAGAAGGTCGACGATAAAGGAAAACCAGCTTGTCGGGCAATTGAGAATCATCGCACGTACCAAATATATACAAAAGATGGGAACATGTGTAAAGTCATTGGCAGTGGATGTGACACATTTGTAAGACTAGAAAGTGTGGCAGTCGATGCAGTTACAAGAGATGAGCTTTCTAATCTGAAGATTAGTTACGTTGATGCAGTTTTGTTGGAGATATATAAAGCGACGCACGACGTGCCTTCCAATAATATGCCTATACCTAAAGGTGAGTCCTTTTTTAAAGGCTGTTGCGTGGTAGACCTAGATGAAGGTAGGACAGGAGCTATAAAACCAGCTCCGTGATACCAATGTTGAAGACGGTGCCTAGACCTATGAACCACCAGGGTTGGTGATTCAAACTGGCATCTATTAATTAGGCCTATGGCACAGGACATGGCCTCTTTTAAAGAACTTTCGTGTTTATGAACTTTATTCTAAATGTTAGCCTACTTTGTGAGTTAGGCCTACCCACTGCAAGCTAAGCCTGTACAGTTTTTGCTTCATTGCTAAACCATAGCATCGTAACGAATATGATAATCGTCGCCCATATGACAAGGAACAAAGGAGTGAAGAACTAATGAGGAGTTCTCTTGAAGTGGCGCTATATAAATGTTCGATTACAATTATAAAGGATCCAAGCTACAAAATACAGCAGAATTATCACTAGTCCAAAAATCCTAATCCTAGAAGCAGACTCCAGACTTTTAGAATCCAACGTCGATATTTGCACGCAGACGAGGGAGACGGCTTCTAGGCCATCTTTGAACTTATCAAGGAAACTGAACCAATTCTCTTACCATGCGAGAGAAGAGGGAGCCAATTCGTCGCCCCGCCTCTCTAGGTCGACCTGACTTGACCTCCTCGGATTTTGACCTGGCACCGGAAAGAACAGGGTAGCTCTGGCTATTGCGGACTTGATTTGATTATAGCCTATAGTGCCGGTGAATAAGCTGACGTGGCTTTCGTGGACGCTGCGAAATAATCGGAAGTTTTCATTGCATTAGGCCTACTGCAGCTAGTCTACCAGCCATCAAAGCCTTCCCTTCATTGGCCATCAAGCACCTCTGAGCCATGTGACCGGACAATGACCTCCTCCGACCTCCGGACTTCTCTTTTGGACAACCTCTCTGGCTGGTGCCCTACGCATGGCTTTCGAGTTGTGCTTTAGAAATTATAGATTAGGCTACTATTAGCCTACGATAAAGGCTAGGCTACATGTGCTTTCAAAACTGGGACCTAGCTTCACCAGAACAAAAATATGAAATAGAGCGTCCTGTTCGCACTAAGACAACGGAACCGGCTTCAACAACCGACCGTATCCTCTGGACGTCGAGACCAACAGCAAACGTGACGAGAGACGTTCTCCCCGATACAATCCACGATTCCACAGTTGACCACCAGTTTCAACCAATGGCACACCACGGGTCCACTACAGTTTACTCATACTGATATTCGTGCTTACTAATTCCAACTGACAAACGGCAGGACGATTGTAGGCCTAATACTAGACGATAACATGTTGAACAGCAGTTTAATCGAACTGTATGGCAGCCCTGCACGACACTAACTGACCGAATGGACATTTTACAGTTGCTACTTAACAAGAAGAAGGCTGAGTTTAGCTTACCTTAACCGGGCAGCAGGTACATATCTCGCTTCCTTTTTTGATGTTCCGTTTGTCGCTCCTTTGTTCCACAACCCAACATGCACAGCGAAGTGCTTGTTAACAAAATTTTAGTGCCTGTTGGTTAGTTCTGTTACATTTTGCTTTTGACTCTGTAAAGTTCCCATATTCTCAAAGCCTATGAGTAGAGTAATGGTTAACACGCTGGCCAAGAGTTCGAGCCCCGTTGGGCGGATTTGCTTTGTAGGCTGCTATTAGCGCCGTGTATTGCATGCTGTCTGTCCAGTTCGTATAGTTAAGATTTTGTGTATTCTTTGATCTCCATTCTTGTGAATTGTTTAAACTGCATAATTGTACACTGTAACCGGTTGCTAACTGTAAACCGAGATTGTTTCAATAACGAGAATATTATATTCTGAGAACTTGTTCAAATGGAATTAAATGGAATGACACTGTTCAAACGTACACTAATGTTAGTGAGCTGTTTTGTACTTTGATCACGCATAATAAATGACATTGAATTCGATTACACAGAATTTCTCATGTGTATAGTCCTTTGTATTAGCTTTGTATTAATTTCAAAAGTGCATCCATAACAAAAATAACTTTCCAGTAAACGTTTATTAACAGTCAACCCATTTAATAACATAAATAAATATTTCCAAGTTGCTGTTGTTCTCAAATTGCATATAACTTTCAAATAATATTATTTGTTCACTTCTATACAAAGATTTGCAATTGCTAACATCGCTGCGGGTCTGTGGCTCAAGCAAGAAACAAAAAAAAATCTCAAAGTCACTGTTTTAGGATAATTAACTAGCTTTCAGAATATTATTAAATCTCTGCCTAAACATATAATAGTAGGCATGGCGCATACTGATAAAGAGCTCTTTCAGGCACATCTTTTCTTATGGCCCCAAAGATGAGACAATCTGTAAATCTGACATTCCAAGGATTTGTTTATCTCTCACATGACAAGTACCGTACTGATATAATCATAAATTCATTATCAGCTACTAAACTATGTTAGCAAATGTACTTTTTTACAGCATATTATACGTATTAATTATCACAATTTATATTGCATTCAAACATTTATAAAGCAACCCTAGTAGGGTGACCCGTTCAGAGTCACTTCCAGTGTGCAAGGCCACGAGAGAAGAAATAGGCTTTGAAAAATGTAAATGAGGAGGGAAGGGCCACCAGCTAGAATTGTTTAAATTGAGTAGATGGAGACAACACATTGATTGCAAAGAGAGGTAGCAGGTAAAGTTGAGGTAAATGACCTCAGTGCCATAGCTATTCTAGTATGAGGAACTAAAAGATCAACTCAGCTTGAAGAGTGGGATGCAAGGCTAGAGCATTAAAATACGACTTAGACATTTCGAGGTAAAACTCCTTTGTGTCTTAAAGACCAGAACTAGGATTCTGAAGCTAATGCGTGCAGAGAGAGAGACAGACAGACAGAGAGACAGACAGAGAGAGACACAGACAGACAAAAAGAGAGAGAGAGAGAGACAGACAGACAGACAGACAGAGAGAGAGACACAGACAGACAAAAAGAGAGAGAGAGAGAGAGAGAGAGACCCACCACAGTTGTTCAAACAAGAAGGCAAAAGTGTGAGAGTAGAGCTATTAATTTGGCAGCTGCATTTCGTATTGGCTGCAGAGGTGAAAGACAAATCTTGGGATGATCAATGAGAAAGGAATTACAGCAATTCAAGAGCATATGAAAACGTGAACCATTGTTGCCAAAAAGGCAGGCGAGACAGAACGAAAATCGGCATTATGTGCCTCATTAATTTGACACTTTTTGTTTTATGTTCAACACTTTGGCAGCAATTTGTTCGAACTCCAATGCACGCCAATTAGTCTTTTATATAAGTACAGCATTGCTAATTTTAAACACCAAACACACGTCAGCACCAGTAACATGCAGAGAAAAAAGTTGTGTGAGAATCATGGCAGCTCACATAAAAAAACTCCATTCAGTTTTCCAGTGGAAATTGATCCAGCCAACTTTGACTGGGTGGATTCTGTGGAATATGCAACCTCCGTGTACACTGTATAGTGTACACAATAGAGTCTGTCGAAATAAAACCACTAGCAACCTTAGAATAAGATTAACCCTTTACCCGTTAATTTTTAAATTTTAAGTTCGGTTTCAGCGGATATTCTCGGGGCAAACGGGTAAAAAATTAATAAGCACACGTTCAACTAGAACACCAAAACTTTTTTTAAACAGACCGAAATTCCAAAAACCTAACAGAAAATTTCCTGATAGGTCTACGTAGCCTACCAGGTCAATAGTCATTGCAGATCTGATGGAGGAATTGGGAACAACGTGGAATGTTGAGTCTCGGCACAGTTCAGATGATATGGTCAGGTAGTCACTGACAACTTCAGTCAGTCAACAATGCAGTCTTTTATGCGATGCATAAACTCTACGACGTTAGGAGGCAACCGAACAGAACGTAGGCATGTAGGAAGATGATGTAGAACAGCAGAAGGTACTTGAAATGCAATCGTCTTGTTCGGAGAAACTTTGGAACGTTGATGAACCTATTTAAATATAAAATAACAAACAATATAGAGACACATCTTCAAGTAACAAGAAAACATAATTGGTAATTTCAAAATCTCAGGGAAAACCCATTTCGAATTCCTAAGGCATGTCACCATCCACAACATGCGTGTATGATGATTTCAACAATATTTAGGCTGGAATTAATTTTTGTTCAAAAGTGCCATAAGACTAAAATTATGAGTCGGATTCTCAACGAAAACTTTACTAACATAGATCTGTTTAGTGTTGATATCACGATTAGCATTAGGACTAACAATTTGGTTAAAAAAATATAGGCTAACATGTGACTGGTGTCTGATTCATTTTGTTTCCCAACGACAGCAGTACTCAGTGTATGACATTAACAAACAGAGGAATTGAATGTATTTACCACAGCAGATTTTAAAGGTATGCTGCGCCTGTTTACCACAGGTTCAAGTCTACTTTGTTAATTTCAAGTGATAGCCGTGAACAAGTAGCACGTACCGTACACATTTATCTTGCGGCGAGATTCAGATTTAATAACCTGAACATACAGTAATATCGCTCTCTCTCTCTCTCATGAAGCGCTAGTTGTGCTTGTTCATGCCTTTGTAACCAGTCGTATTGACCATTGTTGCTCAATCCTTGTTGGCCTTCCCCTTGGGGTTCTGGGACGGTTAGATCGGGTTCTGCGCTCTGCTGCATGCCCTTCTCATCGGACGAATTCCTAAATTTTCGTCTGTCT
Source organism: Lumbricus rubellus (assembly GCA_945859605.1). Lineage (NCBI taxonomy): Eukaryota > Metazoa > Annelida > Clitellata > Crassiclitellata > Lumbricidae > Lumbricus > Lumbricus rubellus. Next base: position 41,077,120 of record OX243815.1, on the reverse strand, counting down.
CTGCCTACATGCGTGATGTGCTGCATTGGTTGCCAATAGCCCAACGCATCCATCACCGAATTGCTGCCCTTGTTTCTCGCTGTATTCTTGATTGTGCTCCATCTTATCTGCGCGTCCTCTGTCGCCCAGTCTCTGACATTGAAGTGCGTCGGGCCCATCGCTCCGCTGCGAAGGGACAACTGCTTGTTCCACGGGCTCGCTTAGCTACCAGACAGCGCCGAGCCTTCTCGGTTGTGGGGCCGTCAATCTGGAATGACCTCCCCCCAAACCTCCATCTCCTCCACCTGACAAGTCAATCTTTATTTCTCAAGTCCCTTAAATCTTTTTTCTTTACGGTAGTCGTGGCTGGGCTGGGAGCGCCTCTGAGTAGTTTCTTGAAGAGGCGCTATATAAATTCTAATAATGAATGAATGAATAAATAAACATTTACTATCCTTGTCACTTTACGTACTGCAATAGACATAATAATAGCATCACAGTATTTATGAGAACAAAACCGTTAGAGAGATTAGTCGACCTGCTGTTGTGAAGACAGTGGTTGAGTCGCTGAAGGAAGCTCAAAACGTCATGTCTTGAATAGAAACAGACAAAATATGAATGAGATAATAAGTCTTCGAACTATTTTTCAGTAAGCTTATAATATAAAAACAGTCAGATCAGGAACCTCTGACCATATCATAACATGCTGTACAGCTATTTTGTTATTGTGTACTGCGCCGCATGTAACTCTCTCTCTCATGTAAAGAAGGGAGGGAGGGCTTGGTTGTCTGCTTGCTTGTCATTTTAAATATAGACTCTATAGAGTCTATATTTAAAATGACAAGCAAGCAGAGAACTAAACTTCATATAATATTGGTCTAATTATACGGTGAGCCTAGTTCTCCCCTCCCTCCCTTCCCTCCCCTCCCCTCCCTTCCCTCCCCTCCCGTCCCCGCCCTCCCCCTCCCCTCCCCTCCCCTTCCCTCCCCTCCCCTCCCCTCCCCCTCCGCTCCGCTCCCCTTCCCTCTCTAAAATAACATAGCTTCAAAAATCGCTGCGAAAAACTGTCGATCGTAATCATTACATTCATGGAACCTAATCCAGAAATATAGCCTATTAATTATAGGCTATATTTCTGGATTAGGATTTAGGTTCCATGAATAATTATCTAGCTTGAAATCTTACCTGTTCCATAAGGCCTGTCTTGCTCACCAGCCTCAGTTGCTGTTGGTGCTGCTTCTGCTGCCTGTGTGTGTGTGTGTGTGTGTGTGTGTGTCTGCGTGCGTGTGTGTATGTGTGTGCAGGAAATGCGAGGACAGATGTAGAAGTCAAGTGCGAATTTTCCTCAAATTGCATGGGATACAATAAGATTTATCTAGTAAATGTATTAAAAAGTCTCTCTATTGATCTGTTTGTCCGGATGCGTTGCATAGTGGGCGTGAGGTGAGTCAGGTGACATTGTTTATTGTTGCTAAGTACACTGATGCGTCGAAAAAAAGAATGAGGTTGTTGCTGCGGCAGGCTAGGTTTTGATCGATAATTATTGCTATGAGCGCTGATGAGGATCAGACCTGCTCGCATACGTCGATGTAGGCCTAATCATGATCCCAGGTAAAAGATAAAATGCGCAAAAAGCTTGGAATTACAGATTTTTTAAATTAAATATATCAAATGAGCCAGAGGGCAAGAACTACTACTAATAATAAACCTAAATGAATTAAATAATTTCCTAAGGATTGTGGTGTCTGTATTGAGACCATGTCTCTATGCGAGCCGACAGGGTGGTCTGTCGTAGAGCATAGCAAAACAGCTCATAGGCCTAGTAGGCATAACAGAGCCTTTCAGTTTTGCTTGCGATAGATTGTCTCTGGCTGGAGTTTTTTGCCGCCAGTGCTCTTCGCACATTAACCTGGTCATTCAAGCTCATCTATTTTGGACTTCTGTAACTGAATCTTTATCCCTTTCAGTAAGTTTGCCTCAGATAAAACAGTAAAAACACAGGAAATAATTGTTATAATAAGCGCTATTAGCACACGATTGGATACCACCACCACCACCACCGCCAGTGCTCTTCGCACATTAACCTGGTCATTCAAGCTCATCTATTTTGGACTTCTGTAACTGAATCTTTATCCCTTTCAGTAAGTTTGCCTCAGAAAAAACAGTAAAAACACAGGAAATAATTGTTGTAATAAGCGCTATTAGCACACGATTGGATACCACCACCACCACCACCACCACCACCACCACCACCACCACCACCACCACCACCACCACCACCAACACCACCACCACCACCACCACCACCACCACCACCACCACCACAACAATGGTATTATATAAGACGGTTTGCTGCTTACAGAGTACAGCCGTCACGGCTCATTTGCACAATGGCCTGCGCCATATGGCGCAAGCCATTGTGCAAATCAGCCGTCACGGCTCATTTGCATAATGGCTTGCGCCATATGGCTGCAGTCTGTAAGCAAACCGTCTTATTATAAGGTCGTGACTCGTTGCTTCAACCCAGCGCTGTCCAACATCCGATGTTCAAGAAGTCAACACCGTTAGGTCTGATAGAGTGCAGAAATCAAAATTCATCGTAGTAGGCTACTTGTTGAGTTTATAGTGCAGACGGGAACAACATTGTTGGACCTCCCGGAAGTGGATCTCGAGCTACAACAAATTCCGGGACGCAGAAGGCCGATTCCGGGACTGTTCCGGCGAATCCGAGGAGGCCTAAACAACGGCAGCTCTGTAGTTTCTTTCAACACAGATTCCTCGTTGAAGGATATCCTATAATTTTACTACGTCACCGTCCAAGTGACTAAAACTGCGTCAGAAGTCTCTGTCAGGTCTTTTTTCATTTTTCCTATAAAGCCTAGCGGTCGAGTTCGAGGATAGTTTATAACGATCTGAATTATTCAAAGGCTGCTGCTGAGATGGCGTCTTCCTCTACACAGCCAAAGCATCATGAAAGCTGCAGCGAAGCGCACAGAACTAAGTTTCCTGGTAAAGCTAATTCGGCATTCCAAAGCCTGGTTTATGACCGCCCTACAGCCGAATTTCCAGAAGAGTACTTAAACTGCTTTGGATGCTGTTTTGCCTATCTTACAACTGAAAGGGGTTACTGCAAAACCGAGGTCTGCGTTAATGAACGTACTGACTTTGTGTACTTCTGCATTGAAAATGTGAAATTTGAAGATATTGGAAATGAGTGGTGCATTGTTAAATGTCCTGATGGACGTCCCAAAAGTGGTCAAATTTTTGTAGAGAAGGACAACAATAAAGGAAAGCCAGTTTGTCGGGCAATTGAGAATCATCGCACTTACCAATCATATACAAAAGATGGGAACATGTGTAAAGTCATTGGCAGTGGATGTGACACATATGTAAGACTAGAAAGTGTGGCAGTCGATGCAGTTACAAGAGATGAGCTTTCTAATCTGAAGATGAGTTACGTTGATGCAGTTTTGTTGGAGATATATAAAGCGACGCACGACGTGCCTTCCAATAATTTGCCTATACCTAAAGGTGAGTCTTTTTTTAAAGGCTGTTGCATTGTAGGCCTAGATCCAGGCCTAAAAAAGTTAGAAAACCAGTTCCGTGATACCAAAGTTGAAGACGATGCCTAGACCTATATGAACCATCAGGGTTGGTGATTCAAACTGGCATTTATTAGGCCTATATATAGCACCTGACATGGCCGCTTTTAACGAACTTTCATGTTTATGAACTTCATTCTAAATGTTAGCCTGCTTTGTGAGTTAGGCTTACCCACTGCAAGCTAGGCATGTACAGTTTTTGCTTCATTGCGAAACCATAGCATCGTAACGAATATGATAATCGTCGCCCCTATGACAAGGAACAAAGGAGTGAAGAACTAATGAGGAGTTCTCTTGAAGTGGCGCTATGCAAATGATCGATTACAATTAGCCTACGGTTACAATTAGGTCTACAAAGGATCCAAGCTACAAAAGACGGCAGAATTATCACTACTCCAAAAATGTAATCCTCGAAGCAGACTCCAGACTTTTAGAATCCAACGTCGATAGGCTATTTGCAGGCAGACGAGTGAGACGGCTACCAATTCTGCTAACTCCTACCATACCAGAGAAGAGGGAGCCAATTCGTCACCCCGCCCCTCTTTAGGTCGACCTGGCTTGACCCCCTCGGATTTTGACCTGGCACCGGAAAGAACAGCGTAGCTCTGGCTATTGCGGACTAGATTTTATAATAGTCTAGTGACGGTGAATAAGCTGACGTGGCTTTCGTGGACGCTGAGAAAGAATCGGAAGTTTACATTGCATTACCAGCTAGTCTACCACCCATCAAAACCTTCCCTTCATTGACCATCAAGCATCTCTGAGCCATGTGAGCGAACTACGACCTCCTCCGGACTTCTCTTTTGGACAACCTCTCTGGCTGGTGCCTTGCGCATGGCTTTTGAGTTGTGCTTTAGAAATTTGGAGATTAGGCTATACTATTAGCCTACGATAAAGGCTACGTGTGCTTTCAATACTGAGACCTAGCTTCACCAGGGAAAAAATATGAAATAGAGCGTCCAGTTCGCACCTAAGACAACGGAACCGGCTTCAACAACCGACCGTATCCTCTGGACGTCGAGACCAACAGCAAACGTGACGAGATGACGAGAGACGTTCTATCCGGTACATTGCGTTCCACATTCATCCCCCATTGCCTCGAATCCACGATTCCACAGTTGACCACCAGTTTCAACCAATGGCACACCATGGGTCCACTACAGTTTACTCATACTGATATTCGTGCTTACTACTTCCAACTGACAAACGGCAGGACGATTGTAGACCTAATACTAGACGATAACATGTTGAACAGCAGTTTAATCGAACTGTATGGCAGCCATGCACGACACTAACTGACCCAATGCACATTTTACAGTTGCTACTTAACAAGAAGAAGGCTGAGTTTAGCGGCTCAACCGGGTAGCAGGTAGCCTACAGATCTCGCTTCCTGTTTGATATTCTGTTTTTCGCTCCTTTGTTCCACAACCCAACATGCATAGTAAAGGGCTTGTTAACAATTAGTGCCTGTTGATTAGTTCTATTACATTTTGCTTTTGACTCTGTAAAGTTCCCATTTTCTCAGAGCCTATGGGGGGGGCGGTAGAGTAATGGTTAATGGTTAACACGCTGGCCAAGAGTTCGAGCCCCCGTTGGGCGGATTTGCTTTGTAGGCTTCTATTAGCGCCGTGTATTGCATGCTGTCTGTCCAGTTCGTATAGTTAAGATTTGTGTATACGGTGATCTCCGTTCTTGTGAATTGTTTAAACTGCATAATTGTACACTGTAACCGGCAGTGATGCCACAGCTGGGTTTTTTCCACTAGATCTGGGTTTTTGCCTTTGTCTGGGTTTCTAGGTTTTTTTTGGGCAAAATCTGGTTTTTTTTAGCTGCCCATGTTTTCTAAATGGTATGATTTTCCAGAAAATTTGTCCGGATGACGAAAAAAGGCATCAACTTTTTTGGCGGACGAAATGGTATGATTTTCCCAAAAATTTGCCCGGATTACTAAAAAAAAGTCATCAACTTTTCGGCGGATAGCCTACGAAAGAAAAATTTTCCGCCCAAGGTCTAAAATAGCTCATTTGAATAATGTGGGTTTTTTTAAAGGAAATCTGGTTTTTTTCTGAAACCTCAGTGGCAACACTGGTAACCGGGGCGAAACTATAGTATCCGGGACCGAGGTTTATAGCATTGGGAATTACCTTATTTATAAGACTGAACGCTATTGGTGCGATTTTGTTTTCTTTCGTTTGCATGTCGATATATCATTGGTTGTCATAATTTAAAAAACACTATACATTTTTTCGGACTGTCAACCGAGATTGTTTCAATAAAGAGAACATTATATTCTGAGAACTTGTTAAAATGGAATTAAATGGAATGACACTGTTCAAACGTACACTAATGTTAGTGAGCTGTTTTGTATTTTGATCATGCATAATAAATGACATTGAATTCGATTACACAGAATTTCCCATGTCCTTTGTATTAGCTTTGTTTTAATTTCAAAAGTGCATCCATAACAAAAATCACTTTCCAGTAAACGTTTATTAACAATCAGCCCATTTAATAACATAAATAAATATTTCCAAGTTGTTACTGTTCTCAAATTATATATATATATATATATATATATATATATATATAACTTTCAAATATTATTTGTTCACTTCTGGACAAAGATTTGCAATTGCTAACATCGCTGCGGTTTGTGGCTCATGCAAAAAACAGAAAAAAATCTCAAAGTCACCATGTTTTACGATAATTAACTAGCTTTCAGAATATTATTAAATCTCTGGTTAAACATATAATAGTAGGCATGGCGCATACTGATAAAGATCTCTTTCAGGCACGTCTTTTCATATGGCCCCAAAGATAAGAGAATTAGAAAATCTGACTTTCCAAGGATTTGTTTATCTCTCACAATCATGACAAGTACACATATAATCATAAATTCATTATCAGCTACTAAACTATGTTAGCAAATGCACTTTGTACAGCATATTATACATATCAATTATCACAATTTATATTGCATTCAAGTATTATAAAGCAACCCTAGTAGGGTGACCCGTTCAGGGTCGCTTCCAGTGTGCAAGGCCATGAGAGAAGAAATAGGCTTCTAGAAATGTAAATGAGAATGGAAGGGCCACCAGCTAGAATTTTTTAAGTGAGTAAATGGAGACAACACATTGCAAAGAGGTAGCAGAGGCAAATTTGAGGTAAATGATCGGGACAGTGACATAGCTATTCTAGTATGAGGAACTAAAAGATCAACTCCGCTTGAAGAGTGGAATGCAAGGCTAGAGCATTAAAATACGACTTAGACATTTCGAGGTAAAACTCCTTTGTGTCTTAAAGACCAGAACGAGGATTCTGAAGCTAATGCGTGCAGAGAGAGAGAGAGAGAGAGAGAGAGAGAGAGAGAGAGAGAGGGAGGGAGGGAGGGAGGGAGGGAGGGAGGGAGGGAGGGAGGGAGGGAGAAACGAACCTCAGTTGTTCAAACAAGAAGGCAAAAGTGTGAGAGTAGTGCTATTAATCTGGCAGCTGCATATAGTATTGACTGCAGAGGTGATGATCAATGAGAAAGGAATTACAGCAATTCGAGAGCATATGAAAACGTGAACAATTGTTGTCAAAAAGGCAGGCGAGACACAACGAAAAATGGCATTATGTGCCTCAGTTACACTTTTTGTTTTATGTTCAACACTTTGGCAGCAAATTGTTCGAACTCTAATGCACGCCAATTAGTCTTTTATATATAAGTAAGTACAGCATTGATAATTTTAAACGCCAAACACGCATCAGCACCATTAACATGCAGAGAAAAAAGTTGTGTGAGAATCATGGCAGCTCACTTAAAAAAACTCCATTAAGTTTTCCAGTGGAAATTAGGAAATTGATACCTGTAGCCAACATTGACTGTGTGGATTTTGTGGAAAATGCAACCTCCGTGTACACGATAGGGTCTTGTGTAAATAAAATCGCTAGCATCCTTAGAATAAGATTAATAAGCACACGTTCAACTAGAACACCACAACTTTTTTCAAACAGACCGAAATTCCAAAAACCTAACAGAAATTTCCTGATAGGTCTACGTAGCTTACCAGGTCAGTAGTCATTGCAGATATCTGATAGAGATACTACTCGATCTCTTCCTCCTGCGAGATAGGACTGCCATGGCTAAAACTCAGGCCTTTGGTTTCATTGGCCCTGTACTATGAAACCAACTTAACTTCCTCCTTTGACGGGTTTCTCCTAATTAACTGGTGGACCAAGTGCCTCCTTTTGCTGTCTCAGGACCACTTCTGCCTCTCTTGGTCTCTCGCACTGGGAGTGACTCTGATTAGTGTGCACTGCGCGAGGTGCTATATAAATCATATAAATTTCTAGATACAATACATGGAATCCACGTGTACTTACTAGCAGGGTAACATAGCACAACATAATTTTTTATCGTAATATACATTTAAAGAGTATTTGCTGTTAATTCATCACTAACAGCAGTAGCAGATGTAACACATATATTAGGTTCAAATCACAGATGGCCAATAGGAATGCAACTATGAAGATAACATTATCATGATGCTATTAAACCCCACGAAAAGCCAAAACCTGATATTCAATTCTATACAAATTACTTTCAGCACAAATGGAGAAAAGTGCGCAACTTCTCAAACCGAGTAACATAGACTGGTATTTATAACCCTGTGACAAACACAAACCCCACAGCAAACATATATATATGTTAACCGATACATGTTATTCAAGAACAAAGCAGTCCTTAAAACCAATAACCCAAAGACTGGAAGAAAGCAACAAACTCTCACAGCCTCAGTCAAGCAGCATCGATTGGCGACATCACCGCAGCCTGATAATGACGAAAATCACATAAAATAGCAGCATCACAGACGGAAGAATAACATCATGAAAGCAAATTGATTGAAAAGAGGTAACACCCAATGCAGCAAAAATAAGAAAACATCGTTATCCAACAACAAATGACATCGTACAATTGCTCAAAGGAATTGGGAACAACATGGAATGTTGAGTCTCGGCACAGTTCAGATGATATGGTCAGGTAGTCACTGACAACTTCAGTCAGTCAACAATGCAGTCTTTTATGCGATGCATAAACTCTACGACGTTAGGAGGCAACCGAACAGAACGTAGGCGTGTAGGAAGATGATGTAGAACAGCAGAAGGTACTTGAAATGCAATCGTCTTGTTCGGAGAAACTTTGGAACGTCGATGAACCTATTTAAATATAAAAATAGTGAACAATAATTATAGAGACACATTTTCAAGCAAAAAGAAACCATAATTGGTAATTTTAAATTCTCAGGGCAAACCCGTTTCGAATTCCTAAGGTATGTCACCAATGACAATATGAGGGTACAATGATTTTAACAATATTTAGACTGGAATTAGTTGTTGTTCAAAAGTGCCATAACATTATGTACAGTAAATGAAAATTTTATTAATATAGATCTGTTGATATCACCATTAGCATTAACAATTTGGTTAAAAAAAATGACTAGCATGTGACTGGTGTCTAATTCATTTCATTTCCCACTGACTGCAGTACTTAGTGTACGACATTAACAAAAAGTAATAAATAATGACTATCCTTGTCAATTTGCGTACTGCAATAGGCATAATAGCGTCTCAGAATTTATGAGGAATTGAATGTATTTACCACTGCAGATTTGAAAAGTACTACATCTGCTTACCAAAAGCCACAGGTTCAAGCCTACTTCGTTAATTTCAAGTAGCGCATAATATCAGATTTAATAACCTGAGCATACAGTAATAAATAATGACTATCCTTGTTAATTTGCGTACTGCAATAGACATAATAGCATCACAGATTTTATGAGAAATAAACAGTTAGAGAGATTAGTCGACCTGCTGTTGTGAAAACAGTGGTTGAGTCGCTGCAGGAAGCTCAAAACGTCACGTCCTGAATAGAAACAGACAAGATACGAATGAGGTAATAAGTCTTTGAACTATTTTTTCTGTATAATATAAAAAGAGTAAGATCTAGAACCACTGACCATATCATAGTGCTGTTACAGTACAGCTATTTTTTTTATTGTGTACTGAGCCACATGTAACTCTCCCAAAATGGCTCAGCCATTCCCAAATGGCTCAGTCATTCCCAAATGGCTCAGCCATTCCCAAATGGCTCAGCCATTCTCAAAATGGCCCAGCCATTCCCAAATGGCTCAGCCATTCCCAAATGGCTCAGCCATTCCCAAATGGCTCAACTCATTCTCCAGATTCTCCTTCACTCAACCAACAATGAAGATCAGAAGAGATTCAAATTCACACTTGGGCAATAAGACTTTTGAAGGTAAATTCTGGTAACAAGATTTGAAAATTTCACACACAATACAACCTTACAACAAGAATTCAGTAAAAACATCGTACTACTTTAATTTGAATGATTGATGATTAATAGAATTTAGTATCAATCATTTGATTTATAACAGTAAACTAACGACAACCAAAGAAGTGTTCAAGTACAGTCTGAAAACATAGATCAGCATAAGATATCTTAATTTCCTCCATTAGCTTATAATTCGTTAAATATTTATTTAAATGACATCATTTAATTTAATCTACTAACATGAAAGCTAATTTTATGTACCGCTGTACTACCTTTTTGAACAGATTAGGCAAAATTAAACATATTGAGAAAAGTAGTTTCAACTCACTGAGTGTTATTTTCGGTTGAAAGATGTTGCTTGTCTGACCCTCGTCAAAACCATTGATAGTTACGTGACCCTAACACATAAGAAAAATTACATAAACCTAACACAGAACAATAACATTGTTAACAATAATCAGTGCCACCTGCAAGATTTTAAGTTCATCCAACTGGTAAGTATTGGTAGTTTTGTCACCATTTTTACCATGTAATCACTCTGGACAATGTGGACATTCATTGTACAATGTACAAATAACAGTCAAATAGTCATTTAAATTCAGTTTCTTGTGTATATTCAGCCAAATGTCCATTGTCCATTCAAATTTGGATCTTTTATACAACAAAATATAGAGCACAGCTAAAGCATCTCTGAGAAGTGGAATGCCAATGAGTTGATACATAAATTTGTTAATGTTTCATTATCATTTGCATACGTTGTGTTTGCATTATATCCTACCCTCCTCCTCCTTTGCCTTTTTGAAACCTATTTCTTCTTGCATAGCCTGGTTCAATGGAGTGCCTCTGAATGGTTCACCCTGTTAGAGGTGCCTTACAAATGTTTTATTACAATACAATACAACGTTTTATTACAATACAATACAATGTTTTATTACAATACAATGTTTTATTACAATACAATACAATGTTTTATTATGATACAATACAATGTTTTATTACAATACAATACAATGTTTTATTACAATACAATATAACAATACAGCACAGTCAGTTTATCCAATACCCAATAATATAATATAATGTAAATTTTTAGGTGTGTATCTGGACCAGCACCTCACCTGGAAAGAACACATTAAGCAGATATCTAAAAAAATAGCAAAAAATATTAGCGTGCTATCAAGAATCCGTCACTGTCTCTCTCAAGCTACATTACAAGGCTTATACTATTCCTTAATTTTTCCATACTTGTCATATTGTAACATTTGCTGGGCCTCAACTTATAGTTTTTATTTAAAAAAATTGGAGAGTTTGCAAAAACGTGCCATTCGAACTATTTTCTTATTATGCTGGTCTGTCAGTACCAAACCAATTTTTCGAACCTATAACATACTACGATTATCAGATATATATAAGTTTCAAATCAGTTTGTTCATGTTTCGCTATCATCACAAATTGTTGCCTAGGACATTTGATGGTTATTTTTGTCAGGGAATTGCTGTACATAACCATTTCACTAGAACTCTGTTACACTACCGCACCGATGTTGCACATACTAGGATGAAATTATTTTCGATTAAATGTTCTGGCCCTATGATATGGAATAACCTCCCAAAATATATTACACTTATACCCACCATTAACATGTTTAAGAAAAAATTAAAAGACTGTTTAATCTCTGTTTACTAGATTTAAACAATTGGTCATAATTTGTTTTTTTCTTGTTTTTGTTTTGTTTTGAAATCTGTGTGTCATTTCATTTCAGTTTGCTTTCGTTTCATGTGTAAGATGTTGTGCTTTGCACTGTTTTTTTTTACAATAGCCAAATGTTATTGAGAAAAGAAGGGTCAATCCAGCCTCAGCGGGTCCATACGACCTTTTTGGATTGACCCTTTGACTTATGCACCGATCACTTGAAAGTCATTGAATTTGTACTGATTACTGCTTTTTTGTATGTGTTTGATGCTTTGTCAATAAACGGCTTACTTACTTACCCATTATAGCTAAGCTGGCTAGCTGGATTGCAGAAATCTCGAACCCAACTTCTGCCCTGGCAGGGGTCTAAACCCTAACCTCTTCATTGAGAGTCCAGCATAACAACCACGACGCTATTAAAGTACCTTAAAAGTATGGCATACCTGGCCATTGACGCTGACTTCGATGTCCTGCTGTCGAAGTTGCTCCTGAATAATATGCAGCGTCTTTTCCAGCTCAAATCTTTTGCGTTGCTCCTCCTCAAGATGTCGCTCGAGATCAATGCGGACGTCTTGAGAAGCTTCTGATTGGCTGTGTCTCGATCGTTCGAATATAGGATCTCGATCACTACAAGAAACATCACAGGTGATTAGCTTATCGATCACATTAAACTTCGAAACAGTACCTTGTCATAATTATACACACTTCAAGCTCAAATAAACATTTCATTCATTGACCGTGCACATTTTAAAATAGTATTTTGCTATATAAACTTCAAGCATAAACAAACATTTAATTTAATTCAAAGAAATAAACAATGACAACTGTATATTAAAATATATATCCTTTCTACTTTAATTTAATCTGTGGTTCATTTTTTCTCATTCATTCATTCTTTTCTTTTTTTAAAGTTTAGCAGAGGGATGGTATCCCACTGCTACTATTTAATTGATTTTAAAAAACCTGCCATTTCCATCTGTTTCTTGATCTATTATCATTTATGTATGTATATGATCATTTATATAGCGCCTTAACAAGAATCACATGAAGGCGCTTAATGTAGCTACCCAACAGATCTAAACAGATGCGATTTAAGACATTAATTTATCATATCAAAGTGAAGAATATTTTCTTTGGTAAATAGGCCCCAATAGCGGGATCACTCCCTTCGGGTAGCCTATTGCTCCCTACATTTCACAGTAATAATTGTACACTAAGCTATCCCAATGCAATTGTTAACCGCAATTAATCACTTTGGGTACTTTTGTGAATGCATAATTGTCTGTTTGATATTTCTAGGATCAATAAACAAGTTCAAATTCTTCTACTGATTGTGTTAGTTTTTGATCTTCAACATTAAATGTTGACTAACCGGCTGCCTGAATCCAATAAAGACTCAATTGATCTGGCATGGAACTAGACAAAACAGCTAGCTAAACTTGACCATCAATTACTGACTGAGAAATTCTCTGCTCGTATAATATTCTTCTTGCTGTAGTTGGTCTGTGCATCTAGAATGCCCTTCCTCTCTCACAAAGAGCTAAACTAACGACTTGCCTTATCAGTCTCTCATTCTTTAAGGACAGTTAATATTTCCCTCAAGTTTCTGTGCAAAGTCATTCAGCAAGTAGTGCTACATAAAGTACCATAAAACAACAGAGGCTAAGAAATATGGTGAGGCGCATGACTTCCTCCTGAAACAAATCGACACAGAAAAGACTTTGAGATGAGCAGGAAAAGAACAAGAAATGAACAAACCAAGCGGAAACATGGACGGGAGTATATTCGAACTCGTTCCATCTGGTGTCGAGAAGTGGCAACGACTCGTCCTCCGTGTAACTGCTCCCGTTGCTGTTAGGACTTGCGTGTTGAGTATCACTGTAGCCACCGGGTTTAAGCCTCACCTTCACAAAAAAAAATTTACCAAAAACTTAAAATGATGGACATCAATAATTAATTTCACAGGGTACGAAATCAACAGAATTTAAATCAACGCATAATAGCACCTACACTTACACTGGCATGCGTGCGTGTGCTCGTATGTGTGCTTGCATGAGTGTTTGCATTTCTACGCAATGGTGCATACATGTGTCAATGTCTGCATGTGTGTACAATTTGCATTGTCAATGTTGGACAGTACAGATGTACTTGCCAGTAAAAGCTACTAACTTTCTTACTTACAAAATTTAATTAACTCTCAAAAGTGTTGCACAATTGCATACCTAACTGATGAAAAAAACAGAAATTTAAAAAATCAGTGCAACAGTACTAAGTGTATGTTCCTTGTTCCAACACGAATATAAAACAACGGAGAAGACATTTTTGCTGGATTGACAACATTCTTGCTTGGTCCCGTCTTTCCGGATCCAATCTTCTCGCCGCTGCACGCGATAGGAGGCTGTGGAGAGCTTTAGTCCATGCATGTGACCAACCGTCGCGCAGCGACGTCGGTGACTGACATGACATGACATGGAGAAGACATCATATGGTTTCAAATTTATTTCCATAAGCATGGTACCTGCATATCCCCACAGACAGTAGAGTGCAATGATAAATAAGGAACTCGCAAAAAACTTGCAGATCTTAGCAACATTTCTAATGTTGACAAGTCACACAAACTCAAGAGAGTTATGTTGATTTGGGACTGAAATTTGCATACCTCACAAATTATCCTAAAGATTTATTTGCATCCAACAACGTGGAATACAAATACCATAATTAATACCATACACATACCTCTTCATTGCGCTGTCTCTGGTCAATCACCTTTGCTTCACGCATTTCTTTTGCAGTTTCCCCCGAATTTTTAATCAAGTGCTCATCCTTCAGTATTTTTAATTCCTCCATGAGTCTCGTATTTTCCGTTTTTACTTCGCTTAGCTCCAGTTTAAGTTTCGATTCAAGATTCTCAAGCGGATATTTGTCCTCCAAAGGAGACCCAGAAGACTGAGCACTGCGCTCCACCGATGCTGTTTCCACGCTGCGAGTAATCAATTTGCCACTCACAGCGTAGACTCTATCCTCAGATTGCACATTCGTCTCTATCAGTTGCGTCTTTAAGCGTTCCATTTCATTTTCCAGATCCTTAATCTGCTTCAATTGCGTTGATTTTGTCAACTCACAGTCTCTCATCGCAGCCTCGCATTCCTCTTTCACTCGCGTCAACTCCACTAAGTTCCTTTCCGACGCATCCAGCTTCTTCTTTAAGACGGAGTTCTCACTCTGAACCTTGAAAAGCTGGTTCCTCAGGTCCTCCAATTCTTTCTCGAGTTCCTCAAACTCCTCAACCCTCCAGTTCAATCCGTCAACCTCTTCCGAAAGCGACGCACGGCCTTGCTCAGACACCTTGAGCCGATTGTTAAGCAGGTCAACCGAATCGGAGGCCTTCCGAAGTTCTTCCTCTGCATCTTCGAGTGCCAACAGTTGCTCCTTGAGGCCTACAGTTTCTTTTTCCAGCTCCGCTCTTTCAAACTTCAGCTGAATGATCTCCCTTTCCAACACATCGTTTACCATCCTCATCTCTTCCACCGCAACCTTCTCCTGCTTCACTTCCTCCTGCAGCTTCATTACTTCGGCTAATCGCTCCTCCAAAATGGCCGCCTGAGAAGCTTTTTCATCTGAGAGACACCTACACTGCTCCTCCAAGTCCTTTATCAAGCCCTTCAGATCATCAGACTTTTGTTTCTCCCTCTCCACAACTTGTTCCAAGCGTGACTTTTCCAGCCTCATCTCTTCCAGTTCCTCCAGACTCTTCCTGTGTGTCTCCTCTGAAACAGAACTGCTTTTTTCCACCTCGAAGGACCGCTCCAGAACTGATTTTTCCAACCTCACTTGTTCCAGCTCTTCAACAAGTTTCCTCTCCATCAACACTAAGTTACGTGTCTCCATTTCCATAGACTTCTCCAGAATAGACTTCTCCAACTCCACCTGCTCCAGTCTGCCACCAAGTTCTCGCTCCAGTCGAGCCTTCTCACTTTTCACGGTAGACAGAGAAAACTCCAAAACATTTTTCTCCGTTATCAATTCCTCGATATCCAACTGTTTGTCATCAAGCAACTTTCTCTGACTATTCGTAACTTCACAAATCTGATCCTTTAGACTGTTCAACTGTCGTTCGTAGTCTGTCCGCATTGCCTCGTGTGCAACCAACACCATTCTTGCTTCTGTTTCTTCTCTGCTCAGCGCTTCCGACAACCTTTCCTGCTCACGTTTGAGCGATACCTTTTCCCTTTCAAGGTTCTCCACTCTGGAACTAAGACTGCTTAATTCCACAGCCAACCGTTCTTTAACATTTTCCAGGTCACGGTACATCTCGTGACTTTTCTGCACTGCTGCTTCCATCTCCGCCGCCTGCCTCTGCAACTCATCGTTTCTTTCCTTGAACCGCTTCAACTTCAAGAGCATCTTCTCCTTTGTCGTCTTCAGCAACTGGACCTGCTCCTCGCTCTCCTTCAAGGTCACCTTCAGCCGACGATATTCCATGGCATCCACGTATTCCTTCTCATCCAGAATCCGCTTCGGACCCTCGTGATCCGGTCGCAGCGATACTACATCCTCTTGATTCCAACTGGATCCTCGCAACGTGTCTCTCTCCAGCGGACGATCCAAAGGCATGACTCCACTTTCCCTGAGTTCGAAAGGCACTTGAACTTCTCCATCAACAGAGGCTCCTTCCGTCCCATCATCAGGACGTCTCTGCGATTCATTCCCGAGTTGCTTAGCAACCGTCTCCGACAGCAACTCGAAGCGGCGAAGATGCTCGTCTCTCTCATCCGTTACCATGGAAACTGTTTCCAGCAACCCAGAAATCTCGACCAGCTGCCTGTCGACGACAGTCTGCAAGTCTTTCAGTTCAGCGTTCAACGTATTTGTGGATGCTTTAAGACTTGAGTTCTCGTCTTCCAACTGTCTGTTTTCGTGCAAACAGGTTTCAATTCGATTAGAAAGCAGATAACATTCCTCCTTTGTTTTCTGTAATTCCAACAATTTTTCATCCCTCTCCAGTTTTGCTGTGACTACTTCACCCTGGAATACAAGAATCTCCTCCAGTTGTTTGGAATAATCGTCTTTCAAAGCGTCCATGTCGGAATTAATCTGTTGCAAAGCATAGTTCAGTTTTTCTTTCTCTTCTGCTAGCAAACGACTTTCACCCGTTTTCAATTCTAGTTCGGACTCCAGACTTTGCTGATCCATTTCAGTTTTCTCAAGTCTCATCAAAAGGTTTTCTATCGTAAGATCTTCGTCTGCACCAGAGTAACCTAAAGATTGTAAATTACACAGTTTTTGTGTCATCTGTTCCGATAATCCAGACTTATTCTCCTCCGATAATACATCCTCGCTATCTTCCCATAATCCAGACTTGCTATCTTCCAATAATCCAGCCTTACTGTCCTCCGATAATCCAGCCTTGCTATCCCCCAACAATCCAGCCTTGCTATCCTTCAACAATCCAGCCTTGCTATCCTCCAACAAACCAGAGGTGGTCTTATCAATTTCCAGTTCTTGACAGGAGTCAAACTTTTGTCCCGGTTTCACATCTTCCAGCAACTTCAATAGCTTCATCTTTTCATCACGCAGCGTATCACAGCGTTGAGAAATGTCTTCATTCTTCCTCTCCTGCTCTTCAATTGACTTTTCAAAGACACCCAACTTCTTTCTAAGCGCAGAATTCTCGCTCTGGAGGTTAAACAGCTGACGTTCAGCATCCTCCAAGTTCTCTTCCAGTGCCTCCACTTCATCCAGCTTCCACTTCAGACCATCAACCTTTTCCATCAGATCCACCTTTTCCAGCTTCGTCTTCTCCAGCTCCGCTCTCAACAGAGCGACGTCTTCGTGATGGAATACCTCAGTCTCTTCCGAATCAGCCACACGATGTTTCGGACTTTCTTGGGAAACTTCTGGAACTTCTCTAGCCCTGTTTAGCATCTCAACTTCCTCTCCAGGGATCTTTTCATTTCTTGCTCCTTCACCCGTTTCTAAGTCATTACCGAATTCGCCATTCCATACCTGGATATGATGATGCGATTTGAATATGTCTCCAGCATGTAGTTCTACTTCTTCCCAACTGCTTTGGCCTTGAATCGAAACGTTTTGCCCTCGGCAGCTCATAGGATCTTCGGACATAGTGCCTTGAAACTCACCGGCATCTGCACCTTCCATAGCTAACGATTGCAATTCCTCTGTCTTATTTGCAACCTCTACTAAAATATTTGTTTCATCTGTTGACTTCTCATCTGTTGAATTCTCATCTGCTGACTTTTCATCAATTGACTTCTCATCTGCTGACTTCTCATCCGTTGACTTCTCATCTGTTGACTTCTCATCCGTTGTTTTCTCATCCGTTGTCTTCTCATCAATTGACTTCTCATCCATCATCTTCTCATTCGGTGTCTTCTCATCTGTTGTCTTCTCACCTGTTGACTTCTCATCTGTTGACTTCTCGTCCGTTGACTTCTCATCCGTTGACTTCTCATCCATCATCTTCTCATCTGCAATCTTAGCTTCTTCTAGTCCTCCCTCAACATAGTCAGCCAATCTGCTCAGTTCCAATGCATTTCTGTCTTGGACGTTGCCTCCCTTCGATGGGGTACTGACCGGCGATGGCAGAATGTCTAAAGATGACGTCCTCTCCCACGACACGGCTCTTTCCATCGACAATTTCTTCTCCGGAGAAGAAGAGATTCTCTCCCACGACAGCGTCCGTTGTTTAGCAGACGACATATTTTCCTCCGATGACGTTTTCTCGACCATCGCTGGAACATTCTCAAGGGAAGATGTTCGTTTTATTGGCGACAAACCTTCCGGGGAAAAGGTTTGCCTGCTCCACGTCAAAGTCTCATCCATGTCCGATACCTTCTCCAGGGAACTCGATCGAATTCGACCCCATCTCAAACTCTCGTCAAACATTTCCTCAGCGACGCTTTCCAGCTGCGAACTCCGAATCAAGCGGTATCTATCGTTTTCCGACATTCCACTCTCCAGCTCTTTCTCCGCTTCCAACTTCTCCGCTTCCTCGAGATCTCTCCTTTCCAGCTGCTGGCATCTGACACGAACCGCCTCCAATTCGACGACAAGAGACAGATTTCCTTTCTCCAGCTCAACAATCTTCCGTTGTAACTCTTCCGCCGAGTCGGTAGTGGAGTCGATTTCTTGCTCATTCAAACTCGTCTGTGAGGCAAAATCGAGATGAATCGTCTGCGATGTATTGCTGTCGATATCATCTGCTTGCGAATGATTACCCAGTTCTTCGACCCTCTTTTCTAAAAATTCGTTGCGTTCCTTGAACTTCCTAAGCCTCACAAGCATCTTTTCTTTTATCGCAGACAACGAATTAACTTGCTGCTTCAGCGTCTCGTTTTCTGTCTCGATCCTCTTTTCGTATTCCGTCTTCAATTCCAAGGCATCGTTCTTTTCCAACGCTCCTCTTTCTACATCCTCTAAATTTCTTGAAACCAAACTTTCGTCAGCGTCACCCCTGCCACTGCTTGTATCGGATGCGTTAAAACTGTCAGCCTTTGCATCCTCGTAGATATCAAGCGTAGGAACCCCATCTTTATCTGTCGACTCTTTCGTCAACTCCGTTACCTTAGCAAAATCTAGTTTCTCCTCCACAAACCGCTGGTCCTCTCCCGTTTCCTCCTGTGTAAGGTCACACTCCGCCTTCTTTTCCACCGAGTCTGTCCCAGATTTCTCCAGCAGCTCCTTCTGGTCTTCCACCTGATTCCGCAACTGGTCAACGGTATCCTCCAGTTTCACTCGTGCATGCACTGCATTCGCAACTTCATTTCTAAGTTGCTGACATTCCAATTCTAACGCTGACCGAGTAGCAAGTCGCTCTGCAGTTAGGTTATTCAATTCTGCCGAGAAGTCTCTTTCCCTCTCTTCAAACCTCTCAGTCAGAATCCTGACTTCCTCAGTCTTCTCTGACAGTAGCTCATCTAGCTTCTCGTTCTTGCTGATTAATTCCTCAACTTCCTTCCTCTCTCGTGACAGACTCTCTGACAGATGCTGAACTTCAACTTCATTCGACTCCAATGCCTCCAGTCTCTCGCTTTTATCAATCAACGCTGACTTTACTGCGTTGAGCTGTCCCGTCAAATCATCGACCTGCATCTTTAAGTCTGTTTCCAATTCTTTCAACTGCTCCTCCAGCCTTGTCTTGCAGTCCAATGCATTCTCTAAATCTGTCGCTTTCTCCAGAACATCACGTCGAAGTTGAAGACATTGTTCCTCTGTGGAAATTACCCTGGACTCGTTAAATTCCTGACTGGTTTGCAAAGCCTGCTGCAATTCTACAACCTGTCTTTTCTCCAACTCCAGTTTCTCTGTGATGCAAGCAACCTGCGCTGAACTGCTGAGAAGTAAATTCTCCAGTTCTTCCTTCTCCATGCGTATTTCCTCCTTTTCGTTGGTCTCGACCGAAAGACGATCGAAAGCCGACTCGAGTTGAGCTCTTGTTGCGTCGGTTAAATCACTTGCATTTCTCAATTCAACATCTCTCTCACAAAGCATCGCTTTCGTTGCATCCAATTCGGTAAATGCTGACTCGAGCTGATTTCTACAGTCGTCAAGTTCATCAACAACGGTCTTATTCTTGCTCTTCGTCTCGACTAGTTCTTGTTTCAGCTTCTTCAGGCTGAGAACGTACTTCTTGCACAGTATTTCCTTCTGCTTCATCTCCTCCGTTAAAGTAGAAATCTTTTCATTTCTCTCAGCAAGCGTTACTCTCAAACGTGTCAAGACTCTACCACAGAAATCCATAACATCCCCTGGATCCTCCAGCGCTGTGATTTCTCCAAAGTCGCATTCTTCCAAATCTGGAAAGTTTCCGGAATGAAAACTCGCCAGCAGACGACTCTTAGCGTCCAGCATTTCCTGGACGAGGTCACCCTCCGCCTGCTTCAGAAGCGAGTCTGGCAATCGTTCCTCGCCCCTCATGTTGTTATTTTCCGAATACAATTCCGCTGCCGCTCGTTGTCTTTCCATAACACAAATCTCAACATTACAATCTCCTGGTGAGTCAATCTCTTTGACTAACTGTTCACTCAAGTTCAGTTGCTTCTGTTCATATGCTTCAACCTTGCTAACATCCTCTCCAGTGCCTACATCATCGAATGTTACAGTCTCGTCCATCACATTTACCAATTTCAACAGATTTTCAACATTCTTTTCACCGTCAGCCGCTGAAGATTCTCTAGAGTTCTTGACATCCTGGAGCATTCCGGATTTTTCAATTTCCAGCACTCGATTCTCTTCCGTTTTTTGCTGAAGTGTTGCTTCTGTATCATTTAATCTGTCGGTTAAAGTCGTGACTCTTTCCGACAATGCAGCAGAATTACTTTTCGATTCCTCCACTTCTTCGTTTTTCTTCTCCATCTCCAGCTTGTGCTTCACCGTTATCTCTTTCAGTTTGGCAATCGATTTTTCCTTCAGCTTCTTGAACCTAATTTCATCCATTTCAAATTTCCTCTGTGCTTCTTCCAATTCTCTCGCCTTCTCCTCCAGCATCTGATCTTTGCCAACAGAGTCTCTCTCAAGTGTTTCTATTTTGGAAGAAAGGCCATTAACAATTTCTTCGTTACTGGTTCTCAACTGCACCAGTTCAAACCCTGTTTGGCTCAACTCGTCTGTTTTTGATGTTAACTCACGAGTAAGTTCTTCGTTGACTGTCTTCAGCTGGTGCAGTTCATCTGACATTTGCCGCAACATCGACGTCAACTCACTCCTGTTTTCTTCGAGTAGTTTCAAACTCTCACACTGCTCGGCGGTCGTGAATCTCAACTTCTCCGTCTCCTGGTGACTCTCCGACAGCTTCAACCGCAGATCATCAACGTCGGAGTCACGCTCTTTTCTCTGCACGTCAAACGCTTCCTGTGCCTCCGATAACTCCGTCTTAACCCTCTGAAGCTCAACCTCCATTTGGTGACACAACTCACCCGTCTCCTGGAGTTGTTTAGAGTCAGGTTCCTTTTCTCTGGCCATCAACAGGTTCTCGTCTTTGATCCGCATCATCTCGGCCTCCATCTCAACGATCTCCTTCTCCAGTCTCTTCACACTGGTTTTCTTGTCTTCAAGCACCACTTGACATGAAGACAGATCCTGCTGAACGGAATCTAAGGAATCCTGAAGTTCCTGAACGCAGCATTCGAGACGACCAACCGCAAGATTTTTTGCATTCACAGCATCCTCACGATCAGAAAGCTCGGAATCTTTCGTTCGCACGGACAGCGAAAGCTCTTCGTTCTCAGTCTGCAGTCTCTCGCAGGCAATGACCTTAGCATTCAACTCAGACGTCAACTCTGAAAGACGACTCTCAAGATCTTCATTGGTGACGTTCGCATTTCGAAGCGTCTCATTGACCTCGCCCAACTCGAGTTTCAGTTCAGACAAGTCACTCCTAGCAGCCTCCAACTCTGCCTTTCTCAAACGTAGAACATCAAGCACCCTTGACAAGCGACTAAACACCCCAAGATATGCACTCTCATGTGCTTCCTCCCCAACCCCTGCTTCTAACTTGTCAACAACCTCCATAGCCAACACCGGCTGTCCATCTGCAACATCTTCCGAATCATTCAACTTTTCTTCAAACTCCCACATGATCTTTTGCATTCGATCAACTTCCAAAGTCTTTGCTAAACATTCCACCTGTACTGTTTTCATCAAGTCTACAAGTTCAACAGATTTATTTTTCTCTTCTTCCAGATCTTGTCGCAAAGCATTTAGTTCTTCATCTTTCTGCGACATTATTGATTCCCTTTCAGCAATAATTCCATTCAGTTCAAGAAGTCTTTGGTCAAAATTCTGTTCTGTCGTGTCTCTAATTAATGCCAGCTCTTCTGTTTTTTGCTGCAACTCCACTTCTTTTTGAGTAAGACCTTCGCCAAGTTCAACAAATCTTTTCTCACTCTCCTCCAACAAATTTCTTATCTTCTCAAATTCTTCACCTTTTCTCTGTGACTCTGAATCCCTTTCCACCAAAACGATTTCCATGTTCCTGAATTCTTCACCCTTTCTTTCCAACTCTGATTCCTTTTCTTCCAACCTCCGTTCTAAACTTCTGAATTCTTTATCCTTCATCAAATAATCCTTTTCCTTTTGCTCCACAACATTCTTCATCGTCTTTAATTCGTCATCTCTTTGCAAAATTTCTAACTCCTTCACTTCAAGAAAACCTCTGACGCTCACCAATTCTTCATTTGTCCTCAACAACTGCTCCTCCCTTTCTCGAATAACATCAGTCAGTTCTAAAAACCTTTCACCGTTTTCTTGAGCCGCCTTTCTAAATTCTCCCAACTCCACTTCCATTCTCGTCACCTCTGACTCTTTCTCCAAGACTCTGCTGTTTATCTCGATCAACCTCTCCTCATTATCCTCATAACTCCTCCTCAGACTGCTAAGCTCCTCCTCTTTCAGTACAACCGTAGCCTCTTTCTGCGTTATGACATCATTCAATTCCAACAATCTCTTATCAAAATCCTCCTCTAACGTCTTCCTAAGTCGACCGATCTCTTCGTCTCTTGCCAGAAGCGTAGATTCATGCGCTTCTATCACACCCCTCAGGTCACTAAAATGTTTATTATTGTCATCCAGCGTTGCTTTTAGTCCATCCACTTCATCGTCTTTCCCTGATAATTCACATTCCTTCTGTTCAATGACATTCCTCAAGTTCTTCAACAGTTCTTCCTTTTCGCTCAACTCCGATTCATTTCTTTCCAGAAACTCTTCCAATTTAATCAACCGTTCCACTTTTCCAAACAACTCAACTTCCTTCTCACCAACTCTATTCTCTAAGGTCTTTAACTGCTCCTCCACTTCAACTAACGCATTTTCTTTTTCTGCTACCATCTCTTCCAACATCTTCACCTGCTCTTCCTTCCCTGTCATCTCTGATATTTTGTCTTCAATGATCTTCTTGAGGTTCTCTATTTCCTCGTACTCTCTTTCTAATTCAGAGTTCTTCTCATCAAGAGCGTTCCTCAGCAATCCCAATTCTTCGTTCGCCGCCTTCATATCTGATTCACGACCTCCAAGAGCATCCTCAAGTTCAACGAGTCTTATGTCACGAGTTTCAAGTGTTTTCTTCAAGTCAACCAGTTCTGCCTCTTTTGATTCAATTTCAGCTTCCTTTCCTTTGATTGAAATGAAAGATATTTCCTCCTTTTCCTCAACAATCTTCAACAGCTTCTTCACTTCCTCATCTCTTTCCAATAATTCAGATTCTTTTTCTGCCAACGTGATCTTCATCTTGGTTATTTCTTCATCTTTTCCTAATAACCCAGAAATATGTTCTTCAACTGTAAGTTTTAATTGGTTCAATTCTGTATAATTGTTTTGAAGCTCAACATCTTTTTCTGCTAGTGTTATTCTCGTGCAGTTAAGTTCTTCATCCTTTTTCAGCAGTTCAGATATCTGTCCCTCTATCGCAATTCTCATCTCGCTACATTCTTCATCTTTTCCTGATAACTCTGATTGTTTTTCTTCAGCAACTTGTTTCAACATCCCCAATTCTTCATTTTTAGCAACCAATTCAGAATCTTTTCCCTGAACAACATCACTTAACTGAAGAGAATTTTGCTTTGTTTCATCCAATTCCTTATTAGCACTGTTCAATTTTTCTTTCACAACTTTTAAAGCTTTTCTTAATTTCTTGATTTCCTCATCTTTGTTGCACAGATCTGAATCATTTCTTGTCAGATCTTGAGTCAAGTTGTTAAATCTTTCATCCAAACTCTTCAACTGTTCATCTCTCATCGTTAACTCAGATTCGAGTTCTTCTGTTCGGAGTCTCATCTGACAAATATCTTCATTTTTCCCATGAAGTTCAGATTCATTTACTTCTGCTTTGATTCTCATCTCGTTCAGTTCTTCATCTTTCTTAAGAAATTCAGATTCCTTTTCCTCTACAGTGATCCTCAACAGGTTAAGATCTTCATCTTTCTTCACAAGTTCAGATTGCCTTTCCTCTACAGTGATCCTCAACTG
The DNA here is from genome assembly GCA_945859605.1 of Lumbricus rubellus. NCBI lineage: Eukaryota > Metazoa > Annelida > Clitellata > Crassiclitellata > Lumbricidae > Lumbricus > Lumbricus rubellus. The sequence goes on along the minus strand of OX243815.1, from coordinate 41,052,532 downwards.
GTTCCAATCTTCATCTTTCTTCACGAGTTCAGATTCCTTCTCTTCTACCGAAATCTTCATCTCTTCGTGTTTCTTCAGAAGCTCAGATTCCCTTTCTGCCAATGTAACCTTCATCTGACTCAGTTCTTCATTCAAAGTTGTTACTTCAGATGCCTTCTCCTCAAGAACATCACTCAATTCCTTTACTTGTCTTTCAGATTCACTGCACATCTTATTCACACTGTCCAATTTTTCCTTCACACCCTTCAATGCTTTCTTCATCTTCTTAATATCTTCATCCTTCTTAGAAATGCTCAAATCAGTTTCAGTAACATTTTCACTCAAGTTCTTCACCTTTTCATCTGTGTTCTTCAGTTCTTGTTCTCTTTCTGCTAACAACAATTCTTTTTCCTCTACAATGACCTTCATCTCTTTGAGATCTTCATCTTTCTTCACAAGCTCAGACTCTTTTTCCAATACGATAGTCTTCAGTTGACTCAGTTCTTCATCTTTCTTCTGAAGCAATAATTCCTTTTCTTCTCCAGCGTTCCTCAGCTGGTTAAGTTCTTCATCTTTCTTCATAAGCACGGATTCCTTCTCTACCACTGCAGTTCTTATCTCACTCAGTTCTTCATCTCTCCTTAGAATCTCTGATTCCTTTTCTTCTATTGTTATCCTCAAATGATTCAATTCTTCATCTTTCTTCAGAAGCTCTGATTCCTCTTCCTCTAATGTCACTCTAACATGGGTCAGTTTTTCTTCCTTTTTCAAAAGTTCAGAATCTTTGTCTCCAACTGTGATTCTCAACTCGTTCAGTTCTTGATCTTTATTCATAAGCAATGATTCCCTTTCCTCCACTGTTATCCTCAAATCATTCAATTCTTCATCTTTCTTCAGAAGCACTGATTCCCTTTCCTCCACTGTGACCCTCAACTCCTTAATTTTTTCATCTTTCTTCAGAAGCACAGAATTCCTTTCCTCCACTGTGACCTTTAACTCATTCAGTTCTTCATCTTTCTTCAGAAGCACTGAATCCCTTTCCTCCACTGTGACCCTCAACTCACTGAGTTCTTCATCTTTCTTCAGAAGCACTGATTCCTTTTCCTCCACTGTGACCCTCAACTCTTTCAGTTCTTCATCTTTCTTCACAAGCACTGATTCCCTTTCCTCCACTGTGACCCTCAACTCATTCAGTTCTTCATCTTTCTTCAGAAGCACCGATTCTTTTTCCTCAACTGCGACCTTCAACTCATTCAGTTCTTCATCTTTCTTCAGAAGCACTGAATCCCTTTCATCCACTGTGATCCTCAACTCTTTCAGTTCTTCATCTTTCTTCAGAAGCACTGATTCCCTTTCCTCCACTGTGACCCTCAACTCATTCAGTTCTTCATCTTTCTTCAGAAGCACCGATTCTTTTTCCTCAACTGCGACCTTCAACTCTTTCAGTTCTTCATCTTTCTTCAGAAGCACTGATTCCCTTTCCTCCACTGTGACCCTCAACTCATTCAGTTCTTCATCTTTCTTCAGAAGCACCGATTCTTTTTCCTCAACTGCGACCTTCAACTCTTTCAGTTCTTCATCTTTCTTCAGAAGCACTGAATCCCTTTCATCCACTGTGATCCTCAACTCTTTCAGTTCTTCATCTTTCTTCAGAACCACTGAATCCCTTTCCTCCACTGTGATCCTCAACTCATTCAGTTCTTCATCTTTCTTCAGAAGCACTGATTCCCTTTCCTCCACTGTGACCCTCAACTCTTTCAGTTCTTCATCTTTCTTCAGAAGCACCGATTCTTTTTCCTCAACTGCGACCTTCAACTCATTCAGTTCTTCATCTTTCTTCAGAAGCACTGATTCTTTCTCCACCACTACGACCTTCAACTCATTCAGTTCTTCATCTTTCTTCAGAAGCTCCAAACTCACCTCTTTTAGTTCCATTTTCACCCTACCCAGCTCTTCATCCTTCTTCAGAAACTCAGATTGCCTTTCAGCATTTAATTCGCTCAGTTGTTCTGCGTTAGCCAGTATTTCGGATTCTTTCTTCTCAAGAATATTACTCAAATCAAAAACCCTTTTATCACTCTCAGCCAACATCTTAGTGCTGTTTTCCATTTTGTCTTTCACAGATTTTAAAGCTTTCTTCAGTTTCGTAATTTCAGCATCTTTTTTAAGGCATTCGGCTCCTTTTTTCTTTGCTGCTTCCGTTAGCTCATTAATTTCTTCATTTCTTCTTGACAACTCTGATTCCTTTTCCTGATTAACAGTCCTTAACTCCAGTACTTCCGCATATCTCGTTAGGAATGCTCTGTCCTTTTCCTGCACAGCAGCCTTCAGTTCAACAATGATGCCATCCTTGTCTGATAACATTGTTTCTCTTTCCTTGACAAGAACTTCCAGATCATTCCGTTGCTTGTCATTCTCTTCAACAGTTGTTCGCATCTTCTCCAGTTGTTCTTCCAGTTTTAAAACTTCATCACCTTTGATGGTCAATGCATTCTTAAATTCCATAATCATTTTCTCGGACTCTGTCACACTCTCTCTCAATCTACTCAATTCCTCAGCTTTCTGCAAAAGCTCTGATTTTTCTCCCGAGAAAACATCTTTCGTGTCTTGCAAAGTCGTCTGAAGTCGGTCAATTTCCGCAACTTTTGCAGTCAACTCAGATTCCATCTGCACGATATCGTTCCTACGTTGGCTGAGTTCTTCGTTCAGCATCGAGAGCCTTGAGTCCTTATCGACTACCAGACTATTTAGACCGTCTATTTCTTCATGCTTTATCCGCAACTCGGATTCCCGTTCTTCAACTGTAATTTTCAACTGATTAAGTTGCTCATCTTTCGTGACAAGTTGCGAGATCTTTTCGTCCACTGTTGTCCTCATCTCGTGCAGTTCTCTATCCTTCTCCAGAACCTCAGACTCCTTTCCTACTAAGGTGCTCCTCAGTTGGTTCAGTTCTTCGTCTTTCTTCAAAATCTCAGATCCCCTTTCTTCTGTCATGATCTTAACCTGGTTCAGTTCTTCAGATATCTTCGTAAGTTCAGATTCCTTTTCCTCTACAGTGAACCTCATATGGCTCAGTTCTTCATCTTTCTTCAGAACTTGAGACTCCTTTTCCTCTACTGTGATTCTTAAATTTCTCAGTTCTTCATCTTTCTTCAGAACTTCAGATTCCCTTTCTTCTAATGCGATCCTGATCTGGTTCAGATCTTCAGAATTCTTCAAAAGTTCAGATTCTTTTTCTTCTAATGTGATCTTGATCTGGTTCAGTTCTTCGTCCTTTTTCAGTAACTCAGATTCACTTTCAGTAAATCTGATGTCTTTATAATTCAGCTGTTCATTCAACGACAACAATTCATCCGTCTTCTTTTCGAGAACGTCGTTCAATTCGATAACCTTTTTCTCAGCATCGTCCAACGCCTCACTCTTGTGATCCAGTTTTTCCTTTAAAGTTTTCAAAGCTTTCTTCAACTTCTTAACATCTTCATTTCCTTTCTCACATTCGGATTCCTTTATCTCGACAGTTGCTTTCAGCTCTTTAATTTCGTCAACTTGCATTAACAACTCCGAACATTTTCCATCTAAAATATTCCTCACTTCCTCGAGATCCCCATCTCTTTTCGACAACTCTGCTTTCTGTTCCTCCAAAGCATTCTTCAGTTCGTTAATTTCTTCATCCTTCCTTGACAATACCAGTTCCCGTTCTTCCATGGCCACAGCAATTTCTCCATGTTTATCAGACAAAATTGCTTCTTTGTGTTTTACCTGTTCTTGCAACGCCTGTATCTGCCTGCCATCTTCTTCTTTAAGTTTCTTCATCTCAGTCAGTTCCTCCTCCATCTTCACAAGCTCTGCACCTTTGACACTTAGCACGCTCCTAAATTCTTCAATCTCTTTCTGGTACGCTATTACATTTTCCTTCACTCTGCTCAGCTCCTCGGCTTTCTGCAAGACCTCAGATTTTTCTCCTAACAAAACGCCATGCATATCTTGCAAAGTGGTCTGTAGTCTCTTAATGTCGTCAATTTTTCCTAACACTTCCGATTCCATTCCTGATAATTCGTTCCTGAAATGGCCCAGTTCTTTGTCTTTCTCTGACATCTGAGAATCCTTTTGCTCTAGAACGATCTTCAAGTTGCCCAACTCTTCATCTTTCTGAGACATTTCTGATTCTTTTTGTTCTAACCGAGTCTTTACATGACTCAGCTCTTCTTGCTTCTTTGACAACTCTGACTCCTTTTCTTCTAGAATGCCCCTTACGTTACCCAGTTGTTCATCTTTATGTAGCAGTTCAGATTCCTTTTGTTCTAGAACATCCTTCATGTTGTCCAGATGTTCTTTCTGCTGCGAAAATTCTGATTCCTTTTGTTCTAGAACATATTTCAGATTGCTCAGCTGTTCAACTGTCTGTAACAATTCTAATTCCTTTTGTTCCAGAATATTTGTCAATCTCACGACTTCTTCGTTTCTCTGCAATATCTCCGACTCCTTTGCTCTGATAAATTCACTACGTTCTTCCAACTTTCGTTCACTTCCCTCTAAAGTCTCTTTAAGACTCCTCAGTTCTCTGCCTTGCTCTTCCAAGTTAGCCTCCTTCTTTTCAAGCATAACACCCAACTCCCGCATCATGTTGCCATATTCTTCGTCACTCGCCGAACTCTGCATCTCCAACAGCTTTTCCTTTGCTTCAGCCGACTTCCGTAGTTGAGTATTCTGCTCGTCAGCACACGAGATTTTCAAATCCTTTTCCACAATAACCGCTTCCAGCTGCACAATAAGTTTACTTTTCTCCTCCATTGCTTCCACAGTTGTCTGTATCTCCTGAAATTTTGTAAACAACTCCATCTCCACACGACGACAATTTTCACTCAACTCCTCAATCGTCTTTTCCTTTTCGTCCAAAGCTGCTCTCAACTTGTTTACCTCATCCTCTTTCAAAGAAGTCCCACTGACTTCATCATGCAAAAGCCGGTTCTTCTCAATGAGAAGTCTTTCGTGTTCTTCAACGTTCTGTTGAAGTTCGTTCATCCCTTTTACAAGAACCGATATCTCCACCTCGTTTTGTTCCTGAAGAAACCTCTTTTCAGCTGAAACTTCCTCCGTGATTTGTTTAAGCTTACATATCTCATCCTCTCTTGTCGCATTCAGGTTTTCGTGCTGAGCGACGATTTCTGACGATCTATCAAGATCATCTTTCTGCTTCTTGATAAGAGCCTCAGCCGCTTCAAACCAGCCTCGTATCTTTTCAAGGTGGACTTCACCCACATTTCCAGAAGTTTTATCAACACTTGGTTCAACAGTCTCTGTAATGGCTGAACCATCGCCACTGATTTCCATCAATTTGCCAGATTTCGTAAGACTCTTGAAACTGCGACAAACATCGCTAAACAAGTTATCTAAATTTGACTCGATACGAGCAATTGCGTCGTCTTTTTCGATGACCTCAGAGGTCAAACGGGCAAGAGCGTCGTCACGTCGCTGCAGAGACGTACTTAAGTTAGTTATCTCCAGAATTTTAGCGTTAAAAGATTCCTGAAGGGCCTGGATTTGACCAGTTTCATCTTCGACCGGATTTCGATTTTTGATTTCTTCTAACTCGTTTGCTTTCGACTTCACCACCAGCTCGGACGACGAATTCTTCGATTCGGATAATGCCTTTTCAAGGTCGCAAACTACCAGCGCCTGTTCCTGCAGGGTCTGCTTGTATATCGAAATCTCTTCATCTCTTGCCTTGATCACTTGCTCCAGCTCAAAAATAAACCTGTCCTTGTCACGAGTGCTCTCAGTATCCATGGTTACCGTACCTGTCACCGCCTGGTGAGCTGCCTTCGTGACAGAGTCCCCAACATCTGATCCCTGCATGATGTTTTGCTGCATCATTTCAGCGTTTCCGACCTTTGCCGTCAGTTCGGCCACAATCTGCTTGTGTTGTTCCAGACTTGCCGCCTGTTCAGCCATTGTCTGTTGAAGGATACGAACGACCTTGTCACGCCCACGAATGACCTCTTCCTTTTCGCTGACCAACTCTTTCGTGTCGATCAGAAGCTTCTCCTGTTCCATCATCTTGCCGTCAAGTTCGAGAATCTTGAAATCCTTGTAGACCATCTGGGCGTACATTTCTTCAGTTGATACCTACAATAGAACAAACACACACAAACAAGTAAATATTTTTATCTTCATCATCATCATGTCATGCTGGCATCTAATAAAATGGCCGTGGTTTGACTGGGAGCACCTCTGAGTAGGTTTCTTAAAGAGGTTCTTGCAAATTTTGTAAATGATTGAATCGTCTTCTTCCCAATTAACAGAGCTCTACATAATCTTATATATAATCTATCATCTAGATTAATGTTTATATCTCATTGCAAATGTGCGTCACCCAACTTTTAATGGCAGTATGTGATTTCTATTTAAATCCATAAATCCAATAACAAATATTATTTAACAATGTTCAGTAAATTTGACCATTGGGTGCCATATTGTAGCCATATCAGTATTGTATACATCACTAATTAAAATATGGGTTTCCATATCAGTTCTAATCAAAGGTGCTAAAAGTGCAAACTTCCAGGGCTACGAATTACAAAAAAAATCTTAAGATAATGGCAGAGACATCACTTCACCACAGTTAAGAGCACAGAGGGAAATGAATCATTCTAAAGCAAAGAGCCAACAGACACATAAGCACGATGTTGGGTAGCACATTGGGGAGGATGACATCCGCGTTCACGAAGCCTGGGTCAATCCAGGCGCGCCCTCCCTGTGAGTACCTTCGGGGAAACTAAGGATGCCACCAGCTGACCGAATTCATCCGAATCCCGGTCCACGCTCCGACAAGACCTGGAGCAGTAGCATACGCGAAGAAGAAGAGAAGAAGGGTAGCACATTCTAAAACAAAGAGTAATTAATATATGTCAGAGGTACTACGACCAATACTAATCTTCACTACTTACTTGCTAAATCATGCGTATGACATCAAACAATTCCAAAGAAAACACTTACATCCTCGTCGACTTTTTTCACCGTCGGTTTCATCAGTTCCTCGATACGACTTGTTAACGACTTCACGACATCTTCCCTCTCCGAGATGACTCTTTCCTTCGCCTCCATTTCCTTCAGTTTCTGCTGGATTGCTGATTCTTTGTCCTGGACCTCCTTTTCCTTGTCCTTGAACTTCTTCTTCATAACTCGAAGTTTTGCACGCAACATCTTGTCGGAAACTGTGACTGACGACGCCTCGGAAGCCATACTGATGCTCTCGTCAGAGTCAACTGATGCCTGAAAAAACAATGACAATTTGACATCTACAGCATTGAATTGTCAAGACATCTGTTCGTTCGCCCTCTCCTTGTCCGCTCAATACAAACTCTGTATAAATAATATCGATGATGTTGATGATGATGATGATGATGATGACGATCACCATCACGATCACCATCATCATCATCATCATCATAGCAATAATAATAATAAAAAAGTAGAGAAAATAGGAGAAGAATAAGAAGCAGAAGAAGAACTTGTTTCTATTGTCATGGCAACCACAGATGCATGATCATAAGAGTCATTCAATTCAGTTATCGTAATTTACTAACTCGTTCGTTAGCATCAGAAGTGGATTTCTGCAGACGCTCGATCTGCTGAGTCATCTGTGTTAGTCTCGCTTTAGACTGGAGTCTCTGTTTCGACAGATCGGCGGAAACTTTCTGTGAAAAAAATAATAAAACATAAGAATAATAAAATATAACTGTATACTACAACCTAAATTTTAAAAATTATATCCAGAACTATGTTAATAGTCACACAACATTCAAATCCCAGAAAAATTCGCACTTCAGCATATTTTAACACATTTTGTAACACAACAGATGTAATATGAGTAAATATAAGCCACTGAGGGGTGCGCGGTGCACATTGAATAACAAACTGGCATGGAGATCAGTGGCGCTGAGTTCGATTCCCGAAGTCCCCATAAGATGGACGTGCTTTGTAAGGCTGTTATTGCAAGCCCTTGTATTGCAGGCCGTCTGTTCTGTTAGTAGCTAAGAGCGATGTTAATTAAGATAACTGGATAACTGTATGCTGTAACCGGTTGCGATCTATCTCTGGTCCATGTGCCTGCGCTGCCTGGAACGTGTATCTCTGCACCAATTCAGCAAAACAAAATGCCTTTCTGTTTCAAAACACATTTCAAAATGTACTTGAGCACTACATAGTTCTGTTAGCATCAGCATTCAAAAATGAATAACGAATGCACATTTCATTAGAATACATAAGATAAGAATATTCTTTAACACGTTGACCACGGTAACAATTATTGGCCAGGCGCGGCACATATAGGCCAACATACTAAAAGTTATAAATTTGTTATTTGATGTGTTTGACATCCTTTTTATTCAAAGAATCAGAAAAGACTGTTCATTATATATGTGTTTGTCTTTGTGTCAAGCTGAATGCTACCTAGAAATCAAATTTAGTGTGAAATAGTTTGAAAAATTGTAATACACGCGGTGCAGCTCACGCGTGCACGGGCCGAAACTGTCCAATTCTGTCGTAAAACTATGCCTATCATCGCTTACTTCATAGTTACTATCCAAAGCTTAGTCATTATTATCAAAAGATTTATTGTCCTATTCGTAAAACATCTGCAAAGCATCTTGTAATCTATTATTTACAAGTAATTCCGATTGATACATTGATTTTACCGAAAGTCGCTATAGTCAAGCTATATGAACAAGATGGTTGAAACCACCACAGACGCCTTATTCGTTTGATTTTTTCACTAGATACTACCAGTAAATAGTCATACCTACATTCGATAGATGGCAGAAGATGTCTTTTATTACTAATAAGCGGTAGGAAACATTACCGATACGCTGAACTGCCTATAAGCGCCCGATACATGAGGGACGTGTATACACGTCCCTCGCGTCTGAGATAGCCCATTGTGGGACGTGTATACACGTCCCTCGCGGCCGACGTGTTAATAGACCAATTGCTATCCGCATTTTGGTGTACAGACATGGTATAATAAACAAACGTACATAATTTTTATATCCAATCGAAGTCGAATGTTTTAAAATAGCCTAAAATCCTAAGTCCAAAATCCAATATAATTTTTTTAAATGTTGTTTTAATGACCAACAATTTATGCTTATTCTGCAATTTTGTTTATAATTTATGGTACGACATTAAATAAGATAAAGCATTCTCGTTAAAAACGATTTTCTTTATACATTGTAACTCCTTGGTTAACCTTGAGTTCGGCTTCTCTGCTGGCAAGTGTTGTCTCTCGTTCTCGTATCATTTCTTTCAGCTGAATAATCAGCTTTCCCTGCTCCATGACCTCCAACTCCGCATCTGAAGGATCGGCTGAACTTGCGATCTTGGCAACAACTTCTGCTTCTGCAGCTGGTTCATCCTAAAGACAGCGATTAAATAATAAGAAAATGTAAAATAAAATAAAAATTAAATCAATCAGTCATTTAAGTCATTACAGCAAGATCAAACTTAACAAGGTCTATAAAAAATACACAGCTCTATGGCTCCCTCAAATCTGGTCCTGTGGTTTAACCCTTTATTGTGCATTGATATTGACATATTGATATAGGAAAGATCAAAGAACTTCTGAGACCAATCCAATTACTTGGTCTCACTTAATCATTTGATATCAATGCTAATATTGGTAAAACAATTCTCAATATCAACTGGTCACAGCTGGCAAAATGGCAGTCAATGGCCAAATTCTGATTTACCAAACGGGCCTATTGAAAAGTGCTCTCTCGATTTGCATTTGGCAAGCATCTACGTTGTGTGTGTGTGTGTGTGTGTGTGTGTGCTTGAACGTCGTTCGAAGCTATGAAGTGGTGTCTTAACCACTAATTGATTACTGAATATCATGATAGTATTTTGGTTTTGCTTGCAGCGTTCTAACTTCTCCCACAGTTGAAGTTGCCATATTGTTTACAAATATGTTGTATGTAGTCAAGCATAAACAATTTTTATTTGATGTCAGAGTTGGCAGACTGTGGGATCATTCCAAGACTTTATGATAATCTATTTACATTCTCTGTATACTGTGACACTCTGTGCATTACTGCAACATCAATTGCGCAATAGAAGCTCTCAGATAAGCTTTAAAAATAGAGCACGAAGTGGCATTGTTGTCCCAGAGCTGGTCCACCCCACATTCGCAATTTTACCTGGGCCGAGGCTGCAGCCGAAGACCCAATGCCAGTCAGTCTACCCCACATCTTAAAGTCAGGATCCTAAACAAGGATTAAAACAAAAGTCGTCTATGTTAAATGCTTGGATTGTCACGACGATTATAGGTCTTATTTGTTGACATTTTCGTGGCACTTCTTCCGTCAGTTGATCGCATTCGTGTTCCAATTCTTTGCACGTGGCTCCAGTTAATCTTATAGCGCTACGATATTTAAAAGTAAGTAGGCTATATTTTTTATTTCTTAACCAGCTGCCAAACAGCACTTTGTAAGAAGTATCACATATAAATTTGACACAAGACATTAAAAATTATTAAGACTAAACAAACTAATTGGTATTTAAATAACATTTAAACAATAAACAATAGAGTTGGCATTCTTTTGATTCATGTACGCCCACACTTTGATGTACGCCTAACTTTAAAATTCAATTAGTCGATATTTAGCAAGTGCTGTAAAATATAAAATTGAAGTCGCCCAAAAAGTGTAAAAAAAAGAAATTGCATGAAATTTGCCAAGTAGAACCACCATGTTAAGGCCAAGGCCTGTGGTAAAGTTAGCCTACTCTTGACTGGTTTCCTTTGTATTCGCTAGGTGTAGGCTTCTGAGCTGTGTTAACTAGAGCGTGATAAACGTCGCAAAAATTTCTACAGCCCTTCATGGGCGCTTAAGAGAAGAGCAACAAGGTTTTAATAAAATAGTTTATTTAAAAATTAATTGCAATACCAGTTTTAATTTAAGAATAAAATCACAAATAGAGCTATTGGCTAGATAAAAGGATATGACTGAGTTTAAGTATCCGTCGGCCTAGATAGCTCAGTTGGGAGAGCGTTAGACTGAAGATCTAAAGGTCCCCGGTTCAATCCCGGGTCTGGGCATAAAACCCGACTAATCCCGGGGGTCGACAACTTTTTGACCTGCAAATTTTACTCTTCACCTATCTTAATGTCTTATCTTATGTCAAAAAATTCTTTGTTCTTTCTTTGTTTAATTTCTTCAACCTGCGGAATAACTTCGGTGACTGAAATTAAGCGACCTGCTTAAATTGTATAGCCACTGGCTAGAAACTTAGGGTCCTCTAAAATGTACACAAAACACAATCAAGTAGCCTAGCCTAGATTACCAGCAAACATGAAGTCGTTTTTTTGCCGTACAGCCTTGACCGTGCACATTTCCTTCAACACCACTGCCCGCTTCAGGCCCGGCCCTAGGGTTTGCGGGGCCCAAGGCAGCAGCGGGTCCTCAAGCTTAAATTTACGCAGTTGATTTCCTGTCAAGGCGGCACTGGTGGGGGAGAGTCACCTAAGATGGGACACTTACGTTGCTTCCCACATTTCTTTTGAGCTAAGAGTAAGAGCACTATTTTAAAACAAACCACATTGATGTGGCCTATACATAATTATTTGATTTTCTAATGATGCATGTTAGGTCTGCGTTTTGGCTTTTGACAAATTTCTTTGCGCCAAAAGCACTATGATGCCAATTATTCACAAAGTGAAGCGGATAAATTTAGGCTACATTTAGGCACCTCTCTGAAAATATCCATGTTCTAAATTTCCTGTTTTGCATTTTCTAAGCTGTCGCTAAAATTGTCACCACTATCATTGTGTTTTGACATCCCCAGCAAAAATGTATTCGGATGTCCATTTGCAAATTTGAAGCAAAATGAGTTAGGCCCTAATTAGTGTTTTCTGGAGAGAATTTTACACGCAGGTCAACGCTAAAAAAGTAGGCTAGCTGTGATCAATCGCCTTAAGCCTTAAGGTTTAGCGAAGTTTCGTTCTTTCAAAATCACCACGTCACATTCGCGTGACAAATTGACTGCAAGAACAGTTGTTTTATACGACGTAGGCTATTATCATTGTCAATATCGCCAAAGAAAAAAAATTATAGCCAGCAGCGCGGGGCCCCTGGAAGCGCGGGGCCCAAGGCGGTTGCCTCGCTCGCCTTGCCCTAAGGCCGGGCCTGGCCCGCTTGAATTTATCGTATTAGGTAGGCCGTATGAATAGGCTTAGAGTGACTACACAGGCTTTAAACGGCTTCATTTTCTCCATAAAACTGTGAAAAAGATCTCTGTAGGCTTAGGCTTAGAGATAATTACAGGCCTAAGTTCATTCTTTGCGGTTGCTATATAACAAGAAATTACGTCATTGTGAGTCTTATTGTGTACTTTGTGACGTAACCGCAATAAATATAATCGATTTACAATAATAATTATTATGAGCGCCTGCAGTCAGTGATGCCACAGCTGGGTTTTTCCACTAGATCTGGGTTTTTTTGTGAAAATCTGGGTTTTTTTCGATGAGTTGAAAAGAAAAATTTTTGTGGGACTTTTTCAGCCGGATTTGAACTTTTTCGGCTGGATGACTAAAAAAAAAAAAAAAAAAGGTCATCAACTTTTTTCGCCGGCGAAAATAGAAAATTTTCTTGACTTTTTCGGCCGGACGGCTGAAAAATTTAAAATTTTCTTGACTTTTCGGCCAGACGACGGTCTGGGTTTTTCTGGGTTTTTTTTCCAAGCAAGTCTGGTTTTTTTTCTAAAACCTCAGTGGCATCACTGCCTGCAGTCTGCAGATAATATGGCTTAAATATGAACTTGCTACAGCCAATCAGATGAAAAGAAGCTGGCAAAGGTAGACTCAGAATAAATATATACATGCGTATGTACGATAAACAGGATATACACACAGATAATAATTTAGATGTCAAATTGTAGCGTGCAGATTGGATGTCTGGTTAAAACGCATGAATCACTCACATCTTGCAATAAATTCTATTCCACACTCTCACGAGGGTGTCGATAGGTACGCAGCAGGGAGGAAGTTCCTGCTGACGTGCTTAATAGGCCTAGCTATGGTATCTGAGGTCCAGGTAAACTGGGAGGCACTGGGGTTGAAGCTTGTGTATTAGGGCTGCCAACTCTTGATTTTGCCATTCCGGGACGCCTACAGTCACTAGATTATAGATATGACATTCATGCCAAGTTACACTGTCCAGTGTCTCCACTGTCCACACATAATTATGTTGCATAGGCACAAAACACGTCATCTCTCAAAATGCATTAGAACGGACTAACAGATTAGTAAAAGTAGGGCCTAGGTCTACAAAGGACACAATATGCTGCCGAGTGTCAGTGGTTTGTAAAGTTTTCATGACTTGAAACCAGCGCTGTCCAACATTCGATGTTCAGCCAACAACGTTAGGTTTAACAGCATAGAATGCAAAATCATCACGCAACTTGCCATGTTTCGTGTGTAAAATAACAACATTTTATCTACCACAAATTCCGGGACAATTTGAGATCCATCCGGGACACGGGACGCACAGGTCGATTCCGGGACTGTCCCGGCGAATCCGGGACGGTTGGCAGCCCTATTGTGTATATGCAATTCCCATGGATGCCCTCTATCATGGCGATAGAGAGGAGTTTTTAAGTTCCTGCAGTTACTTTAGCTAGTCGACAATTAAGCCTATACACCATATGTCACCTTTTCCATGCTTAACTTAGCATAATATTAACTTTTGTTTACCTCTTTCTCTAAATTCTGTCTTTATGCATTCATGCAAAGATCAAATCAATGAAAACTGAAAACAATGTAGGCCTACGACAGAATACGAGATCAACTAGGCTATAATTATGTCAATAACACTTATAATAATTATAATAATAATCTTCGCTTAATCAACAATCCGGTTGACAGACCGCAACCGGTTACAGTGTACAATTATGCGGTTGAAACAATTTACAGGAGCTCAGATTACACAATAGGCCTGCATAAATCTTAACTATACCAACTGAACAGAGCTTACAATACATGGCACTAATAGCAGCCTACAAAGCATAACAGCACAATGGGGGGCTCGAACTCACTACCTCTCGCACTCCTGGCCAGCGTGTTAACCATTACTCTACCGGGGTCATTTGGGAGTCCGTTCTAAAGAGTACCCGTAGCCTACAGAAAGTAAAGCAATATGAACTAAATTACAGGTTGGGGCCCAACCGTTGGGCCCCAATTTTACAGTTCGTCCCCTTGGGTGCCAAATTCCTAGCAACGTCACTGCCACAACCAAAAAAGGTTCCAAACAGTGTGTCGGGTGGCATTGGACACGGTCGCATGGCAGAAAAGGAATAAAACAAATTCGGTAATTACGTGTTTCAGGAAGTTTAAACTTGTAAGCACTGACCCCTAAACATGCTGATGACCTTCACTATGCAACAGACTCTTCGTGATCTTCCGGACTCTTTCACCGGTCATCTGGAATCTGGGGCCAGTTTCCACCTATTGTTTGTAGGCCGTATGCTCCGGGGTCCAGACTGAAAAGGCTTTTATTATAAAGACGACTTTGATTTAATCTCACGAGTACTTTTCCCTTGGCCTACTGTTCGCAGTGATAACTCTAGGAACCAGTAAACACATTTTCCCAGTCTATAATTTATCAGTAACTGATAGAGCCTACCGGAAGTTAAGTCCACTTTTCATTTCCTTCTTCGTGTATTAAACAAGTTAATGCCGTATGTCAACTTAAATTTATTTAATAAACGAAATAAACGATATATTGATTTGAACTAAAATTCACTGCTTGCTAGTCCATTCCTCTCCATGTGACCTTGGACTTTTCCTTTGGTTTCTGACCGGACTCACCCTGTGCTAACAACAACAGCTACTATCAACTGTACATTTACACCTTTTACTTTTTCCTCAGAATCAGTCCACTGATCGTTCTCCCTAAAACAAACAACACGCACCCCAAACTCAAAACGTTTTGGCCTACAAGGAATGTACATTAGATTGGTTTATGAACTACTCGTTTAACTTCATATTCAGTAACAACTACAGCATCATTTGTGGGGCGCGGTGGTGTAGTGGGGGTGTTGTTGCCTTGGAGCCGGAAGGTTCGGGGTTCGAATCCACCTGGCCGCGTAAGGACCTTGGGCAAGTCCTTCACTCACAATTGCTCAGCGCTTCGACGTGAAACTCCGATGCAGTGTCCGCTCTGCATTCGGGAGCGCCTCTGAGTAGAGAGAGTTTGAAGGGGCGCTATAACAAGTGCGCATACAAACAAACAAACATCCCACTTTGCATTCCCCATTTATCTTTTGTTAAGCTGATTTTAATTCATTAATTAATTCCACGAAATTATATAGCACCCCTTCAAGAAGCCCACTCAGAGGCACTCCGTATTTGGCCTAATTCAATTGCTGTTCTGTTTATTTACATAAAAAATGTCTTTACTGGGTTCAATAAACTAATTGAATTGAATTGAATGTAAATCTTGAAATTTCCGTGCACCAAACAAAAGCCATATTATAGGGAGACTAACTTATTCACACTGATTCAAATCTACCATAGCCAGGCTGCTTTATTCACCACTGATTCAAATCTACCATAGCCAGGCTGCTTTATTCACCACTGATTCAAATCTACCATAGCCAGGTTGTATTATTCACCACTGATTCAAATCTACCATAGCCAGGTTGTATTATTCACCACTGATTCAAATCTACCATAGCTGTTTTGTCTATTCCCATGCCAGGTCAGAATCCCTAGAACCCAGAATCCATCGATTCTGTGTACAAAACAAACGAATCTTTAACAAAGCTGGTTTATTTACAACATGAACCTTGAAAATTACAACATTATCCATCTCTCCAGCAGAAATTTCGACATAGTCAGATTTGAAATTAAATATCGCAAAACAATACCTGCAAGTTGGAGATGTAGTACCACACACACTTCGTTAGTTATACACTAAACGAAAGCCGATACTTCTCGTCAAAATATTCACATACAGGCAACGTACAACTGCTCACTCAGCAACACAACATAGGAAATCATAAGCAATTGAAAAAGCTTGTAAATGATTATAAATGATCAGCAGCACCTTATACAGCTGCAAGCAAACCATTACCACAACTACCACATATTAACGTCCATGTTTAAAAACAGTCATTATTAGAAAAGCAATAAACTTTTCACTACACAAAGCTAAAAAGCTGCATAAGCTAATGAAGCACCTCTGAGAAAAATTAACAAAGTTACAATTGCAAACATTCCAATAATAATTTAAAATAACTATGTGCCGACACCGTTCGGATGCAGGTAACAGAAGTTTCAAGCACAGGAATACACAACAAGCCTGAGAATAAGCTGGATAATAACAATATAAGCTGATACAGTGTCTAGCAGGATTATTTCTAAGCCATGCAACCTCACTCCAGTTCTGTAGTTTCATGCACCAAGAGAATGGTCAAATAATATAAATATAATTATGTGAAAAAACCTCTCCACACTGCAAGTGCAGATATTTGCAGAACAAATTTGGACTCGGAGAGAACGCAATCTGCCAGCCAACTGGTTAACATGGTAGCATCAGTAAATCCAGATGGCCTACCTGGCCAGTGGCCATGGCCCAAAATGTATCTTCGAGACAGACCACTTGATGGTGGCATTTTCCGTAAAAGCTCTGTGCATTGGACATCAGAAGTTATGGAAACTGATTCAGACCATGATTCAGATCATGTTGTCACGTTTGCAAAACCATGGCACAATAATTATGATGTTTGCCAGAAAGCAGGCAGGGCCCAAAACATTGATCCTATACAGTACAGAATGTGGCAAGGCAATGGCGATCACCTTAGAGATGTTATGGCAATGATCCCCTCATGGCAATCACGATATGGCATAGCATTCGTCTTTATTTATTTAAATTACCTTAAATTTGGCAAGGTGATGACCGTAAAATATGGAAACGACAATCGTCTGCATGACAATGTCCCCCAGAGATGGCAAGGCAATCATACTTATGGCAATCATATCAGATGTTGCCACCTAAAATAATGCATCCTATGTACCGAAAATTTCTACGAC
The DNA here is from genome assembly GCA_945859605.1 of Lumbricus rubellus. Taxonomy (NCBI): domain Eukaryota; kingdom Metazoa; phylum Annelida; class Clitellata; order Crassiclitellata; family Lumbricidae; genus Lumbricus; species Lumbricus rubellus. Next base: position 41,035,470 of record OX243815.1, on the reverse strand, counting down.
TTATGCAACAAGACAGTTTTGAGAATGCTAGCAAAAACGTAAAATTAATTTCACTGAGATTTTTGTCATTTGAAAGCAAGTCATGCAGCAGCAGATCATCAAGTACATTTTCAACTCTTAAAGATACAGGGAAAAATGCACACAGCCGATAACACTAATTTCCCACGGGCCACAGGTTGGACAGCACTGTTTTAGCACAATGATTATACAACTTACAAGCCATCTTGAAACACTTCTCTTTAGATCTGCTGGATTGCCATGTCAAGTGAGATTCTTAAATGGTGCTTTAGAAGTAGCCAGTAACATAAAATATATGTACAAAAGGTCAGAAAACAAGGGATACAATTTGCAGTATTTGACAACAATAGAAGGAAGCCATGGATTATGGCAAACCTTCAGAACAATGCCATAGCTTCTGATTATTAATTTTTCAATATGCCACCCAGAGCACAAATATGCAGATTTTAATGCCTTTGTCCATATATTAAACAGATTACTAATGCCGTCACCAATCAGTTCTACAGTATGCTAATGTCTAACTATCACTTGAGTAGATTGCTAATGCATCCTTAGCAGTCTGCACTTCAGCAAACCTTCTACTTAAGTAGATACACAAGAAATCATCCACCTAAAATATTGCTAAACAATGTAATCCCAACAATGGTTGGTCGTTCAATCACTAATGCTTGGCTGTTGTAATCCAGCCAAAACAATCCTCATTATTTAACGTCGTTTCTGAAAGTCGAGTCAAGACATCGAATAAACACATCCCGGTAAAATGAGTTTAGTTTCTACTGCTCAGCTAATTTCTGGTCAAAATTCCAACTATTAGAATCAGTGTTACTAAGGAGCACTGACATAAAAGCATGAAACGTCTTCTTTCAACACTATCTCGTGCAAATCTAACAACTGCAAAAAGCACACTTTATCTGACCGGCATTTAAAGGTTTCTTAAAATTGACAAAATATTGCAAAGAGACAGCAAAACGAAAATAATTTAGTAAATTCTTGTAACAGTCTGTCAAAATTCAATCAAGGAGATCAAACTTATCAAAATCCCTGATTCTTGATAGATTTTAACCTACATGTCTTCATAGATTTTAACCTACATGTCTAATAAAACAGCACCAGCGTAAATGAAAGTCACATATTCTTGATGTTATAATCCACAACTACACAACCCACAAGAAATCATGTCAGCGGAACACTCAATTCGTTAAAGATGTATGTATTTATTTATTCGCATTCGTTTATTTCTATAAAACAATCGGCCAAAAGGCATAGGTGAACAAGAAAATAGTTCGAGTAGCTGCATAAGGCCGAGTTGTAAGAATATATTTAGATCCATGCAATAAGGCCACATACCAGAAAAACTTGAGTGTCAAAGGAAAATATAAATCTACATTGAAAAACACTGTACATCAAAACCTGAGCATATTCAGCATATGTTTGAAAGATCAGCTAAAACAAAATGAGAATTACCCACTGATCTTCTAAACATTTACGAAGAGAATATAAACAAGGAACTGTTTCAGAACAAAGAATAATAATTTGGTAAACACCAGAGCCTAGATGAAAAAAGGAGAAACATTCATTCAAACAATCATTTTTCAAGCAGAGAATACGAATATCAGCCTATGCAAATATTGAAATAGAACTTCTGCATACGTCACAATTCACATAGGAAAACCCAAATGGTCAGCCGACAGAAACCAAGAAATATACGAGAGGTAGTTAGTTTTAGTTAGCCTACAATTTTCACATGACACCAAGTATTTACGAACATAAATATAATATACATCCTAAACTCAGACAGTAGCAGAGAAATTAGAAGCGGTCATGCCTTCAACAGACAGCAAAGCACTTGTAAGTCGGAATTGAGACGAGCATTTCAGAAGAACTGGTATTTGAGAAACTGTCGCAACCTCTGCGGCAAGAGACCGAGGCTTTCTACTGGCGTTGATGAGAAGGTGCGCCGTACGGTAAGACGACAAAGATGCTGAAGACTTGGAATTCCCGCGTCTGCTTGCCAAATCATCGCCTTTCCCTGAATCGTCCTGGTTTAAAAATAATAAATAGAAACATTGTACAATACAAATATATTAAGTAATCCCCTAACAATGGGCCGCATTGGTATCTAAATTACTTTAAGTACACGCTCACGTTAATAAAGGGCTATCTTTAGGTTCAATCGACTTAACAAAAACTGTAAACTGAAAGTTTGAAACCTTTACTTCAAGTCAAAGTCAGCACTTCGATAGAACCATAGACATACGCTACCATTTAAGAACCCGATGAGCTCAGAGCTCCTCACTTCTTTCAAAATTTGAATTATTGCAATAAATTTGAATATTTCATGTTTCCATCAGGCATACTGTTCCAACAAAGCTCAGCAAAGATTGATGTGAATCAATTTGTATTTCCTCCTTAAAATCATATCCTGTCAGTGTCCAGAACAAATAAGTTCTAAAAAACCTTCTTATTTTGAACTTAATCAATGTATCATTCTAAACATATTCATATAGCAGACTTATACAAAAGAACTGCCTTCAAATCCTACTCAAACCGATCCTCAGATGAACAATCAAATCAACTCTGAACAAAGAAATTCATTAATCAAGAATTCATCTTTGTCAAACCAAAATTTGTGGTCAAACGTTCACTTAAAAATTTGGAAACCATACAATTGCAATGGCCGGCCCTACTAAATGGAATAAACTTCCAAACTTTATTCACAACTCATCTACTTTATCACTCTTCATGAAAACCTTAAGACTTATTTGTTTAGGATTTATGAGTAGACTCTACTGTTGCATGCTTTTGTGCAAGATTCTTCTAATTGTATGTATGAGCACTTGTTTTAGCGACATTCTCAGAGGTGCTTCCGGCTACAGCACGGACACTGAAACAGAGTTTCACGCCGAAGCGCATCAATTGAGAGTGAATGACTTGCTCAGGGTCCCTACAGGGCGGCTTCAGGTGGATTAGAAACCGCAGCCTTCCGGCTTCAAGGCACCTCACACCCCCCACCCAATGGCACCTCACAAAGTGTAGGCATGTTATAAATGACAGTTCAATAATGATAACTATAAAATGGTGCTAAAGATTGACATAAGATCTGGAGTTCTCTCAACTGACCCAGCAGCCAGACAAGACCCGTCTGGTGAGAACTGGCAAGACAAAGCCCCAGCTGCGGGTGACGCAAGGACGGGAAACTGCGGCTCCATCAGATCCCATAAGCGAACGAAACTGCAAAAAACAGAACACAATATCAAATGTTTAACTAACTCAATAACATTAAAATTAATTAAAAGATTACCACCGAGCTATGACTTTCCACGACAAAGGTCATGATGCAACTGCTTCAGTCAAGAACTTAAACTTTCTATAAAAAATTTAGTTTTTTGTCGTAGATGTGGAACTAACTCTGCTTATCCATCATATTGAGATTTAAGAAATTACCAGTACTTGCTTTTGTGCAAACTACAGCTCGACCTAAGTAACATTCACGTTACTTGTTAGGTGTACACAATTTCAAATCTCTTTGACAGTCTTACAGAACTTTCAGACACTTATCTGCACACGAATATTTGATACTAACACTTGACCGTAGTTTTATTAGTCATCTTATCTCTAAAAAGCTTTCTAAAAGAGGTCGGTAGAAATTCGTGGCAACACGATCGAAGCCATGATACAAAAAATGTAAAAAATGGGCAAAAATCACGACAATTGACAGCAAGAAACAACACTTTATTTACAAAGATTCGACCAAACAATAACACACAAAAATGCTGTCACTGTCACAAGAAAATCGACGTAATCACGCTGTCATTAAGCAACATATGTATTAACCAAGGTATTTAATTTATTTTGTTATGCTTGCAAAACACATAAAATTTTGCATCATTTGGGGAAAATCATGGCCTCTGTAACTTCGACAATTTCTACTGGCCATAATTACGTGGAACGAAACACGCGCTGACCTTCCCCCTTCTCTGCGGGTCAAGCCTTCGTCTGGGGTCTCCTACTCGTCCACTCGTCATCTGAATGCATTTCTTTTTGCACCGACGGCACCCCGGGATAGTCCGTACTGCAAAATATGATAAATTATTTATTTTGTAAGGCCTATCCTGCAGTTAGTTACATGTGAGGCATCAATGTAACGACATGGCTGTGTTACAGCACCATAGACATTGTCAATGTTATTATTATTATTATTAACATACGATACATTAAGATATGCTTCTCCTCACCCATCATCGCACACTGTGCCGATATGCGAGCCATCAGGACTGAACGAGACGCATCGCACGTAGCTTCCGTTCGCTCCACCCGCAAAGATCATTGACGGCGGTGGAAGAAGATGGCTGGAAGACAGAACAGCATAGCAACATTAATGTAAAATTATCATAATGGTAACACTAATAAGGCGATTTCTGTGGCGCCATAGCACAACGAAGGCTGAAGACAAGGGCTCTTTACCTGAGTTCAACAAATCAACAACAGTTAAAATAAAAAGCTTTGAGCTATGGTTGTATGTCATCAGAGATGGTGTGTTCTTTTCATGATCAGGAAGTAAGTTACATGCAGAGGCTCGTGCGACAGAGGTTCGTAAAAGAATGTGGGACTTGCAGTAGATATTTTTATGAGGATTTAGCTGACATTCATTTCGGTTATCTAATACCCGAATGCAAGGCTGAGGGTAAGGGTACTGTACAAGCATTAGAAATAGAATGCCATGAAACTGTGCAGAACGTCAGTTAAGCCATCATCGTGGCTACAAGTACCTCATTTGTGGGGTGCAATAGTGTATTGGTGGGTTCGGTGCCTTGGAGCCAGAGGATTCCAGGTTCGAATCCACCTCAAGCCGCCACGTAGGGATCTTGAGCAAGTCCTTCACTCGCAATTGCTCATGCACTTCATCGTGGAACTCCAATGCAGCGTCCGCACTGTAGTCGGGAGCACCTCTAAGTAGGAAGCTAGAAGGAGCGCTATAGCAAATGCGAGAAAGAAAAAAATAAAATCCAACCCATACCCATGTTTCTGTGACCCCTACGTTAAACCTGTACAACAACCAACACCAAGGATACGCCTTTAAAGGTGCTATATAAATGCCTGATTACACAGATCTGCAGACGACTTACAAGAGGTAAAGGAGAGGAACACCTTCGTCCACCTTCCAAACGATGACACGCGTGTCGTATGACGATGTCGCCAACAGAGCGCCATCTGGTGAGAAGCAGCACTTGCGTACGTCATGCTGGTGCCCCGCTAGGCTTTGCGACAGCGTGTAGGTCTCCATGTCCCAGAGCAGCACCTGCAGGCATAACCATGACGTCATAATATACAAAACTAGATTATCAACTTAAATGCAGCGTATATTGAACAAGAAAAATTATTGTGGTTGTAAGCATGTAACAACTTCATTTGTAAGTGCAATCATATAGGTAATTAAGATAGGTCTATTTAAAGGCACAATAATTAATATAACTATTGATATTATCATCATTGTCCTTATTATCATTACCATAACTATTATCATTATTTCTGCAATTAGTACCTGTCAGCACTCCAACAAGATATCTAATGCTAGTTGCCCTGCAGAATTGTTTCTAAAAACGAGCTCAATGCAGATGCAGAAACCATCTAAGTGAGCCTCAAAGATACATAAATACAAACGCAAGCATGCATAAGCATACAAAAGAAATCGTACAAACATATATATATACAAAACATACTTTAAATTTTTTAACGTCACACGATTGTCACAGCAGAAACAAGTAATAGCAATCTGTGTTATTGATACTTTCAACAACTCCACTTTACTTCTATATTGCGATGGTTTTATGGTCATGGGTAAGCAGGGTAAAAATTGCCAGAGGTTGTGGGGGTTGCCCCGTAGTCTTTCTTAGGACCCCATGATACAGTCCTCATTGCCCGAAGTCCACATATATTTGGGGTGGGTCCGTAGCTCAGTTGAGAGAGCGCTGGTCGATAAACTGAGAGCCATCCACGCGACCCGGGTTCAAGCCTCGCTCAGGGCAAATTTTTTTTGGATTTTTCTGTTAGCTACCATTGGCGCTTTGCTGTTGTGTTGCTTGACTCGGGTTCTGCTGAAAATAAGATAGCCCTTCCCACTTCAGGCTTGGCCGAACCAGGAGTGATAAAGCACTTAGGCCATAGTGTTAAGCCGAACCCACTCTGTAAAGCCGACCTGCGTGTCGTGCTTTAGTGGGCTGTATTTCGTATAACCTGTACTTGTAATCATTCTGCGGTGTGTCGGATTGAGCTATTAAACGAAAATTATTATTATTATTACACTATCATCACACGCTACGGTAAATTGGGCATATCTGCAAAAACTCACCGTTTTATAGTCGCCGACTGAGGCCACGACCTTTCCGGTGGGTGACCACGCGCAGCCGAACACCGACGACGACTTGGCCGCCCGTAGCGTCTTTATCAGATTTCCATCGTCTTCCATGTCCCACACTTTGAGACTTCCGTCCAAAGAGGCCGAGAGAAGTCGCCAGGTTCCGTTGGGCGAGAAGCAGACGTCTGTGATGCTACGCGAGTGGTCGATCAGTTCCACCTGGAGAGAACCTGTGGAAAAACCCAGAGTCATGGGGTCAAAGGTCAACTGATTGTAGACCAACCAAAAAGACGACTTTTATATTTTCAGAGTTTATAATGTTCATCTATGCTTTTTAAAACTGCATAATAATCCTGACACTTAACTGCAATCAGTCTAAACTTTAAATTAAAAACTGAATGAATTCATAATTGTATATTGCATTGTATTGTATTTAAGCATTTATAAAGCGTGTCTAGTAGGGTTAACTGTTCAGAAGCGCTCCCAATGTGCAAGGCCCCGCTAGAAGATGCAGGTTTAGAGGAGAAAAGAGAGAAGGAAGAGAAGAGACTGCAAAACAGAAGGTGAAAGCGCATTCCAAATAAAAAAGACCAATTGAGGCAAAAGATTGAGACTGAGTCAAAGCTTTTTGTTTTTCTCAGAAATCCACGTTTTTTAATCTTTCGCCTCGTTATTTCCCCGTTTAATTTATGTGACCATATTTATTTATTTATTTATTGACTGTACTTATTTTATTTTATTTTCGTCCAACATCCCTTAAACTGTCTCAGTACTTTCATGGATTTAGCTAATTCAGGTCACAATAATTTTACAATTTACTTAATGTTTTCCTATAAAGTTGTCATTTGCTTGCTGATTAAGATTATTCAAAAAATTTTAAACTGAAGTACACTGAACACTTGAGATGAAACAAAGTCCATTTTTTCTTGTTTTTCGTTTCTTTCGTCGTTTAAAAAAATTCAATAAAACGATGTTTATTCGGTTTTTAATTCGTCTTCTGTCGTTTTAAACATCAATGCAAAAAACGAAATAAACCAACCGGTTTTGACGTCCCACGTTCGAATGCGGCCATTGACGAGGCCCGTCACCAAGACGACGTCGTTAAAGACGAGATATCGAAATGAGTTGCGTTTGTTTAAATCTTTTCCGACGTCTGCTGACCGACGAGATCCAAAAGCGATCGATCGAATAAATTCTCCGGCGTTGATGATCACTGCGTCCGGACATTCCAGACCGGCCTCGATGCCCTTTCGACTGACCTCATCTCTGTTGAGAAAAAAATCATAATTACTCCCAAGAATAAAATAATGAACAATAAAAAAATGCCATTAACTCAATTTTAAAAAATCCCTGGATCTAGTTTGCAGAGAAAATTTAGATGTCGATAAAAAAATTTGGAACATCGATCATAATCTGAAGCACTCTTAGCATGATGACTCTGGACTTGGATTGCACATACACTGTAGAAAACCAGATGGAGACAATTCTGGGAACATTTTTTGCAGACCTGGAATACAAATGATGCTGTTTTACAACAATCAACAGAACCTCCAAACTTAGTAATTTTTCACAAACAATGTTCTACTGCCAAACAGTAAACAACGGTAGAGCATAGGTGCAAAAAAGCGGCCTGCATGCAATCTCTAGCTTGTCTTTTCGGCTCGCTGACAACTGTGCTTTTCTGTACAGAGGAGCTTAGCTTAAATTCAATGTTCATAATTTGAGAAGAGAAATCGCAAAATTGTCATATTTCACTGAGCAATATAATTTTGATGCTCATGACTGCATACAAAGATCAAAATTAAGAATTTATGAGTCCAACATTGACTGTTTGCATGCTGAAAATGCGTAATGTAAGATTTAGTTTCGCACATATCTTCTGGGACTGGGGGTGAATACTTTTCTAAATTGATACCCCATTTACACAATCAACCCTGGACTACCACAAACGACCCACTGTTAAAAAAGATGAAAGTCAGTCTCACTTGGGTAATCACGGCCCAGTATGTGGTAAGTAATGTCCATAAAGTATACGGTACATTTTAAGAAAAATTAATGAGGCATGACAATTGGTGTCGTAACTGTAAGAAATACCAATACATCACAAACGAGACATGACAAACTGTGACAAAAGAGGAGCCTTAAGCCTGCCAGCTCATAAAGTGTAAGGTCGAAGCTCTCTTAATAGCGGAGTGAGTTTGTCAAGGATAATTGCAGTCTAAGAAACAGTACACAACAACAAAAGTAACAGTAACAATGCATTGCTGTTCATTCCTGACAGGGCTGGTTGCATGCCGGTTCTAACTGGCACACACACACACACACACACGCAAACACACACAAATATATATATTATATATTTACACTATATTATATTTTTGTATTATATGCATGTGTGTGCACGCACGCCATTATATATATATATACCAGGTATACAAAATTATACAATATACATACATGTCATACATATGTATATATATATGTAATTAATATATATATATAACAAAAGATCAGACTGCCACACGTTTCTCTGAAGCCCAAGGTCTCTCTCTCTCTCTCTCTCTCTCTCTCTCTCTCTCTCTCTCTCTGTCTCTCACAAAGGTGGCGTGGAAAATAACCAGGACATTAATCAATCACATGTATACAGCAGCAATTGCATTGCAATTATGCAGACGAATGAATGAAGGGCAGCAGGAGGAGGGGAAAGACAAAAAAGAGCAATGATAAAGCAAGAGCCCTGAACCCACAATAGGTATCTTCTGCTAGCAACTCCGTTTTCTTAGCCTTGGCATACGAGAGTGGCTGGCAACTCACTATCATCTCCCTAGCTGCATCATCTTCTCCCTGAGAGTGTAGGATGGTCAGTTTACTCCTTACAGAGTTGGCTACATATAGAATGCAGATGGAGAAGAAATCTGGAACCATATTTCTGTCCCGGTGGGGAGATAGGAACCCCCACCTTTCCCCAACATCTTCAACTGACAATCCTGCATGCTAACTAAACTACACCATTCTCAAGATCCTTATCATATAGCACTGTGTAAGCAACTCCCAAAAGCTCTGAAAAGTGAGAAAAATGCCATCGGCCTGGTAGAAGACAGTAACCAGCGGAGAAGAATTGTTGACATACATTCAACGCCCCAGGAAGGCATGCCTCATGAATGAATGACTGAATGAATGAATGGGTTCTATTTCTTTTCAATTTCTTACATACCAGTGTCACTTGCCACAGCCACTAAGGTCACCAATGCACATAGAGGAAAAATCCATTATATCCAAGTTCGAGGGACCACATCGTCAACAGTCGGTTCAAGGTTAAAAATACTGGAGATATTCATGTCAAGCTCAGATACATGTGATAGTGACCCACAGGGTAGCCTGGACTGCTTATTTCAATGGACTGGCTGGGAGATAACCTTCACCACTGCTGCTAGGCTTAATGCAGTAGGATACACCGATACACGATACATGGACCAAAGCACAACAAGCCAATAAGGTATTAAGAACTCCTTAAATAATCGAGACCTCCCATTAGGGTGGGGAGACTTTACAACGTGTAAACATGACCTTGCAAGAAACAAGACCTCCATATAAGTAGGCTTGACTAAACATTGTTTGTGTGCAATGCACTGGTATGTCCAAGTCTTGGACTGAAACTTGACGTTATGGAAAGCATGAATCAATGAATTTCAAAATATCTAGCTCTCCAGTAGTTTTCATGCTTGTGAGCAAGAGAGTAAACTTCGACAGTGGGTTCCAAGATCGAGACATAACGCCCAAGAGACTGAAGAGAGTTCGAGAATAAAATACTGAAGTAATTATTCCAAAGGGCAGATCGAGACACATAAACGTCCAAGAGAGTTCGAGAATCAAAACCGAGGCTTTCCGTATTTATTCCAAAGGGCAAAGCATATTTCACAATAAACAATAAAAGTTTCCCAACTTGCTTATAATTATACTATAGCCTATTAGCATAAATGCCAAATTAGCTTTTCATTAGCCATGCCGGCAAACAACCATTTTATAGCGCAATCAGTTCAGAACTCGGACAATTTGCACGAGAACTATGGATACAGCTTCCAACAGAACAAGACCTTCGATCAGTTTAAATAAAGTCAAGACACTGACCTCGAGACTGAGACAATAGGTTCTGAGACTGAGACAATAGGGTCCTAAGATGAAGGCAATGCCAGTTAACATCCATCATATATAGGCTAGCACAGAGAGTGCTCTGATTTTTGTTTAGCCATTTGAGTGATGCAATATAAATATTCAAATAGAAATACAACACAAAATTATAGGAAAGCGCATTACAGAAAAGAACTAAACAAATTCATTTGCCCTGATTGTTACTTTCTACTCTGCTGTCCCTTACTATCTAAGAAATTTCTACTGTCTGACAACAACTAGCTCCCTAAAACGCCATCAAGAGTCATTTCTTAGATGCATAATATTGCTCAAGGCCCTCAGAGCCCAGACATCTGCAGTTGAATCGTGGCCAACTGATGCATGACCAACACCTGTGACTTTGGACATAAAATATCTTCTACAATATAGATCGTTGATAATGTGACCAATCTGCTCAACTATCGGTTTTATTGCCATGACACAATGAGCAAAAGAAGAAAGAAAAACACCATAAATCAATAGCAGCACAGACAGCTCCAACACTGCTATTAACATCACTGGTTATCATCTCAATTCTGTTCTCAGCTTTGGAACATACAGCCATGTTAGTCCCTAACACTGTGCTGACCAACATTTGGTCTGTGGGCTGAATTCAAGTGGACCGCACAAGCTCGCTGCATTTTTGCCATTTTCAATCAATGTTGTTGTTGCTTTTAAGTTCACTGGTGTAGCCGGCTTAAAGGGACCCAGTAGTGTGGCGGTGGGTTCTGAGCCGTGGAACCGCAGGGTCCAGGTTTGAATCCACCTCAAGCTGCCGCATAGTGACCGCGAAAAAGTCCTTCACTCACAATTGCTCGTGCACTTCGGTGTGAAACTCCGGTGCAGTGTTCGCGCTGTAGTCGGGAGTGACCCTGATTAGTGAACTTGAAGGGGCGCTACAGCAAATGCAAGAAATAAATAAGATAATATTCTCAGAGGCCTACAGTGTCAAAGAGATTGGGCAGTACTGCCTCAACCATCAAATCTGCTAAAAATAGAGATCCAAGTGCCCAAGTGTAATTCATTATTCAGGGGTGGTTAGCTTCTTCCAGATATACAGTATCCCCCTCAACGACCCGTGCAACGTAATCGTAAAGTATCGAAACATCCAAAGTGCTACTCGAAAGCAAAGCACGGGGCACCAGCGTATTGACGAGTACCGCGTTGAGTCAAAAGGGTTATCCGTCCGAATAGTCCTAGGCAGGTCTGGGACTGTTGTCATATGAGGCCGAAAAAAAATTGTTGTGTTTCCGGTAACCCGACCGACCCTCTTTTATTGCCGCGACTCAAATAATTTTGTAAAAAAAGTTATTAAAAAAAATTTTACTAAAAAAAAATTCAAATATATTTTAAAAATATTTTTTCACATTTGTATTGACATAACAGAAAAGACGTCAACAAAATGAAATTAATAGAACTGCTTTCTAGAGCAGTTTTAGGTGCAGACAGTCGGGAAATAGGCAGTTTATGCTTGCTTAGAACAGAGGTTCTCAACCTTTTCTCGCGCACGACACACCTAAACTTGCAACAAAATTTGGCGACACACCATGCATGCAATCGTCATTAATCAATACCTTTAAAATTAAAATAGACTTTTATGTGAAAGTTAAAATAGTTTATCTACTTTAAATTGATAAAATTTAGGGCCTATAATGAATGAGATTGTTGACACTTAATGCATTTAGTTTCTAATGGTTGTAAATTTATAAATTTCACCGACCTTAATCTACAATTCTGCGTCGTTTTATGACTACGAGTATAGGCTACGTTAATTGTTTGGCCTAACAATTAATGGAATTTCTGCTCCTGGATTTTCGCAACACACCAATTCTTCGCGACACACCAACGACACACCATTTTTACGCGACACACCGGTTGAGAACCTCTGGCTTAGAACACATACTTTTTTGCAGCGTGTACCTTTGTGCAAAAAAGTCGTGGAGTATAATTTTTCGGATAATCACTGTATAAAAATATTTTACCATAATAAAAATATTTTCCGACCTACCTACCCAATTTTTTTAGCTCTGTTACCGGAAACATTTTTTTAGGCCTGATCAGAGAGGTGGAACGGCTACAACGGTGAGTGTCGTCTGAGCCGGGAATTGGAAGGTGAAGGATGAGAAGAGACTGGGTAAGAGTTCTTGAAAAGGAGTAACTTCGATTTCGAATGAAAAGTCGCAGGTGTGATGGATAGAGGAGACTAAAGAAGGTGTGTGATTAGTAACGATAGTGGTGGAACTGAAAATGAGTGAAATTCAGAAGGCAACTCAGGTGTGGTGCAGTGTTATATATATGGCTGTCTTGGAGAACTAAGATGACTTGTAAACGGCCTTCAACGGGCTATTTAGAGCATCCCACCAATGGGTCATGGGCAGTTTGTTTACAGCAAATGCACCCAATACCTGCCCAGGGCCATGTTTAAATGGGCCACCGCTCAGATTCCTTAGAGCTGTTGCCAACTATTAAATAACATTGTTGTAATAATTTGTGAATAAGCTGGTATGCAGAGCATAACTGATAAATTGAAGGATATGACCCCATGTGGAAAGTGGTGGTGTAGTCGTGGGATTGTGAGATCGGTGCCTTATAGCTGGAGGGTTACAAGTTCGAATCCGCCTCAAGCCGCCGCATAGGGACCTTGAGCAAGTCCTACACTCGCAATTGCTCATGCACTTCGATACGAGACTCCGATGAAGCGTCTGCGCTGTAGTCGGGAGCGCCTTTCAGTAGACAGCTTGAAGGGTCGCTATGGCAAATGCCATAAATAAATAAACTAAGCCAATCATAAAGACTCCCAAAACCCCGCCTCTCTTCACAGGTGTTTCACTTGAAAGTGAAAACATTGCTCTTCACAGATCCTATCCCAATTCTTCCATTTTCCCTACATCCCATGTCCTTTCAACTCTAAGTGCAATGGCTCATAGAAGAGCTACAGGTAGATCTATATGTATTGAAGGAGTTTGTAGTTCTAAGAAGAAAATAATGATGAAGATGATGAACATAATGATGACTAATGTCATGGACAATTAGACATGATGATGAATATTAATGATCAATATTAATGAATATACATGAAAATACGAAAATGACCAATGAAACAATGTGGTGCTTCAATACACTACGTCACATCAAATAATTATATTCTACTGCACTCTGTCAGTACCGGTAGTACAATGTCTGCCATCAGAAAAGTTGGCAGAGAAGACTGAACATTTCATGGTTAAACAAATTCAAAGAACTGTTTACAACGATTCTGTAGAGGCCAAAGCGCTCCGTGGGAAAGTTTTCCCTGCAGAAGCCACAGTGCCTAGGTGGAAGAGTACAGAATAATATTCTATAGAATGTGAGCAGCATCTATGTAACTAAGGCAGTGCTCAGTAAATCTGTTTGGTATAGCTGCAGACAAATGTTACAGAACACAAACTTGCAATTTATGTGCTGCAGATGATATTTACATTGGTTCAGGTGATAGCAATTAGTCTTGTATTTGTCAATGTTGTTGTCAGTTCATCTATCTATCCATCGCATCCTCTTTCAATTCGTAAAGAGTTACCAACAAGTTTCTCTAAGTGAAATTCCCAAGTATCAACCAACAATGGTGTTAGTCTGAAACGTATACATGTGGCGGTCCACACTGATTTTGTTATCACTTCGGAATTTACACATTGGAGAAACTTAGGGAAATAGTACGTTTGTGTTTTATGTTCAGAATTTAATCTAATATATATATGTCTAAAACAATTCTTTTCTTTTGATAAAAAGGCCAAGTTTTAAAGTTATTCTAATGCTATTTACATGCCTATTATTTTGTTTTAATTAAGCTCCACTAGCATACATGCATGTGTAATACTGTGTATATATATTAAACTACAATCAAACATTTGTATGTGTACATACATACATGCATACACATTGACACATACAAATATATACTAATATACATACATGCATGCATAAACACATTATATACAAGCACACACACACACTGAACAATAAACATCCTTACACAATTCTCTTCTATCCATCCATCCCTAACTCAGTAAAAAAGTGAGAAATGAAAGCAGAAGAAAAAACTAAGCTGCCTGATCTCCAGCCAGGGTCGGGTAATAAATCGGCTCTTACAACACTTAAATGTGGCATATTATGAGCTGTCTAACAACAAACAATAATTACTTCCAGATGAAAACTGACAGGACTAGAATATATCGTTTGAAGTCAAATAACACACATGCCAATTGGCCAAGGACAAAAACCAACTCTGGTCCCATTGGTACACAAAAATAAAAAATTCTTGGAAAAACATAATTATCTGGCCCCCTTTATCATTGCACGGCCCTCCCATGTCCCAGAACCATGGCCACCACAAATACCTTTAACATTAACTATGCATACGACAGGACCAGAAACGTTTAGCATCTTGGATACCAAAAAGTGAGATAATCTTTGATACAAAAACTCATAAAACTCTCTTAGATTCATGAGAAATGCTTTAAACTTATCAGACTAAAATTATAAAATAATTTATCCCAAACATGATACAGTTTTTAAGGCAAAATCGTAAATGTTTCAAGACAACATTAAAAGTTATTTGGAAACTACGAATTTTCTTAACCAAAACGCTAAATTTGCTGACTCCAAAATTCCTTAATTTGTTATACCAAAAATTCCTTAATTTGTTGAACTGCAAGAATCACTAATTCTTTGACACATAAAAATAATATAAAAAATAAAGCCCCGAAGACAACAGAATGCAGGTCTATTAACCATTTAACCTTTTTATATATCAGATTTAGTAACTAATTACACTGAAGTTAATATGCAATGTATTGAACAGAACTTTGATAAACTCACTTCCAATTCCTATATTGAATCCAGGAAACAACCTTCACGATCCTATAGCCACACGACCACGCAAAGTATTGTCCATCTGGTGACCAAGCACACGAACCAACTTCGGTCGGCTCAGCAAAGTTGCAAATTCGTGGAGCACGAAACTCTTCGAGTAATTTAGCCATCTCTACAAAAAGTCATAATAGGAAACATTGAACGCATGTATGTATGTATGTATGTATGTATGTATGTATGTATGTACATACATGCATGCATGTATGTAGTAGGCATGTATGTATGCATGTTTGTATGTATGACATTTGTATGTATGAGCACTTGTTATAGTGCCCCACAAGATTTATACTCAGAGGCTCTCCCAACTACAGTGCGGTAGTGATGTAGCTTTTCCGGAAAGATATTTTTCCGGAAAATTTCCAGAAACTTTCCGGAAACTTTCCGTAGACCGAAAAATACATCTAACACATAATGTCACATTTTCCCTATCAGAAAACATATGAAAATTTGAGTTTTTAAAGTTCCTTTTATTGGCAATGTGGGAAATGTTCACCTTAAAGAATTAAAATGACCATTAAATGCTTTCATTAGCAGTTCATAATATCTGACAATTTGACATTTTGGCAGCTGCTTTGAGCCTGCTTAACTATTTCTTTCACTGTGCTATTTAGGATTATATTGCAACAGTTAAATGGTGTTGTAAATTAGCTAAATCCTTGAAAGTAAGGAAAGAATGTAAGGGATTTCAGAAGTAATAAATTAAAGAAAATAATTATGGACAGTAAATAAATAAATAAGGTTACATAAGATAATAAAAAAGGCTTTTCCTTGTCTACACACTGCTTACTCAGAAAATAAGAAAATAACTATGGACAGTAAATAAATAAATAAGGTTACATAAGATAATAAAAAAGGCTTTTCCTTGTCTACACACTGCTTACTCAAGGCAACAACTCATAGATAGAAAATTTAAACCAAAACATATTCTTTGCTGCTTACCAAGAAAAGCAGATTTGAAAATAGATTAGTCTCACACTGCAATGGCATTGCCAATAACATCATATTTCAAGCATGAAATAATTGTATATATGTAGGAATTAATCTGTTGCAATACTTATTAAAACATTTGGTGTCTATAGTGTACTGAATCAATTGCTGTTTTTGTTTCATATTTTCAGAAGTAAAAAAATAAGAAGAGTTAGGTGACCAAATCATAAAAATTTTCTTCATAATAACAGTGAAGTCTGATTGCAATAATTCTTAAATGTATTGTCAGTGTATACACTAAACAGTAAGCAATAAGTGTCGTTTATTGAATGAAAAAATCAGCAATGACTAAATAATATAGCTTACAGTGATTGATGTTTAAGCATATTTATTTATTTAAATTGTTATTTAGTAATATTGTGTTGATGGAAAAATATCGGAAATTTTTCGGAAAGTTTCCGGAAAGATACGAAACTTTCCGGGAAAGATTTCCGCCTCACAACACTACAGTGCGGACACCGAATCTGAGTTTCACGCCAAAGCGCATGAGCAATCGCAAGTGAAGAACTTGCTCATGGTCCCTACGCGGCGGCTTCAGGTGGATTCGAAGCCGCAACTTTCGGGCTTCAAGGAACCGAGCTTACCCCTACACCACCATGCCCCACAATGAATGAATAATGAATTAATAATATGAGATTTCCATGTCAGGTATCACCACTTGAAACAGTGAAAACAGGTCAATTTTCAGGTTAGGGAAACGGTAGCTGCAGTGGAAACCAACTGACCGAACAAAGTACACACAAGTTTCAAGTACTATTAGCCGTGTAAGTACGACTTACTTGATCGATAACTACTACAAGTGCTTTAAACTTGGCAGGTTATGCGCCTCTTAGCAGCTTCTTGTCTTTGATCTCGCTCAGGCAAATGAACTTTGCTTTACACTGTGTATTTCTGGACGTTCTTGTCTCCCATTGATGCAGCACTTGTGAAACCTGGTCCCTGCACTTAGGGCTCAAGCAGCTCTTTAAAAGTTCTGAGTTCGTGGTAACAAGGACAAAAATATGATAACTGCAGTCATAAATTACTGCAACTGTTAATATATTAATCGCATTTATAACTGACTCAGTTGTGTGACTGAAATACAGGTTCTGAAACTACAAACTCCTAGCACACTATATTTGATGCCTACGTAAAAAAAATAAACAAATGTTTGTCAGATAGACCGACAAAAGTTTGTTTTTTAAGGAGGCCTGCTGTCATTTTTTTTTGCAATTGCTGTTTTCATTTTCCCACAAAAAGGAGGGGATGGCAAGGAAACAGGGTCGAACAACTACCAACAACACCTCTTTCAAGTAGTATAGGCAGATGTTAGTCAAGTCATATTTTAAAAAAGGCCTCTGAAACAACTTAAATTTAGATAATGGGACACGCAATAATTTGGATGAAGGCCCAATTTGAAACAGCATCCTCAAAATCGACCAACAATACCTCAGCCCACAGACATCACTCCATACATTACATGCCAACCTATCTAGGCTTGCATTTCGCCGACAACAAGCCCATCAATCATCAATTTGGTGTTGCAAAACTATTGCCCCAATGAAATAAATGGCCAGCCGTCCCGCTGTGTTTCCACGGTAACTGGGTCACGAGAGAGAGCAATAACAGAGCCTGACGAAATTTTTCTCCCCAGGTATATTATGTGATCCCAAAGTGCAGTAGCTGTCAGAAACAACAGCCACAAAAAACACAAGCCTTTAAAAATGATGTGTTACTCATTCAATGCAAATGTGTGTCAACATTGTTTCTTCTAAGCTGTGTGCAATTGGCAGTATGCACAGCATTTCAAAACAATTTTATTTCGAAGTGAAATTTTGTCCTGTGTCTTGGCTGATGACATATTTATCCTTGGATGTTCAAAGCGGCAAAACTAAGCCTGAGAAGAGTACTATGCCTGCTCCTGTTGGGTATCAACAACTCTGCAATCTGAACTCTAGCCTGAATGTGACGAAACCTGAATGATGTAACTATAGGCCACACCTGTATGAATGTGTGGCATCCATTGAGGCAGCAAACTACAAGATATAATTTAAGTGCCTACTTACACAGAGGTCAGAGGTCTAGGTTGCCCAATGCAGATCACTCTGCTCCGACCCATAAATGTGGGTCAACGTCTCTCTAAAAATATCCAACTTGTTTTGCTTCTATTTCATTCTCTCACTCACTCCAAGTAGGCCTTACAGGCTTACATGCAGTCTATCAGTATCCATAAACAGTAGCAGAGTCATTAGCCAGAATAAACTTGGGAGGGCACAACAGATGATGTCTCTGTGAAACACAGAAATAAAGGCAGGTGGAAACCACCTCTGTAAACTGCCACACTAAGCCTAGATGCTGACAGTGCCAATTCGCCATTCAAACTTCAACATTTCACGATCCAAGACATATCTCTTCTCTAAGTCACGTTCTTGTGTTTGTTGAGGTGCCTTTGTAACAGAATGTGCCAGATGGGATAGGATCCGCAACGAGGTGACATGGAAGGAGCTGAAACATTGATATATGAGATCAAAAAAAGAGGACTCACGTGGTTTGGACATATGACAAAAATGGAGGAAAAGAGATGACCAGCACGAGCACTGCGGAGAGAAAACGGAGCCAGGGAGAGGACTGGCCTCCCAACCTCATATTTCAAAGCTAGATAATAAAAAATGAAGTTGAAAACACATCAAGCCCAAGGCTACCCTAGCACACGCAAAAGGGACTGCTCTTTTCTTCTCTTTAATGGTATCAGTCTTGAGTGGGCTATTCTGCATGACCTCGCATACATAATCTGATGTCATAAAGCGCAGACACAGATTAATAGCATTGCATTCTACGCATTGTGGCATTGTCGAGTGAATGGCAAGTGACATCTACTTAATAAATAGCCATTGAAAGCTCACAACCAGTCTTTTCTGGCCTCGTCTATTCGGCTGATTCTTGCCATTCAGGTTTTACCGGCCATAAAATCTTAACGTGTTTTGTACAAAGACATTTTAACCTGCGCTACTCACCTACAGGTGTGTACCACTTAAACGACAATATAGTTTTGAACACAGCCATGCCACATCAAGGTGTGAACAGTTCACTATATAGCATGGAAGATCATGCAACCATTTTTTTTATTGCAGAATAGTAAGTGACAATATAAA
Source organism: Lumbricus rubellus (assembly GCA_945859605.1). Lineage (NCBI taxonomy): Eukaryota > Metazoa > Annelida > Clitellata > Crassiclitellata > Lumbricidae > Lumbricus > Lumbricus rubellus. The sequence goes on along the minus strand of OX243815.1, from coordinate 41,015,904 downwards.
ACACTCAAGAAAAATACTGAATAATAATATTAATTAGGACTGAGACTGATTTTAAAAACTTCAAATAGATCAGTCTAAAAAATTAATTAAAATAATGTTAATCGATTAATCTTCAAAATTTAGTCGCGTTTTAATCGATGAAATTCAATTGATCGAATTTTATGTACATCGTGAAAAACTATCTAAAACATAGTAATGAAGTTAGTCACCTCTTTCAATGAAAACAATTAATTTAGTTGCCATTTTGAATTTTCCCCTTCAGCATTTACCTTACATTTCCCACTCAAAAGTTCTACATAATCGCTGTTCACCATGTTGTTTACTCCAGAAATGGCGGGTTGAACCATGAAATAAGAAAGAGAATTTTATGTGAGATGAAACAGCATTCTTTATTTTGTAAGCTTACTCAATATGCCATAATTATCGTTTCAGAATTTTACACATGACATTTTTTACTACATTGTCCATGACAACATCGATCCAGCTTCCATTCACATTTAGCATTATTTTCATTGATCCAACTTCTGCACACATTTAAAAAGACTTATAATGGGCAACTAGCTAAGAATGTTAAAATGATATTACCGAGAAATGTGCTCTGAAGCATAGCATAAAATTAAATTAAATGGTTGAACCTAAAACAATTCACACAATGCGAATAGATATTTCCATAGTGGCAACCGTAATGCCAATGTTGAATTTCTAACTTTATGTCCAAAGCGAATTGCTTAATTACTAAACTGTAGTCCCAAATGCCAACCTGGACGGCCTGATGACAAACCAGACATCACAATGTTGAACAGATATGTATCGTTGACAAACAAACAAACGAAAAGCAATTCCACAAACAATCTCGAACCGTGTGTGACCACTTGAAGACCAACTGCAAACTACGAACAATTCGAAAGACCACAACTTCTCTATGCGTGCTTTAATATGCTTAGACTCGCTGCTTTTTTATCACTTGAAACCTACTTCTGAAGCGTAACGGAAATTAGTGACCACAATATTATTTTCATTCCCACGACACGGTCTAGAAAGTACACTGTGACAGATCGGAATAAAAATTCTCATTACTCACCTATGGCCTCGCCATTGGGAATAGTGAGCTGCTGTGATGTATCGCTAGAAGTCTGCATTTATATGAGTAAAGTCGCTGTTTGCACTTGTAGCACTGTATGTAAACGTGTAAAACAACTTTCCATACAACGAAAGTTTCAAAATATAAAAGCTTTCGCAGAAGCTGCCAACTCTGGCCCAGCTGGTCGTAACCAGGGATGCCACTCTAATTTTAATAGGTCAGATCCGGTAGAAAAAAGGCTAGAAAAGGCTAGATTGACAATTTTCCTGAAAATACGTGGATTTTTCCAATTTTTCTGGTTTGAAACTTCTGACGACCTTTCCTTAGAGCATTTGCTCTCTTCCTTCCCGATAAAATTTCTGTGTAATTTCTGACTACTATTTTTAGTCTTTCGCTCCAAAATGTACAATTTGTGGTCCAAAGTCACAAAAATGTTCGAATTTTTTACGTCTTATTATATGTGCATTTCACCTTTAAAAAATCAGTTTTTACGTTAAAAAGTCGGAAAACCACCGAGATAAAATCTAGATCCTGAAAAAACCTAGAAACCTAGACAAGACCCAAAAAACTATATCAAAATTGAAAAAGCCGTGAGTGGCATCCCTAGTCGTAACACGAAGGCGTGGCTTAGGAGTGAGCCGAAGACCGATGCTGATTGGTTGGATAAATATAGACAAAGAGGCAAGCCAAACAGATTCATAGTCACAAGATGACGTTGTGTTGCGGCCTACAATTCGCTGATTTATTACATCACAAAACGTGGCGTAAAGACCCTTCTTACACCATGGTAAAGACCTTTTGGACCGTGACCTTGAGCACGCCGTCAACCGTGGACAAAAGTACTTTTTCAAACAAGTTAGCGTAGGTTTTTTCCCAGACCTGCCAGGAGGCAATGACTCAACAAGGTTAACTTGGGGATTCAAATATTGCATCTAATAGCCTATTTAGGCCTATAATGCGGTTTGCATGCATGTTAACTTAATGGTGTGAAATTTGAATCCCGATCTAAAACGCGACCTCAGTTTAGGCTAACGACATTGTGTAATCGGGTTCACCGTCTCAGTGACCTTTCGCGTGCGCAGTGGTCAAGGTCAATTCTAACATAGATGATGGATTATAATTATTTTAAAAAAATAGCAAATAGGCCTACGCATTGCGCGAGTCTTATCGGCCTGAGTTTCCAAACGTTTGGTATGATAGAATTGACCGTGACCACTGCGCATGCGCAAGCGAAAGGTCACTGAGATTGTGAACCCGCTTATTATCAGCGTCGTTCCACGTCATCTCCAGACATCGAAAATCCAATCGTAGTCTTTATAGGCCTAGTCTTTACAGTCTCCATGCTACCATGGAAAGTTATTAAAATTTCTATGAATCATTGCATGGGATTACAGTCTAATTTTGTGCGCAGTTTCTCGAGTCTGTAGCCCTAATGTTAACGGTTATCAAGAACTCATGCAGTGCTCACATCTTGCGAGTGAAATACTGAACATAGCACCCTTAGTCTGCTGCAAAGTTCCTATAGGTCTATGATAGGCCTACTAATGCAGTAAGCTTATAGATGACATATCACAAAAGGTCGTTGCTACTAGTAGCCTCAGGGCCGGATTTACCTGTAGGCCAACTAGGCAACTGCCTAGGGCCTCTGGAATCTGGGGGGCCTCCAAAAATGAACTTCTAAATTTTAAAAGCCACCTAATTTTGAATTTAGTTCGAACACACTTGCTCTTAGTCTCAGTTTTTTAATAGTAAGGCCCAGAGCCGTATATTTGAAATCTATATAGGCTATACGCGGCTCTGGTTAGGCCTAAGTTGAACGCTTGCGTCATACACTGTAAGAACCTGCGTCAACCGATATAATATTATTATTGTGTATGGCAGAAAGTGAGGAAGAACACGTTAGTTGAATGTTTGAGCGACGGTAAAAGTGCATCTTAGCGTATTTAATTATTCGCCATTGCATGGGTTTCACGGTTTTCACCGTTTCAGTGTTTATCAGATACAACTTCATACAAGTCGGATTGACGAAAATAATTCTTGCAACATAGAAGTCGGATTAATAAAAATAAATTTTACTGAAATTGAAGTTGGATTCATGAATAATGTTTTCTAATTAAATAGATTTCTAATTAAATAATGTAGAAGTGAAAAAATTGATGAAAAAATTCCTGCCTAAACAAAAGCGGGATTGATTAAAATGAATTCTTGCAGGGAAAAAATGATGTAGGCTAATCATGTATAACTTCATTGTGATTCTAAGTATGTAGGCCTATACCATAAAAAATGGAATAAAACGAGTGTATCAATTACAATTCGACTCGTTAGAGACTATACCAGTAGGCCTAGCTGATCAAACATGGATCGCTGGCGCAATATGCATTAGGAATAGGCCTATACTTAGATGCAGCAATATGCATTTTTTCTGTTTTTAATCTTAAGTGGGGCCTCATAATTGAAATTGCCTAGGGCCTCACTCTGTTCAAATCCGGCCCTGAGTAGCCTAATTGCGTTATTTAAGGCATTTTGTTACCCTTTAGGCCTACCAGATTATCTTCATTTCTTAGCCTTTATTGGCGACAGCATAGATAGGCCTAAGTGGATTAGGCCTAGGCTCGAACTCGTTTTTTTTGCTTTTAGCGAATTAGCCTATACTCACATAAAAACAACACTAGGCCTATCTCGATAAACATACGTAGGCCTAATAAGATATTATGCGCTGGATGGTAGCCTATAGCATTTAAATCTTTCCTTGCCCGCTGGTTCTCTTGAAATCACCCTGGCCGAATTTACCCCGTGGCCGGTATTAACTCGGCTTCCCCACATACCACAAACCCTGTGCCCACACAAATACCTGACTATAGTCTCCATGGGCGGAGACTTGGGCGAAGACTTAGGCCTAAGAGGGGGGACGAACGAGTGGCACCGACGGAAGGACGCGAGATTTTGGGCTGACGAATCACTGAGTTGTCGACGAAATTTTCCAGTTTTGGCGACCAAAATTTCTGACGACCTTTTTTTAGTCATCCGGCCGAAATTTTCTTTAAAAAATACCCATTTTTCCCGTCAAAAAAGTTGACGACCTTTTCCCAGTCATAACACTCAACAATTGCGGGGACAAATATATGGGCCGTCCCCCCCCCCCAACACATTGAGGGGGCCGTCCCCCCTCCTAAGTCTCCGCCTATATGCTAGTCTCTGTTAGATAGATATGGGGTTTGTAGCATGCATGGAACGAAATTCCATTATCAATTAGTAAACTCAGTAACTTAAACTTATGTCTCTTCAATCATGGATTGCGCCACTCCCTGGTCGGTGAAAAACTGACATAGAGCACTCAAGAATCGTCTGCTTGATCCAAATAGCAGAACTGATTCACCCCATCCACTCCATCCTAATGGAATTTATAATTAACCTTATTTTTGTGTCATTGTAATTTCACCGCTAATTGATATGCGTGTTTGTTGTAGTCATTATTTAAAATTTAGTTAACATCTTTCCTTTTGTTTTTCAATATAGGCCTACATGTCTAGTTTGAACTTTTGAGCATAATAGGCCTATCAGTGGCTTGCGATATGTTCTGCATGCTACTAAGCTTATATGCGGTACGTGACGTTTTGGCGCCGCCGTTTTGGCGCGACCGTTTTGGCGCCGCCGTTTTGGCGCGACCGTTTTGGCGCCGCCGTTTTGGCACCGCCGTTTTGGCGCCGCCGTTTTGGCGCCCATGTAAAAATTGATCTCAGCAGCTTATTTTCGGTTCAGTTTACGAAAAACATCAGTACGAAGTGTAATATTTATTTTTCAAGTTTAATTCAGTAGTGTAATAATTAACCGTAATCTGTACCCTATATGGGACCGAATGTCTACAATAACCCTATACCTAACCCTAACCGACCCTCACGACGCCTAGCCTGACCCTAACCGACCCTCACGACGCATGTCTTATACATACATTCTTAGCTATTTCGGGCATAACTTTTCAATGGCATGGAATGTCATTACAAAATTTACCTCAAAATGTGCGTAAATGAACCTCCTACGATTACCTACAATATGATAATTTTTATACTCCAGAACGGGGGTGAAAAAAATTCCGGCGCCAAAACGTCCGGCGCCAAAACGGTCGCGCCAAAACGGCGGCGCCAAAACGTCCGGCGCCAAAACGGCGGCGCCAAAACGTCCTGCTTCGGCTTATATGTGGCCCTACCTAATAATTATATATAGATAGCGGGGCCGTTATAAGACTCCTTCAGGGTATCCTAGTGTCTCTTCGCCTACTTTTAATATTTTTGTAGTCTAATATTCTTGATTTGTTACCTAATAAATGATTTGATCTGATCATCATCATCACGATAACCGCCTCATCGACACAATCAAGTCATCACTATTATCATCAACATTATCAGCAATGTATAACGACTAGTAGGCCATGCAATGATGACAAGCTCCCAGGCATGGAGAAACCGAAACGCAGACTTTAATATTTCTTAGACATATTACAACGAAAATGGAACTGCTGTTGATAAGAGAATTATCAGAAGATTGGCGATGCACGAATGATGACGAATCTAGAAAATATAGCGATAGGTCTATTATGTCCAAACGCTATAGGTTCTGCAGCCATATGACGCTGCTCGGGATGCAACGTTGGCGATGAGCTGTTTCTGGTATCCCCACATTCGACGATTAGTCGTGCTGTTATACGCCTCACCTAAGCTTAATTCTCGATAATGAAAGAGTAGACCATCACTTTCGTCGACCAACGCATTCACGTCTTCCTCTCTCACGAGACTGCTTTTGAGAATCTCGTGACAATGCCAGAGGATGAGTCTCTCCGGTCGACCCATGACCTTTGATCTTTCCGTCCACGGGTTCAACTTATCCAAGCAGGTTGTCTTCACAAGAGTCCTCAACTCGTCGTCCTTCACCCTGAACGGATTCTTTACTGTTGAATCACTCGGAGCCTCCAAAGGAAAGAAGAGATTTCGGAAATTGTAGGAAGCTATTCTATCTACATCTCCAAATTGACTACTCTTGTGGATATGGTCCAGCATTGTCGTCCAGTCTGTGGTCCGCGTTGGAACAATGAATTCGTCCAAATCCTGCTGGATGACGTACTTCGTTCGGTACATCACTCTGAACAGACATTCGTTCATAGCCACGATCTGACCGTGGTAGTGTACCTCGTCCTGTTTAAACGGAAGCACGAAACTGTTCAGTTCCACAAGTCCAATTTTGGAATAGTACCAAAGACAGGAGATCAGCTCCGGTTTGGGAGACTGCAGGTACAAAACAAACTTGTCTGCTCCGAGTAATCGATTCAATTCGATGAATTCAATTATTTCCACCGTTTTCGTAGAGTTTCCGAATATCGGCGGAACGCAGATGGTGAAATTTGAGACTTTGTTGTCATGCTCCCAGTAAAGTGTTTTACCTCCATTTGAAGACTGCTTTTCAAAGTTCTGTCTCCGTTTTCTGAGATCTGTGATGGTCAGGTAGTTCTGTGGACGTTCGCAAATAGCACTTACCAAGGACACGGCTGAGGGTGATGAACTTGCTAAGCTGGTTGGAAGACTACACAGAACCATTGCGGGCATGCGTCTGAAACCACACGTATACAATTGCACATAAATTTAAGTAGGATAATTAATGTGTATTTTTTAAACCAATGTCCAATCGCTTAATTTTTTTATTGGTGTCCAGGCATCATTTTAGTTAACTCGGCTATTATTGCACATACGCCTGCAGCTTCGTAAGCTTGTAGGCCTTTTATACCACTGAGTGTTTTACGCATCTCATGAGTTCATGACTCCCAACAGGGGACCATGCGATCATGAGCAGAGAATGGAGATTAGAGGTCGGTGGATAAATTACTTGACAAAAATGGCAATCGTATACGCAATTTGGACTTCAGTCGTCAGTGGCCGCGCTAGGGGGCTAGAGGGTGGTTAAGCCCCCTAATTGACGCTCAGCCTCCCTCCATAGAAAAATGCGGGAAATGTGTACAACCATGGGTACATGGCGTAGGCCTATGCAGACCTGAGAAAGCGCAAAATCGGGAAATTAAGTCCAAAACCATCGGACGACTAAAAAAAGGTCATCAGCTTTTTGGGGGCGAATAAAAGACGGAAAATTTCTGGACCAACTTCAGCCCCCCCCCCCCCCAACTGAAATCCTGGCGCCGCCACTGTCAGCCGTGTTGTTGACTAAATGCAGGATGGTCATTGTTATTGTAGGCCTAATCGGTCTTGGTAAATACAGGGTGGCCCAAAAAAGTGATCACATCACGTATAATGTAATATAATTAGTTCAAATCTGTTTGGACTATATCCATAATAGCTTAAAAAGTTCAGTAATTTACTTGCTTAACTGTTCAATCATATGACGTCATTATTACGACAACTTCCGGTCGACATTTTCTTTGTTTATTTGCCAATCGTCAACTTTGCGTGTTTTAAAGATATTTTAACTAGAATGACAAAAAATCGCGACAGAAGACCTATTCTGATTAAAAATGTGTGAATTGAGAAACATTGCGGTGCAAGGCGAATGCAAAAATTAGTTTTCAAACAAAGCCTATTATAGTAGGCTATGGCTAGTGTCAGTCAGGTTATTAAATAAATTGACAATGACAGTACAACGGAACGTAAACGCGGAAGTGGTCGGCCAAAGTCTGCTAGAACACGACAGAACATTGAACGGGCAAGTGAGCTGATCTGCAATCAAGAAGATGATCCTCACAGTCACAAAAGTCCGTAGGAAATTCAAAAAGAAACGGGTATATCACGGTCGTCGGTGCAACGTAGGCCTATTGTAAAACAAGATCTACAACTGACAACGTACAAGCGTGTCATCGGGCAGACGCTCAACGAAAATTGCAAAATGAAACGTTTGCAACGCAGTTAGCAGCTAGGCCTACTTTAACGGTTTCCTAATGACAGAAGTGTACGAACCATCTTGTTTACAGACAAAAAGATATTCACCTTTGTCACGGCAGATAATTCTCAAAATGATCGTATTTATTCAGTTGAATTAAAGAAAAGGCAAGTTCCAGAAAGGAGACATACGAGAACGTGAACATTTCAGCGGCGGTATCTTGGTATCAGTTGGTGTTTCTCGCTTACAAAAAGTTGTTCAGAAGCAAGGGAGACACATTGAACAAGTTTTATGATTAGCGTAATTACCACTTAACATGCGACAGTAAATTACAAAACGTTATATTGATTCAATTATGCTAAATGACCCTTTGCTACGAGATGTTATCACTTTTTTTGGGCCACCCTGTATATCAGATTCTTAGTCTGACGAAACACGGAGTTGGACCAAAAAGCCAGGCTATAATAATTGCCGACTTGATATAGCGGCAGTGTTTCAATCAAACTCTCTGACGTGGCTTTTGTGTCATCATTCTGTTGAAAATGACTGATAAAAAACCAATTTGTATTGAACAGGCGAGCACCTGCTGTGGCGATTGATCTTTGACATTTTCAAATTCAATTTCAAATTAGAGTTGTTGGCCTTTGCATCATTGCTCCCGCACGAGGTCGTAAATTTAGTGAAATTTCTACGTGTTTTTTTACATGTCTCCAAGTAAACGAATTAATAATTGAATGATTTATCTTCTGCAACAGGTGGATGAGAAGGTTAATTCTCTAATCATACTGGCTACAATAAGAATGAGGCAAAGGGAAAAGGCTATAGATAGGACACATGTTGAGAGGAGATTCGCTTGTGATAGTATAGCCTATCTTTGAACGGATAATAAAGAGAATAAGTAAAAGAGGAAGAAAACCAATGACAGATCATATATAGGCCTACCGGTAGGCTACTGTAACTGGATGATGATCATGGAAAACTCCAGGAAACTGAAAGAGAAGGCTCAGCATCGAGAAGAGTGGTGTCGTTGGACGTTCGAACCTGGTCCTGTAGGCAGAGAGCTTGAAGAAAAAGAAGAAGAAGAAGGAGAAGAAGAAGAAGAAGAAGAAGAAGAAGAAGAAGAAGAAGAAGAAGAGAGAAAAAAGAAGAAGAAGAGGATGAGGAAGAGGAGGACGAGGAGAAGAAGATGATGAAGAAGAAGAAGAAGAAGAAGAAGAAGAAGAAGAAGAAGAAGAAGAAGAAGAAGAGAGAAAAAAGAAGAAGAAGAGGATGAGGAAGAGGAGGACGAGGAGAAGAAGAAGAAGAAGAAGAAGAAGAAGAAGAAGAAAAAGAAGAAGAAGAAGAAGAAGAAGAAGAAGAAGAAGAAGAAGAAGAAGAAGAAGAAGATGATGAAGAAGAAGAAGAAGAAGAAGAAGAGCTATATAATTTTACTGGGAATTGAAACGGCGCTATAGAAATTTCTAATTTATACGACAGACTCAAGCATACCGACCTAGTGCGACTATCCATTGTATTAAGATTCGTAATGTTGGCCAGCGGCATGACGAGTGGCAGATCGACCATTTCGTACCAGAACAGACAGTGCCAGCTTCTCATTGCTTGGTCGGTGTCGTTTCTTGGCAGAGCCGTGAAGATCCGAACCACCGGAAGTGCCTTTGGATCAACATCCGGTGTCAGACGATCGTCCAGATAAGCCGAATAGACGTAGGAACTGTTGGATGTTGGCCTATTCGCTTCCACAGGCTGAATTAAATTAGAAGATCCTGTTCTAATTATAATAGTTTATCGTAATCGTACTGTCGTAGTGTGCATTATTGTATTGTATCTGGCCATTTATAAAGCGCTACTCGCAGCATGATACTTTCAGAAGATCCCAGTGCCTTCAATCCCGAGAAAAAAATGAAAGTTTTTAGACGAGAGAAAGACGATGATACACTACCAGAGAGGATGGCAAAGCGAACGGATGGGGGAAGCCCATTTCATAGAGAGGGACCAATGCAGTGTTGTAGTGCGTTGAAATATACTGCAGCGTTTGTATATAGAGCAGGGGCGGATCCAGATGGAATCCGGCCTTCCCTGTCGTCATTACATTACAGTACATCCCCACCCCATTGATTTTAGACATTTGCACAGAACGTGCCCCTCAGAAATTGAGGGTTTCAATTCACGGAAAAGGTCAGCAGAAAGAAAAAGTAGCATATGACTAAAAAAGATCATCAGACCATAAACAAAAATGAAAAACAAAACAATTGTTTGTAGTAACAATTGTTTTATTCCCTTTGTTAGGCTACTTTATTTCCTCTTTATTATTTAATTTATTTCCTTAATATATACTGTTGGGTTGGTGTCAGGAATGGCATGCGGCCATAAGCTTCCCATCATAAATTCCTGGCTACGCCACTGCTCAGCCGCCATTCAATGATGATATGTATTTCTCAATTTCGGTTGGCCTATGAACGTATCTGACTAGACGAATATTGATTTCCATTTGCTGCTCCACTGTATCAATTGCTTATGCATGGTATGTTGGCTATAATTGATTACAGATACCCTAAAGATACATGTGTCTTTGGTAACAAATTGAGATTGTTCAAAAGGTTGGATAGACGTATACATGCTCTTAGGTCTCAAGTACAAGATCGATTGTATGTATGTATGTATGTATGTATGTATGTATGTATGTATGTATGTGTATATGTGCATGTATGTGCATGTATGTATGTATGTATGTATGTATGTATGTATGTATGTATGTATGTATGTATGTATGTATGTATGTATGTATGTATGTATGTACGTACGTATGTATAGGAACATTTATTTAACGCCTTACAATAACCTCGCGAAGGCGATTAAATATAAAGTAGGCTTACTTTGGCTTCGAGTCAAGTGCAAGTATAGGACAGGTATAGGTTAACACTTTAACGACTCATCTGCATTGGCTTCCAGTGCGCTTTTAGTAGACCTACACTGAAAGTATAGTAAAAGCAACGTGTCTCAGTGGTACGACTTTGACGAATGTCAAATGCTGGGGCGCGGTGGTGTAGTGGTGGCGTCGTTGCCTTGAAGCCGGAAGGTTCGAAGTTCGAAGCCACCTCGCCGCGTAAGGACCTGCCATGGGCAAGTCCTTCACTCACAATTGCTCAGCGCTTCGGCGTGAAACTTCGGTGCAGTGAGTGTCCGCTCTGCATTCGGGAGCGCCACTGAGTAGAAAGAGCTTGAAGGGGCGCTATAACAAGTGTACATATACAAACAGAATGATTTCATTTACCTGAAAGTCATTCTCACTCGCTCTTCGCATAGAAATCTCTGATCTTGAATATTTACAGTAGCATGAGATTTCGCATGAGAAACCTTTGCACAAGTCTCCAACTCTTTCCTGAACCGTCCATCTCGCAGAGCAACAGTCGCTGTAACCGCCATGCTGTCTGAATATGGCCAGACCAGCGATGAATATCAATCCAAGCCACAACGCCAGCCAACGAAAAGCCATATTTCGACCCAGGACACATATCTTTGCTGCTCGAAAACCAGAAGCGACAAACTTTCCAGCAGAGTCGCTCATTTTGAGACTCGTTTCGTATGATCGTAATAATCGTAATTTAGAAATTAGTCAGAGATTATGTTTAACATAGGGTGACCATTTTCTGGCCATGAAAAACCGGGACACTTTTTGGAAAATGTCAATTGTATTCCTAATTCCTTAACTACATGGCGCTAGGCCTATAATCGAATGCTGCCCTTCTTTGCCTAACCCTATAAGCTCAGTTAAATTTCATGCTGCGCATAGACTTCATCTACTAGGCCTTCTCTAGTCGTCAACGCACTTAATGCAGTGCTCTTTTATAACTGCAGCGAACATTCTCTCAATCGGTGCACAGTGGGTAATCTAGTCCAGAGGAAGATTTAAGTTTTCTAGCTGGGTCGCAAAGCAGCGTTAGGCGAGCTTCCGCCGAGGCGTTCAGCGCCATGCAGGGAGAGGGGGTTTGGGTAGGGAATGTGTAGGCTACTTCACCATTCGAATTTTTAAATTTTCCACATTGCAATGACAGCATTTTAAGTTGTTGAAAAAATGCTGATTTCAGTGCTGTTACGAGCTGTCGATCTCCCATTACGACTCTTTAGCGACCTGCCGTAGTCATAATTTGATAGATCTGGCGCCGCCATTGAAATCGTAGGCCCCTATTACGAAAACTTTCTCGTTACACGGTTTCACCTGGATAATTCTTTAAATCTATTGACTAAACTCAATAGCCTAGGCCTAGCCAACTACAGATGTAATGTTACGTTACGACTTTTTCGGTTACAGACTACACTTTGTTCTGTGATTTACATAAAATCTATGTTTTCAATATTCAAGTTTCCCTCTTCTCAAAAACCGGGACAATTTTGCCTTTTTGCCTGAGTCGTCGGGACACCGGGACGCACCACAAAAAACCGGGACATGTCCCGGAAAACCGGGACGTATGGTCACCCTAGTTTAACAGCTAAGCAGGTCAGGGCACCAGTTTATTGACGAGCGTTTCGGTCCAGGGATGACAACTGCTGGTCCAACATGTGTGCTTCCTATTATCAAATGCAGCGTAGACGATGAAATTCTCTTTCTAGCCTACATCCTCGCCACAGACGCTGTTTATAAATACACTGTGTCCACGATAAAGTAGATCACACAATAAAGTGTCATAATTCGGTCAAAACGTTCAGGATTTGTCTGAAATTTCAAACACAGCAACAGTGGCCATATGTAGTTTTATGTACACGAGATCCAAAAGGTTATTAGAAATATTCGTGAGTTTGCCAAATTTATGAGCGTTTGAGATGCAGCACCGAAAAATGCAACTTTTCAACATGCAAAAGCTGAAAGGAAGCAAAATTCAGCTATAAATAGCGCTCAAAATGTCATTTTTGTTCACGAACACACGACCGTAGACGTAGACGCCACTGTTTGATGGTCCGGTCGATGATCACCTGGTCAAATAGCTGCCACTCTTCAATCAGACGCGCGGACGCGCCCTACGTTTATCGATGTCATGAATACGGGAATGAAAAACGCGCTATCCCGGTACATGGACCCGGATCGAGGTCTGGACTGCTAGGCGGCCACAGCTGCGGGATATGAAGCCGAGTGTCTTCCGGGACAGCTACTACACAAATACGTCTACGGTCGGGTGTTCGTGAACAAAAATGACATTTTGACCACCATTTGTAGCTGAATTTTGCTTCCTTTCAGCTTTTGCATGTTGGAAAGTTGCATTTTTTGGTGCTTCATCTCAAACGCTCATAAATTTCGCAAACTCACGAATATTTCTAATCGGTTTTAGGATCTCGTGTAAATACGGTAATTGTTGCTGTTTAAAATTTCAGACAATTCCTACAAGTTTTGACCGAGTTATGACACTTTATTGTGTGATCTACTTTATCGTGGACACAGTGTAGACGTAGACGACCTCAGAGCAAGTGCGGGGTATGGGCGTCCGCAGCGGGGCGCAAGTGTGCCCCCTGGATTTTTCGCATAGTTGCACATAAATTTAGATTATTTGGTTGTGATTGTTACAACGCGATTTTCAACGTGATTATCGGTGCGATCTACAAGTTGGACCTATTTATTTTTCTTTGGGTGCATAAGGTAGGCCTATAGGTAGGCTATAGGATTCTCTCGTGGTACCCGGTAATATGGAAATTCAAACTGTCACCCATTAAATTTAGACCATGTAACAATTATTTAAAAGTTTGCGCCCCTCTAAAAAATTCCTGTGGACGCCCATGGTGCGGGGAGTGGTGTCTACTTAATTAAAAGACTTCACAGCAGAAAGATAGAAAGATGCCCAACGTGGGGTATTTATATATGTATAATACATTTCCATCGCTTACGTCTGGACTAGTTAGCATGATGTCTGCATGTATTATAGTTCTATGTTGCTGGGTCATTTACATGCTCAGCAAGCGTGTGGTGTGTGGTAGCCTACTGGTAGGTTAAAAAAAACTTAGTTATAAATACATGGGCTTGATGACATGATGATAACTCAATTTATGCCACATATTTTAAATTCCATATTTAAATGAATCCATTACAAATTTGCGTTTAAATATTTACATTTTTATATATTTAAACATTTACATATTCATATATTCGAACTCTACCCGCGGTTGGATTTAAGGACAATGAACCCGCCATCGGACTTGCTGACATGATGATAACTCAATTAGCAGCAAAGACCATATGCCTAAAAGACTATAAACCACATAGCCTAGGGCTCTAGGCTATCTAAATAGGCATATATTGGCTACGGTTACGTGATAGATTAACACATTTAAATGTGCTGTCACTGCTGTGACATAGTTACAATTAGATTTACGAACAAATGAATAAATGAATGAATGAATGAATGAATAAATGAATGAATGAATAAATGAATGAATGAATGAATGAATAGCCTAAATGAATGAATGAACGACGAACGAACGAACAAATCAACGAGATGGATGAATGAATGACTGAATGAAGGAACGAATGAATTAATGAATATGTGATTTCGGCCTACGCAACGTTGCAGTAAAGTGTAAACTCGCCATAACTAGACCTATCTGTTGCCATCCGGCATTGTACCATCTGGCGAATAAATCTGGAAGCTTCGTGAAACGGGACACAGAAATCTACATTGTAAGGCTCAATGTTTGTCCCTTTCTGTTTTTAGGCTATGGATAGGCTATATTTTGAATTTTTGTCCCAAAAAGAATCTGAAATGACAAAGTTTCGGTTTACGAAAATTTTTGCAATTCGTTCTTACCCAAATTTGTAGGTCAACGCGACTATTTTCAGATACTAATTCTCTTTAAAACCCGAGATATGAGCATTTTAAATTTCGATGTTGTAGTCAGCGCCTTTACAGATTTAAGCAGCGATCTTCACGTCGAACAGCGTCGCCATTGCCAAGCAGACGACACCATGCGTCTTCGCCTTTCGCATATTCATGAACTAAGTCGTTAAACACCGCACATGTCCAAAACACCGCACGTGTCCAGCACCCGAGAACAAACTTAGAGGGTTCGCAATCCAACAATCTTACCTTTCCCGAGTTTGAAACAGTTAAATTTCTATCCGAAAGCTAAAGCTGTATTTAAAATGTTATTTGTTTTCAACGAACGCATACATTAATGACGTCATTACTTCTTCGGCTCAGTTTTTGACGACGGCCGATCTTATAGCACGCGATTCGCAAATAATAATAAAGGCACCGATAGGCTAATGCACGACTGTTCGCAAGTTTGGACAAGAAAATGACACTAGATACCGGCAATTAATACAGTAATGCCGGTAATTAATATCCTACCGTGTCGTCGTAGTAAGCTATCTTTTATCTGGACATTGTTTATGGCGGGACGGGTTTGGGGAAAAACAAAATTCACGGGGTCGCCCCGGAGGAGTGACGAACATGCCCCGCAGGGGCGGGTGGGAGCTGGGCTGAAGACGAAGAACCGAAATTTCCCGGGCAACGACGGGTAGGCTAATTCAGCTAGTTTAATATAAAAGAGCCCAATATAAAATTTCACTGCAGATTCGGCAGATGGCGATACCAAGTTGAAGTTACTCGAATCCAACTAGGATTTCCTTTCATTTTTACATCTCCACCAACATTGTGAGAGACGCACCTACAGGCTGCAGATAAAAAGTTTTATTGGTCAGACTATCTACCTGAACTTAGAATCACGACTTTTTCTATGTAGACTCGTTTTTGACTGGGCGTCTACGATACAATTATAGGCCTACTTGACGTGTAAATATGGTATGAATGTAGGCCTACATGTATTACGATAAACAACAGTTTGATTTAGGCTACAACTGAACTACATGCAACTTCCGAACAGCTTTTCCGCAGGCTTTAGGTGGAAATCATAATTATGTGGACTCAGTGCGGTCATTTGTCGGGGCTACAAATGGGCAAGCTGGCAGGAATGGGAACTGCAACACACTTTTCATCATAGAATGGCTGAGCATCCATCACCTGACATTAAAATTTGTGACCACAAGTCAGCTATCATTCGGGACGGATGGCACACGTTTCCTTGGACAATATTTTCTCTGTCTGTCTGTTCGTCTGTCATTGCTTAACACCATATTACACGGACGGCGACAGAAAGAGAGAGACTTACAGACAGACTGAGACAGAGACATAATACAGACAGACAGAATGAGACATAATACAGACAGGCGGTCAGACACCGATTGAGACACATATAGACAGACAGAAACGGAGAGAGAGAGAGAGAGAGAGAGAGAGAGAGAGAGAGAGAGAGAGAGAGAGAGAGAGAGAGAGAGAGAGAGAGAGAGAGAGAGAGAGAGAGAGAGAGAGAGAGAGAGAGAGAGAGAGAGAGAGAGAGAGAGAGAGAGAGAGATCCGATGGGACGCAGTGGAAGAAGCGGATGCCGTGACTCACTGCACGACAAACACTCGAGCGTAGAACGAACGCTTCTTCTTCGTTTCGCTTGCACCGTTTGTTGTGCTGTGATGTATCATTGCTCGCTTCCGGTAAACGTTCCTTCCTCGCCACCGGATGGCGCTTTGTCCCCGTCCAATATGGCGGCGTCGGCGGCGTTGTAAAGGCGACCCGAACCGTCGAGAGTCCTCGAACGACCGACTGAATTGCATTCTGCCAGAATGCAACGTCAACTGAAGAGCCCTTCCGTGTCAGGCCCCATCCCGGACCGGTTGGTCTCTGTCAGCCGACGCCGTCCGACGGGCAGGCAGGCAGGCGGCCAGGCAGGCAAGGCAGGCTGCAATAACGGGCGATAACGCCTGTCGTTCCGGCGCGGGTCGAGTGGAGATATCGACGGCCCAGCTGTCGAGAAATTTATCAACGGCTGACGACGACGACAGTAACGATACAGACGGCAAATAAGACAAGACGCGAATTTGTCAGACCACCGTTAGACGTAATACGCTCCAACCAAATTGGCGGCCATTTGTCAGCTGCATTTGTCAGCTTCGTCGTGTTTCAGCCTATTTATTAAGTGACGGCGACCCAGATCCTGAAGCAGGATATATGGGACACGTTTGCAGTGTGTGTGTGCGTGTGTGTTTGTGTTTGTGTGTGTGTGCGTGTGTGCGTGTGTGTGTGTGTGTGTGTGTGCGCGTGTGTGCTTCCGTTCCTTTGTTGGCGATGGTATTAATTGTCAAAATATAATCGTGTCTGCGATTAAGACAATTATTCATATTATGCCACCCCAATTAGTCAGCTATTTCTGTCATACTTGCAGTGTTGATTTGCGTGCACGAGTGTCAATGACACTTTCAACAGTGACAGAATTGAAAGGAGTCTGGAAATAGGTCAACTCGTTATATCTGTCTGTATATATTTGCCGAACTGTGAGCATGAATGGAGTGTTGTGTAAATTCTTGATATCCAAGGTTGCAAAACTTTTCCCATTGACATGTCTGCTAATAAGGCCTAAATAAGTTTAGAATGCGATTCAATGTTGGAATTTAGACAATTTCACGATAATCCTGCCTGTCATCGTGTCAGTTCCAAGCTGGAGAATGTACAAGGGCGACAATAATCGTCTTTGTTTTAACACCTGGGGCCGCATGCATGAGACAGGCGTATCTCTTACTCCCGGCTTAAATCTGGCCTACGCTAGAGTAGTGAGTTTTCTTGTTGTTAAGCAGTCAATAAGTGACGTTGTAAGCTGTGATTGTAGAAAAGACAATGCATGCGACAGAGCCCACTGAACAGTGAATGTGCATCTCTGAGTAGTTTCTTGAAGGGGCGCTATATAAATTCTAATAATGAATGAATTAATTAATCTCATCTCATAAGCCTTTTTCATTGTCCTATTTTCTGCCGTTTGGTATACATCCCGTCACAATTCGGTTATATTACAAAGCTCAGTGCCATTGGTGGCGATGGATCTCTCCCCATAAATTGAAAATGAGCAATTGAGCATGTCTGATGTGTAGAAAAGTTTCCATTTACTTTACACAGATTTCGTTTCTATATGTAAATGTACACGAAATTTGTCGGCGCCGTACTAAAGCCGCGTAAGGGAGACCAGCCAATAAAGGCGCTATATGAATTGAGTCGCAATGGCAGGACTACTTTGACCGTTCTGTTGCCAGGGCAGTATCCGAGGAGGTCAAGCCAAAGAGACAACATGGCTACAAAACAGAATCGCATGACAGCAGCCGCTTTGTACTCAAAGCTGCGTTCCAGCTTCCATCAGTGCGTGCGTTAGGTGTTCTGGTGTAAAAGTGGCAAAGTTCCAACTGAGCGTGTTTTATGTGTTCTTGTGCTGCGTGCTTTAGGTATTCTGGTGTTCCGGTGTAAGACAGACTTCCAACAGTGCGTGCTTTAATAATGTAGCTGCTCTGGTGTTCTGGTGTAAAAGCAATCTGTGCTGAAAGGGTTTCACCAAAATGAGTTCACATCTCTCCAACTCATTCCATGCACTTGGAAAGCCGACGTTTCCTGCACTCCATTCTAAGTCCCCTCCCCTCATTCGTCTGCACCGAAACCATTGCCTTTGATCCTGACCGCCTCAACACTCACAGCCCTCACAGCGACTCCAAGCCCTTGTAATTGAAACCGTGCAATCGAGATTGATCGGCCTTTATTTAGAGCGCAGGTAATTACTGAAATGTCCAAAACTCAATTATGGTTTCTGCTCGAGAGATTGAATTATGATTACGAGATTGCTTGGGCAGGCTCGAGTTCGCAATTAAATAGCAATTTATCAGCAGAAATTAATCTTGCACTGCTTGGAAATTCTGTTTCAATGGAGATGGCACGTCGTGGGGGAGTGGGGGTGGGTGTGGGATGGGGAGGGGGTGCACCGTGTGTGAGAAACCGAATGGATTTTGACAACCGAGAGAGTTGTGAATGGGTTGAATATTATTCGTAATAAAATAACAGCGACATGATATGTGTAATGTTTCCATCCGTCCGTCCGTCCATCCATCCATTCATCCATGCATCCATGCATCCATCCATTCATTATCCCAATTACCCTCCAATTTATCATTCCATTCATCCATCCACTCATACAACCATCCAACCCCCATCAATCCATCCATCCAACCATCCACCCATCCAACCATCTATCCATCAAGATACATTATCTGTAGACAGCATGCATGCAGATACATTAATTTTTACAACGTGTTCAACAGCGGAATAGCGAAACAACCAATCAGATTTAATAATTATTTGCAGACTTGAGACACTTATACAATTATTATGATATCATATGTATAATTGTATGTGTTTGTACGTGGGTGTGTGCTTGCGTGTGTGTGTGTATGTGTTTGTATTTGTGTGCGTATGTGCGTGTGTGTATTGTTTGTGCGAATGTGGGCGTGCGTGTCTGTCTGCCTGTATTTGTATTTATGCATAAACCTTAGGGAGGCTAATAGTCCATGTGCATATATACATGTATGTATGTTTGTATGTATTTGTGAGAGTACGTCGGTATTATATCTGGATATGGTAAATGCACGGATGACTGTATGACTTTCATTATTGTGATCGCTTTAGTACAGCTGCTGGCGAGTCGTGACACACAAAGGAACTGCATAGCATACAGTGCATAAGTAACCCCTTCCATTCCACTTAGGGGTTCTGATTGATTGCGGTCGGGTCAAAGGTCGTGGGTCACTGCGCATGCGCCTGAAAGACTTGACACGAATCGGTTGC
This sequence comes from Lumbricus rubellus, assembly GCA_945859605.1. Lineage (NCBI taxonomy): Eukaryota > Metazoa > Annelida > Clitellata > Crassiclitellata > Lumbricidae > Lumbricus > Lumbricus rubellus. Next base: position 40,996,263 of record OX243815.1, on the reverse strand, counting down.
TCTTTTCAATTGTAATGCAAAATCCTATCAAACGCGAGAACCCTCAACTATAATAATACAAGACATTAATGCACTGTTTTTCTAAAGGTCTTCCGAAATATATATGTTTATCATGTATATAATACATATAAGTTGTAAATAAAGAAACACAGACACATCATTTTATATTGCATAGGTTTATAAATAAATACATAATTATATCATGCTCGTACGGGCATGCAATCTAGCATATAAATCTACATAATTATGCCTGTTAACGTGCACACTCATACACCCACAAACCAACCTACACATGTTGCCATATGGGGCGCATTAAAATGAATAGCATGATACCGATACGGGTCACGTAGAACGACAGGGTCCGGCCGAAAGACCTTTCCCCCCACCCATTGGGAGAAGGATCTTGGTTTGGTCATGTATACTTGGAAGTTCGAAATACATCTGGTCCACCTGTGCATGACCTTCGAACTTCGGTGCAAGAGGTGCAGGTTTACGGGGTTAATGATTTCAGACACCTAATTGACGCCGTCATATTCTTGACTGAAGTCTACAAAAGGCATAATTATACATGTATAATGTATATATATATATATAACTATATATATATTATACATCTGAATACAAGTAGGGCATGCATACACACACAAACACGCACAGACACACACACATACAGACACATACATACACACATATTATATACATAAAAGTATAGGCCTACATGTGAACGCAAGTAGAGCAAATGCATATTTTTTATATAGTTTCGAGTCCGGGGAGGTTTTTATCGGGGTGTTTTGTCCTGAGTTTTTCCGGGTGTGGGGAGTTAATGTCCGTTCCCCATATTTTTAATATAGACTACTCCTTTTTGCCTTGTTGTATAATAATGTAAGCTGCAGGGTGAGTAATGCCGGGTGGTTGTGAAGGTTTGACACCCCCTATAGTCTTTTTTCGGAACACCATAGTAAAGTTTTTACATCCCAATCCACTCATTCATTCATTCATTCATTCATTCATTCATTCACTTATTCACTTATTCATTCATCCATTCATCCATTCACTCAAGTTGACCATCTTATTAATTTTACCGACGCTATATCAAATCAAATCAAATCTGAACTATCCGCTTGGCCAGAGGTCAGGCTGAGAGACAGCGTGTTGTTTCGGTGGCATGCGAAGTATAAGGCGCAGCTGGATGGCAGTGAGGCACTGGGCGCAGAGCCATAATCTGATAACAGTGATGTGAAATACTACTCGCTTATTATACATGTATATGGGTTGATGTATTATAGACGGATGTAAAGAGGGTGTTGGATATCATATCATGTGATTTGTGTCTGTCAGACCATCATCAATCATATCATCGCCTGTATCACATGCACGCTCGTCTATGCTACGTTTTCTAGATCCTATCATTTCTAACCGAGTTCCTGTTCTATATAATTATCTTGTGAAAGAGATGGGGCATAGTGGGAGGTAAGGTCTGTCCGTCCGTCCGTCTGTCTGTCTGCCACTCCCTCTCTCTGTCTCTCTGTTTCTCTCGGTGTCACTGTCTGTCTGTCTGTCTGTCTGTCTGTCTGTCTGTCTGTCTGTCTGTCTGTCTGTCTGTCTGTCTGCCCGTCTCTCTTGTTTCTGTTACTGCCTCTGAGGCCCTCCCTCTGTCTCTCTGTGTCTCTCTGTTTATCTCACCCCTCTCTCTCTCCAACTCACTCTCCCCTCTCCTTTTTTACGTTATTACGTTACAGTCAAAACAATCACAAATTTCGAACGAGAGACATAAATTTTGAATTTCTGCATGAATCGTTAAATATAACAATTATATGTAACGTGTAAATTTATTAGTCTGCAGTGCCCCATTAAAAGTCGAGTGACCGGACATGGTTATCAGGTCTACCCCATTTGAAAACACCCCAGATTCTTTGAGGTGTACCCCATTTGCAAACACTCCCAGATTCTTTGTGGGTGTTGCAGGACGACAGATGCGACAAACGCAGTGGCGTCTATCAGTCGGTGACCCTCGGGCGATGGGGGGTGGGGTGGGGTGGCGGACGGGGACTGTTCCAACGCACCCCGCCTACCCCAGGGGGATCATTTGGGTGGAGGGGGAGAGAGAGAGATGCCAGGTGAGAGGAGACGAACAGAGGCGAATTGTTTACACCTCTCTCCGGATCGAGAACACGCAACAACCTCACAAACCATTGACGCCTTTGTTCGCTTATCAGCAGAAAGAGAGACTGCCTGCCTGTCTGTCGGTCTGCCTCTCTGTCTGACTCCGTATGTCTAGCTCCGGGCGTCGGTTTGTTTATGTCTCCGGCATAATTATAGGTTATATTATATATTTAATATATATGAGTACAATTTATGGCATATATATAATATGCATACTATATATATATATATATATATTTATAATTATATATATATATATATATATAGTATGCATCAGTGCAATTACTATAGCACATTACTTTCATATACCTTACGAAAGCACTGTACCATTATACCAGCGTCTATCATACAACTGCGTTTCAAGACTGCTTCTGCGATGTTAGAGACATGTAGGTAGATAAATCTGGTGATGATGGTGGTCATAATGATGATGATGATGAAGATGATGATGATGATGATGATGATAGCGGTGGTCGTGGTAGTGATGATGATGATGATGATGATGATGATGATGATGATGATGATGATGATGATGATGGTGGTGGTGATGATGATGATGATGGTGGTGGTGGTGGTGATGATGATGATGATGATGATGATGATGATGATGATGATGATGATGATGATGATGATGATGATGATGATGATGATGACGATGATGATGACGATTATGACGATGATGATGAAGATGATGATGACGATGAAGATGATGATGATAATTTTTTGTTGAGTACTGAATAATAATTATGTTTTGCATGTATTTTTATCACTTAAAAAGTCTTAAATCATATACTCTACACTTAACTTTGTCATTCTCTATATGTGATTGCAGCGTTGGCCAAACGCCACGTGATCCTTCCTTGTTTATTTTCAATTTCATATTTACAACTTCTTTCCTTCCTCCCTGGCATTCTCTTTTGCCAATGCCATTTAGTCTGCTGCGCTGCCCAGACATCGTCTGTACTTCATCGACCAGCCTTTCAACACTCTCTAAATACCCGCCGAACAGAAAAAAGCGTCCTGCAAAGCAAATGCCAGCGTTACACGGCGTTCGGAAAAACGCGCTGCGGCTGTTTCTAGTTTCGTGCTTTCAACGCGACCTCCCGCCTGCCTTGATTATCGGTAGCCAAGCGCCGACCGTCGAACCCGCCCAACGGCGAAACTAACCCGCCCAAAGCCGGTCCGTTCCTATCGGAGGTAATGAGAGCGACTCGAGTGGCACGGATGGATCTTATCAGTGATTGATACGGCTGCTGCTGCTGCTGCTGCTGCTGGTGAAGCGGGTGGGGATGAGGAGGATGAGAGATGAGGAGGGATGCTGTGATGGAAAGCATATTGCTGCTGCTGCAAGAGGGAAAGCGGTGTGGAAGAGAGAGCGGCGAAGGTGATGATCAAAACCCGTAGGCGAGTTCAGTCAAAGAAGCATCAGTCAGGGATGCTCTGCCTCTCTCTGCTTCTGTAGCAGCAGCAGCAGCAAAGTCAGCAGCAGCAGCTGATATGGAATGCCTTCCCAGTCTGTGAAATGATGCAGGGCGAGCAGTTGAAAGAATGGACGCAGAAAGGAAGGGAGAGAGGAAAGGAAGGAAGGAAGGGAGGCAGGGAAGGGGAAGAGGAAGTAGGAAGGAAAAGGGAATTGGGGGTTGTAAATGACGTGGATGATTCCTATACCATCCCTCTTTCTCTTAACGTGCATTGACCCCTCCCCTCTTCCTTCTCCGCCCTGTTTATTCGCCTCCCTTCCTACATCCCTTCCACTGTCTATGTCTGTCTGTCTGTCTGTCTGTCTGTATGTATGTCTGTCTGTCTGTCTGTCTGTCTGTCTGTCCGTCCGTCTGTTCGTCTGTTTTACGATAATCTGCCTGTCTGTCTGTCCCTTTGTCTCATCATGGCTGCAGACGCGACATGAAAGACACTCTCGTAACCTATAAAGTCTAGAGACCAGAGCCATGCAGTTTATCGGAAGCTCGGTATAAATTTGATGACAGATAAACACACATATACACACATAGACAAAGACGTATACACACATACTCAGAAGGACACAAGACATGAACATGCTCGAGTTTGATTGCATCAGATAATCATTTGTATAACAGCATGGAACTTAGATAGGAGCTTGGGATGTGTTTCAAACCCATGCAGGGACGAACAGACAGACACACATACAGACACACATACAGACACACAGACAACACACAGACATATACACAGACAGACACACAGACAGACAGACAAACATACAGGTTGCAGACAGAGTGACACAGGAATACGGACACACAGACAGACACACAGACACACAGACAGACATACAGACAGACACACAGACAGACACACAGACAGACAGACAAACATACAGGTTGCAGACAGAGTGACACAGGAATACGGACACACAGACAGACACACAGACACACAGACAGACATACAGACAGACACACAGACAGACACACAGACAGACAGACAAAAATACAGTGCGCAGACAGAGTGACACAGGAATACGGACACACAAACAAACACACAGACAGACACACAGACTGACACACAAGCATACAGGGTGCAGACACAGTCACACAGACTGACATACAGACAAACATGCAAACAACCAAATAGGTAGGGCAGGCAGAATTACAAACACAAGACAGAGACAGAGAGACAGTGAGAGTGAGACACATGCAGAAGGACAGACACACAGACAAAAAACTGTAGGAAACGCTCGAAAATATTTTCTGTAACTGAAAAAGTCCTAATGTTTATTTTTGTTAAACTTGAAAGGGAAAGTGAGTAGAGCAGATTATACGTGCTTAATGAAAATATACACATATAAACAAACATAGACATAATATATGCATATATATACACACACATAAGCTTATAATATATATATACATATAATATGTGACTCTAAACATAAGTGTTTCTTAATGTATAAATATATGCCTATATATGCATACATATTTTTTATATATGTATCACGCATATATACATGCATTGCATATATATATATAGTGTACATGTATAATATATAGATTATGTATATATATATATATGATGCATATATATATATATATACTCATCGCGGTAACGGCTCTAGGAATGAATGCTATAATGTGGCACATACTCACTAACCCTTTCTTTATGAAAATAAACATCTGTCTTTCATTCTTTCTGTGCATGTGGTGTGTGCGTGTGTGATTGAGTGCGTGTGTGCGTGTGCGTGTGTGAGAGAGAGTGTGGTTCTTGTTAACCGTATCTGTTCATGTGTGTCTCTGCGTATGCATCCATTACTTCCTTACTTCCCTACTTTCTTGCTTACTTACTTACTTCCTTACTTACTTACTTACTTACTTACTTCCTTACTTACTTGCTTACTTACTTGCTTCCTTACTTACTTACTTACTTGCTTGCTTACTTGATTACTTTCTTACTTCCATGTATCATTATATGCTTGCCTGCCTGCCTGCCTGCCTGCCTGCCTGCCTGCCTGCCTGCCTGCCTGCCTGCCTGCCTGCCTGCCTGCCTGCCTGCCTGCCTGCCTGCCTGCCTGCCTGCCTGCCTGCCTGCCTGCCTGCCTGCCTGCCTGCCTGCCTGCCTGCCTGCCTGCCTGCCTGCCTGCCTGCCTGCCTGCCTGCCAGTGCCTGCCTATGCATGTACGACTGCAGCTGAACTTTAGTTTTATTGGTATTGCTGGAGGGCTATTATAATTATTCTCCACATGATATACATGTACATGTACATGTACATGTACATGTACATGTACATGTACATGTACATGATATACATGTACATGTACATGTACAGTTGTGTTGTGTCTTTTTAGCAACAGTTCTGATTCATCTAATCATCTTCCAATCAGTCGCCTTTTTTCACCAATTGTTGCGAGTCACGTGTGCTGTCGGTGTCTGTAACAGTCAGACATGAGACCATAGAATGATTCAACTTTTTTACCCATCGTCATCTGATATATCAGTTTATCAACGACTTTTCTTCATTTCTCTGACCTAGATTTCGAGCGCGCATCTCAACGGTTCACGTTTTACAATGCAGAATGCACAATGCACATGCAGTAGCTTCACTGTAATTATCTACATTCATTCATTCATTTCAGACATTTGTATAGCGCCTCTTCAAGGGAATCTACTCAGAAGCGCTCCCGACCCAACCACGGCTAAAGAGAACAGTTGATAGATCTATTAATTTTGTTTGTATTAAAAAGTCATTCGAATAAGAGTACCAGGTAGACTACATATTTATAGAAGGTCGTGTGTACATGTATAATATATAGCCTACAGTTTGTTCCAAATATATTATTTATATTCATCACAAATCAAAAACAATCCAACCGGCATCTGATAATGCCCATGCACGCAGTGCAGTATACAATATACATGTATCTCCTTCAAACCGAGCAGCTATGGAACCATTCAGAAACAAATAATTCTGATTGAAGTCAGTTTTCCTTTTAGATTGAATGGTCATTGAGAAAGTTGCAGAAATGAAAGTGTCTCAAACTTTTAACTGTCAATAAATTAAATAAACGGGGAGGGGTTAAAATTTGCAGATTACTAAAGTTGCCTATACACGAACACAGGTATTATTGTAATGTTACAATGGAGAATACGAAACAATACACGTCTCACGAGATCATTATTTTAATTCTCTGACTTCACCCATGGCAATATCTTTCAGTTTTTAGTTGAGAGGTTAGAACTTATAAGATGAACTACGGACACAATCCGTGTACCAAATAATTATATAGGCCCATGATAATGGGCGATAATTCGAATTCAAGTCAGTTCTATATGTCTGTCTGTGTGTCTGTATGGCGTGTGTCTGTCTGCCTCTCTCTTTGTCTCTCTTTCCGTGCCTGTCTGCCTGTTTGTCTGTCTCTCTCTCTATCTGTCTCTCTATGTCTCTCAAACTTTGTCTGCCTGACAGTGTCTCTATCTCTGTACGTGTCTTTCTGTCTGTCCGTCCGTCCGTTCGTAAGTCCGCATGTCTGTGTCTGTCTATCTATCTGTATGTTGCTGTCTATCTATCTGTATGTTTCTGTCTATCTATCTATCTGTCTCTGTCCTGTCTGTGTCTCTGTCTGTCCGTCTCCGTCTCCGTCTCCGTCTCCCTCTCCCTCTCACTCTCCCTCTCCCTCTCTCTCTCTCTCTCTCTCTCTCGCAAACACAAGCACACCTTACTAACTTACAAGATAAATAGACGAATACTTCGACGAGCGTCCAAAGTTTATAACTTATGTGACTGTTCGGAGTCATCGGGCAATCTCACCACCACCGCACACCACCACCACCACCACCACCGCCACAACCACCACCACCATCGTCTCCTTATGCAAATAGAAAAGGTTTTTGAAGAGCAGCCGCTTGCGAACGATACTCCTGAAGGGCCCTGTTAATGACACCGCGGGCCGTTGACTGCGCGAGGGGGACGACAAAGCCTCACCCGACCCCCAGCCCCCTCCCAGACCCCAGGGTCCCCTCCCTCCGACCCCCTCAGTCACCGCACACACACACACTCCAGGATATCATATGCAAATCGCAGCTCCTATTTCAGCCACAGCTTGCCGGCGCACTCTTTACAGACTGCGCGCAGTAAAGTGGCCGTAGCTTTCAGTGTAACGACCGGACGGACGGACGGACAGCGCCGCGTCTGCCCCGCTCAGCCAGCGGCCGCCGCTGCATGCACTCCAGTCACGCGCGGGTACCGCATGCGTCCCTCCGTCCGTCTGTTGGTCTGTTGGTTCGCCGGTGGCTTTCATTAGTAGCTGTGTATATGTCTGTGTGTAGAGGTCCTCGCTGCATTGCTATGCTTGAGTTGGCGGCACAGGCTTTGCCTTCCTTCCTTCCTTCCTACTCTCCCTCGTCTTCGTCTTCTTCTGTTGTTGCTTCTTCTTCTTCGGACGAGCCCGCGTTCAGGTGTGAACTGAGCGCAGGCTGGTGAACGTTGCATTGAAGAGAAGCGAGTTGGCTGCGAAAAGGTTTTAATGTGTCGTTGCACCGTCAATGCATTCTTCGCTCGGTCAACATGAGAGACAGAGAGACAGAGAGTGGGACATGTGAGTTATTTATTGAGAGACTATTCGATTGATTAGCGCAGTCGTCGCTTCGATCTGTCGTTGAGTAGCGAGATTTGTTACAATCGCCTCTTGACTGAGACAACTCGAGTGATATTTTGTTTGAAGAATAGTTCGTCTTGACGGAAGAATAGTTCTTATTGACAGAAGAATAGTTCATCTTGACGGAGGAATAGTTCGTCTTGACGGAAGAATAGTTCATCTTGACGGAAGAATAGTTCGTATTCTTCTTGATGTGACGATTGCTTGTCACGAGAGTGACACCATCGTTCAATGTTGAGAGGGAGTTTAACCGTTCGGATTGATCCGGAATAAAAAAATGGATCCGTTGGGACAAAGACGTTGGACTGCGGCAGCGGCGATGTTGACATGGTGGATGGTTCCGTTCGTCGTGACAGGAGGAGTATCCGGTTACCAGTCGCTGCACGAAGGACGATGCGAGCGGATCACGATCCCGCTGTGCACGGACATGAAGTACAACATGACGCGGATGCCTAACCTCGTCGGCCACATGAACCAGAAGGAGGCTGCCCTCCAGGTCAACGAGTTCATTCCCCTCGTCCAGTTCGGCTGCTCGCGTCTCCTCAAGTTCTTCCTCTGCTCGCTGTACGCCCCGATGTGCACGGAGCAGGTCGACGAGACGATGGTGATACCCGCGTGCCGTTCCATGTGCCTCGAGGTGCGCTCCAAGTGCGAACCGATCCTGCAGAGGTTCAACTTCCACTGGCCCAACGTTCTCGACTGTTCCAGACTTCCCGAGAAGAGTGACCGCAGCAACCTCTGCATCGATCCACCGACGATGGAGGACGACCTGTACGGCGGCAGCGACCACATCGACGGCGAGGATGGCATCCCAGGCGGAGTGGCCCGCACCCCGGAGCTCATGCGGCTCCTCGAAGCCCTTCGCGGCCAGTCGTCGACCGTCCCTGCCTACGGACCCAACCGAAGACCCTCCCCCAACCCAGCCACTTACGTCAACGACGGCTGCTCCCACAAGTTCGTTCACGTCGATAAGCTGTCCCAGCAGAAGTCCAGTGGGGCCGCGGCTCAAGGAGCAGGAGGAGTAGGTGCGCCATCGAACGGGTCTTCGTGTACACCGAGGTGTGGCGTGGACGTCCTCTACAGAGCGGACGACAAGAGGTTCGCTGAGGTCTGGATGATCGTCTGGGCATCGTTGAGCTTCGTCTCGACGGCCTTGACGGTGCTGACCTTCCTCATCGACACGACGAGATTCAAGTACCCAGAGCGACCCATCGTCTTCCTGTCCTTCTCCTGCTCCCTCTACACCATCGCCTACCTCCTCCGCATCGTCGCCGGCGCCGAGACCGTGTCCTGCGACCGGACGCCAGAGGGCGCGTCGTTCATCATCCAGGAAGGACTGGAGAGCACGTGGTGCATCGTCGTCTTCCTCATCCTCTACTTCTTCGGGATGGCCAGCTGCATCTGGTGGGTCGTCCTCACGCTCACCTTCTACCTGGCCGCCGGGCGCAAGTGGGGTCGCGAGGCGATCCAAGCGATGAGCAGCTACTTCCACCTGGCCGCCTGGGCGCTGCCCGCGGTCAAGACGATCGTCATACTGATCATGCGACGCGTCGACGGCGAGGAGCTGACGGGGATGTGCTACGTCGGCAACCAGGACTCGACGGCGTTGGTCGCCTTCGTGCTCGTGCCCCTCTTCGTCTACCTCGTCATCGGAACAGTCTTCATCATGGCCGGCTTCTTCGCGATGTTCCGCATCCGCAAGGACCTCAAGATGGACGGCGCCAACATCCGCAAGCTGGAGAAGCTGATGGCGAAGATCGGAATCTTCTCCGTGCTCTACACGGTGCCGGCAACGTGCGTCATCGGATGCCTCTTCTACGACCTTCTCAACCGCGACCATTGGCGCTCCGTCGCCCTCCAGACGCCCTGCCGACCGCCAGGCGGCGGCGCTGGCTCCCCGCCCACCGACGCTGCCGCCATTGACTGCACGCTGGAGCACTCGATCCCTACAGTCGAGGTGTACATGCTCCGACTGTTCATGGTCCTCGTCGTTGGAACGACCAGCGGGATGTGGATCTGGTCGCCGAAGACCATCCACACGTGGCGCGCCTTCTTCACGAGGACCATCCGACCACGTGACCGGAAGCAGGCGACGGCGACGCGCGAACTGCAGACGACGGCGTCGTTCCGGTTTGCGTCACGTGACCACGCCGCCTCCGTCGCTGCTGCCACACCGTCGGTGACGTATAAGAAATGCGATCCACGGAACAATGCCGCGCAGGCGTCGACGTCACGTGCCCTAACCGCGATGCCGACCAGGCTGTAAGCTGGGATTGTAATTGTTATTAATGGGTAAAAGGGAAGGACCACAAAAAAGGACAGTGAACAGACTACAGACTGTTAATTCGGTCACGTTGTATAGGTCACGTGACGTGCTGTGTATACTGGCGCCACCTATCTTGCGATTCGGATGAGACTCATCTCCATCGAAAAGGAGAATCTGTTGTGGCTGATTGACGTCACTCTGACGTCATTTTTTGGACTCGAATTTGTAGTCAATACTTAAAGACTGAAGAATCTCCGATTTTTTATATTATATGCAAGGATATTAATTTTTAGTCAGTTCGAATAAACAGATGTTTCTAAAAGTATATATTCGATCATGATATTATATACATACTTATCATTCTTATTCGTGCATTCTACATAACCATTTAACCATCAGTTGTTTGGTCCAAATCATATTGTTGACAGAATAACATCTCGAAAGCCGTGTACACTAAGAACCAGTAGTCGTTTGGTCACAAAGGGAAACCCAGAAGGGACCAGGGTCCCCCTGGTTAGGGCCACCTATATATACATAGTCTTTTGATATAACTAGTACGTAGGCCTATTATAAATATGATGTGTGTGTAGATATTATTTATATGACGCGCTTGTAACGGTGTTATGGCGCCATATAAATTGCCTTTATTACTATACATTATGTGCATAGCAGATGTCCACGATACGGGTAAAGCCTATGTACGTAAGCCGATAAAACAATATAAAGTTACAAGTGTGTAGTTACTATGCAGTCTTAACTTGCGTTGTTTAGTGTACAAGTACAGACTCATCTGTGAGTGTAACAGCATATATATATATATATATATATATATATACAATTTCATAAAATATATATATATATATATAATATGCGTGTGCTGTGTAAAATATGACGCTAGATTGTTTACCTTGAGGTATTAAAACTAGAATGCCAAGTCGCAGCGGTTTTATGGGGAATAAAACTTGAGAGAAATGCCGAGCTTGAGCCGGACTACTACGTGCCCAAGATGTTCAATGACGTCCAAAGCTGAAACTATTGTTAGCTCAGCCACTCGAGTGAGTTGACATGTATCATACCAGCGCTCATTTTTCCCGCTATAATCTGCAGGCAGGCCGCAGTTGTGAACAGAGGTACGCACGCATACAGTTGGGAGGACGTGGAGAGGCGAGCAGTACGACAGAAGAGAAGAGAGGAGGGTAAAAGAAGAGACCAAAAGGAGGAGAGAGAAGGTGATAGAAATACACGAGAGATGTCACCCGATATTGCTAAAGCAGAGTGACTGAAGAAAAACCAACTGAGAGAGAAGGAAATCAAGAAGGCGGAAAGTATAAATGGAAACAATAGCATTATAGCTATAATTATATATAGATACAACTGATACATAGATATATACATATATATATATATATATGTGTGTGTGTGTGTGTTTGTGTGTCTCCGAGACAGACAGACAGAGTTATACACACACAAACAGACGTACCAATGGATATACAATGAAACAATTGTTGATACCAGTTCCCATAGGTGTACAGGAGATTTCAACAGGGGGGGGGGCTAAGATTTGACTTCTGCTCAAAAATAAATCTCGTGGTGGGATTTTCCCATACAAAAAAGTTGACGACCTTTTTTTAGTCATTGGGTTGAAATCATGAAATGTCGTGAAAATACTATTTTTTCTTATTTTCTCGGATCAGCTTGCGCGAAAAAACAGAATTGCTCGAAATTGGGGGGGGGGCATTTTCCCTCTCTGGACCCTCGCCTCGTGCGCCTATGTAGAGAAGCACTAACTCCGCCACTGGATGCTCTCTGGCAGTGTCAATCCAGTCTCAAGTCTGGATAAAGGAGTAGCGCGACACTGATCAATGTGATCATCTCTGATATGGCAATGTCGTCAAACATGTAGGCCTAACGAGTAGAGAAGCACTGAATATTGAATCAACTCTGCCATAGACACACACACAGTCGGCCAACGAAGACTCTGAATCTGTAGCAAAAATGCCCATTATAAGTCGACCGAATTCCACGCATATTAAGAATGAAAAAGAAACAAGGACATGCAGACCAAGTCGACTCTGAATAATAGAGAGTACAATCATCTCTTGGACTGACGCTAGGGGAGCAGTGAACAGTGAACTTGACAAATGACCGAGAACAATGAGGTTCCTTTATTTGTTTAGACATCGGCGTCAAATGTCTGGCGTCAGGAACTGATAGCGATCATGATGATGAATAGAAGAATAGAAGAATAGAAGAATAGGATAGATCATGATGAATAGAAGAATAGGACAGATGAACTAAAACCTCAAAATGTGTCGATATAATTATCGGTGCTTGCTGACTGTGAAGGATACTATAGGCCAACGGTATCAAATAATTATAAGTTGAATGTGTGCTTTGTGGGTCTATATAGGTCTATATGCCTACAAAACATCATGCATTATACAATATACAGCGTATTTGTATACATTCCACAGACAAAGAGAGACAGAGAGAAAGAGACAAATACAGGCAGAGAGAGAGACAGAAAGATAGAGGTAGATATCAGAGAGAGGGGAGACAGACAGACAGTGAAAGAGAGACAGACAGACAGAAACAAACAGACAGACAGAGAAAGAGAGACATACAGAGACAGACAGAGACAGACAGACAGAGTGCAGGGCCGTCATATAGAAGGCTACCTTACTCTGTTTATATAGGCCAACATCTATTGAAATGCATGCGTTTCATGTAAGGATGAAGTATGTGCGGATTGGCGGACGTGAGAATGATATATTATGTGGAGAAGACAGAGTGATGAAGGTAAGCAGACAGATAAACAGACAGACAGACAGAAACACAGACAGATAAACAGACATACAAATAAACATACAGATAAACAGACAGACAGATAAACAGACAGACAGACAGAAACACAGACAGATAAACAGACATACAAATAAACATACAGATAAACAGACAGACAGATAAACAGACAGACAGATAAACAGACAGACAGACATAAACAGACAGACAGACATAAACAGACAGACAGATAAACAGACAGACAGATAAACAGACAGACAGATAAACAGACAGACAGATAAACAGACAGACAGATAAACAGACAGACAGACAATACAGACAGACAGATAAACAGACAGACAGATAAACAGACAGACAGATAAACAGACAGACAGATAAATAGACAGACAGACAGACAGATAAACAGACAGATAAACAGACAGACAGATAAATAGACAGACAGCCAGATAGCTAGAAAGACAGACAGACAAACATACACATCTAGAAAGACAGACAGACAGACAGACTTAGGTGCAGGTATTGTATATGCCGAGGAAGCGACTGAATCGTGGAGAGTTGGTTGCTGTGGCGTCGATTGCAGACTTAAAAAGTTCGGCTGGAAATCTTGGATGCTGATGGAAAGATGGATGAAAGAAGGCGTATCATTGGAATGGCACCGGAGGAGAGAGAGGAAAAGGGAGACAGACAGAGACAGACAGAGACAGAGGCAGACAGGCAGAGACAGACAGAGACGGCGAGACAGAGAGAGAGACGGAGAGAAAGAAAAAGAGAGACAGACAGAGATACAAACACAGACAGACAGAGATGGAGATAGACATACAGAGAGAGAGAGAGAGAGACAGAGACAGAGACAGAGACAGAGACAGATACAGATAGAAACACAGACAGATAGAGACACAGAGAGAGGAAGTGAGAGACAGACAGATAGAGATAGACAGACAGAGAGACAGACAGACAGAGACAGTCAGACAGGCAGAGGCAGAGAGACATACATACAGAGAGAGAAAAAAGATAGACAGACAGACAGAGACAGAGAGAGAAAGAGAGGGGAAGAGGGTCTGATGGGAAGGATGATAATTATAAGGACCGTCGATGTCCATCTTTGCCTTCCATCCTTGACTCCACCGGCATCCACCGCTGCATGATGAGGAGGAGGAGGAACCTCCTTCCACTCTCCTCCTTCTCAGCCTCTCCATCGTCTTTCGTCTTCGTTTCTTATAGTCACCTCCTCATTTCTCTACCATTTTAAATAAACAACATCACATGAAGACATCGGAAAAACCAATGAGGACTAATAATTAATTTAATATTATCACAATCACTTTCACCAATGAGAACAATGAACGTGACAAATGACCAAGGAAGTTCGAGATCATTTGTTCGTAACCATAGGCGCAAAACGTCTGGCGTCAGTAACTGGTAATAATGACATTGCCAGACATCTCGCTTCTTTTCATCCCGTCTTCTAACCTCGTCATTTCTTTCTTTCACCTTTCTTTCACAAAACACTACACGCCTTAATTAACCCTTCCGTTGTGTTTTCCTCTTTCTACCCCCACCCCATTTCTTTTGTTCTTTGGTTCTTTTTTCTACTATAATATTACTACTCCACTATTTCTCGATCATTCTTTTTACGTCTTATCTCCTCCCTTCATCCAGTCCTCTTCAAGTTTTTATTGCTATCTTCTTACGCAGCTTTTTTTCTCTCTTGTTCTCCTGATTATCATTCACCTCCTCAAACTTCCTTCGCTTGATCTTCCTCTCCCTCCTCAGTCTCGTCCTCCTCCTCTCACAACTCCTCCTCCTCCTCCACTTATCCTCTGTATTAATCTTCAATGTTTTCCTTACTCTCCTCGACGTCCTTTATTCTTTATTTTCTTCTCCTACTAGCCTTCCTCAACCTCCTTATTATATTACAACTCTCTCCTCCTCCTCCTCCTCCTCCTCCTCTTTTCTCCTCCCCTTCTCCTCCTCCCCTTCTCCGCCTTCCCTTCATCCTTCTTATCCCACTCCTCCCTTTCTCCTCCCCTTCCCTCCTCTCCTTCTTCCTCCTTCTCTCACTGCTCCTCCTCTTCCTCCTTCTCCTCCTTCTCCTCCCACTCCTCTTCATCCTCTTCTTCCTCCTCCTCTTCCTCCTTCTCCTCTTCCTCCTCCTTCTCCCACTCCTCCTTTGTTCGTCTCGGCTGTTCGGCATTCCTCCAGCGAACCCCATCCGTCAATTTTTCTGATGCGTATACACAAACGTGTTTGGCATATGAAGAAGCACTGCAGACGTTATCGCCGCAGGAGATTTATCTCTCCCGCCACACATTGAACCGACGCCAAACCACCTCCTCACCAATGCATACATCATGATAAACAAATATATATATAAACTTTATATATAAACTTTATACACTGTAACCCCTTATATATATATTTACACATATAAAGGTCATCTTTCTTATATGATTATATGCACTCACCTTTATACAGTGTGTACATAATATTTTGTGCTTCATACGCATACATCCAACAAATTTTTTGGCAAATATAACCTATAAACAATTGGGAATGTAATATTGAAAGCATGTGTTTACGGATTGACTGACTGTGGGGGGGTCATAATTCTGGAGAAATTTTCACGGCTCGATGATCCTAAAGCATTTTATTTCCACACAGACAAGATTTCATATAGGAAAAAAGCAGTGTTAGGCTACGCAGAAAGGGGTCAACTAATTTGCTCAATAATTGTTGCACACCTTTAGCAACATTATCAATCAATCAATCAATCAAAGAATCAATCAATTAACTAACCAATCAATCAGTCAGTCGATCAATCTTTTTATTGAAACCATTTCAAGGGGTGGCACTCCTAATTAAAGAATGTAAAAAGCAATTAAATGGTAACAAAAGGGAAGCCCAGAAGGGATAATATCCCGCTGCTAGCGGCGCCTTTTCAGCACAAATAAAGCGCATTGTGATGGCGACGTCAACCACGCCTTGAAGGTAGGATTAATATTTACAACAATTATTTATATCTGAGTCGCACGGGCAGTCTGTTTGCTTTGCGTTTCAGCCCTCAAAAGATATTTACGGAGACCCACTGCTTCTATTCATGATTAGTAGATTCTTACTGCAACGGACAATAGAAACCATTTATTCGCACCCATCGCCACAAGGAGGATGGCGTCAGGAACTGATGATGATAATGATGATGATGAGTATTGAGACACAGATAAGCACAGAGAGACAAAGTAGAGAAACAGACAGACAGACTGAGAGACAGACAGACAGACAGACTTGCCTGGCAGACAAGCAGACAGAGAGAGAGATCAGTTGAATCAGTTCATGTAACTCTTATAAATACATTCAGCGAACTGGTGAGCAAAATCAGCAAATGCACAGCAGAGTTGGTAACTTGGTATGGCAAACTAAAGTCAATCTATTCTGTGGAACTGTTGATCATTAGTATAATACGACTTTAATTTGCATATAATTCTGAGCACTCAGGATGAATAGATTTCAAATCAAAGATTAAAACATAAATTATGAGGATCGCATTTCAGAAATTGATCTGGTTGCATAATCCGAGCAACCCAATATACAAGGAACGCGAGCTGAAAGAGAACATGTTGTTGGATATACTTTTATCATAATTATATACGTATACAATATACATGTATGTCATCATCATCAAAGGCGGGAGCGTGGCCGTTTCCACAATTTTCCGCCAACCACCACGGTCCTGCGCGCATCTCCAAGCGGCGTTTAGTCCAAGGCCCAGCGGTCTCAGGTGTGCGTCGACCGTCCGGGTCCAAGTGAGTCTTGGTCGTCCAACCGGTCTCTTTCATGTTACACGTATGTCTGGCTTTAAAATCAGCAACAGACTCACTAGGCTATACAGTGAGACGGTGACAAATAGAGACAGAGACAGATGGAGAAACAGGCAGACAGACAGTGGGAGTGATAGAGACAGACAGTGAAAGCTATGCAGTGAAAACTTACACGTTTCACATTGAATCAACTATTTAAACTAAAGATTTTATAATATGTAACAAAACAACAAATGATATGATCAAGCGGCCATTTTGTGAGAACCCCGGCATCTCTGAACTTGTTTTGAAACGCGTCCATTCTACCTGTGTAGCAACTGATGCGTTGGTGACCGTGGGGCAGTTTTCATTTGAAGGTCAAACTAATGAAGCATGGATTCTGCTATGCCTCATTAACCTCGCACTACAAATCTACAATTCCCTACACGTATAGCTATAAATTTGCATAAATATATCATTAGAGGCTGCTCCTTTGTATAGCTATAGCCTATTCACAGCAGACAAAATAATTATATATAATATATAAAATGTATTCGTGTGTGCGTGTGTGTGTGCGCGTGTGTGCGCGTGTGTGCTTGTGAGTGTGCGCGTGCGGGTGTGTGAGTGTGTGTGTGTGAGAGTGTGTGTGTACGGGTGTGTGTGTGTGGGTGTGTGTGTGTGTGGGAGTGTGGGGGTGTGTGGGGGTGTGTGTGGGTGTGTGTGTGGGTGTGGGTGTGTGGGAGTGTGGGGGTGTGTGTGTGTGTGTGTGTGGGTGTGGGTGTGGGTGTGTGGGTGTGTGGGATTGTATTGGTGCCCGCGGTGTCGATGTCTTTATGGAGTTATTGTGTGCAGACCAGAAGTATTAGTAATTGCCCAATAAAAGTGTCAATTACTCAATTTCCTATTTAAACTCCAAAATATTGAGAGTTGAGCTTCGCCTGAGCTAATCATAGTTAGTAAAGGCACCTTGAAAAATTCATTCCTTAATTTAAAATAATAATTTTAACAATTTAACAACAATTGTGAATAAAGGATTTAGTCAATGATGATGTTCTTTCGTAGGTCTATACGGATGCGTGCATGCATTTTAGAAAATTTTAAGGAATCAATCATAACAAAACGGTTGTCACAAACTGTCTTCATCAACACCGATACAGATGGTGTACATGTAATTGGTGTCCCTATTCAACAGGAATTCTGGCATCTTTTCGAGTTCCAACAACTGTTCTCCAATACACAACCAATGTTTCATGTCACGCTGTATTTAAGTTGTCTACATTGATGGGAGGGGGAGTTTGAAAATGATGAATGAATGAACGAAAAGAATGCTTATAACGTGCTCAGTTGAAGACAGACAGATAGACACACACGCGCGCGCACAAACACACTCACACACACGCACGCTCACCCCCCCCCCCCCCACACACATGCACGAACACACACAGTCACACACACGCGCACATGCGTACACGCACACCCACACACAGTCAGACACATGTATACAGCATATAGTATTGCACACACACACACGCACGCACACGCACACACACGCACACGCGCAAACACACACACACAAATCGCATCAATTAATTATTAGCGCATATCCATTATCCAATTATACATAAACTATACATGCGCACTCGCATATAGGTACAAAGTCAAGTGCACACACACGCACACACACACACACGCGCGCGCGCGCACACACACACCACACACACACGCACCCCCCCCCCACACACACACACACACACTAGCGACATCTGGACAGTGAGTATTCAAAACCGATGGTGCATCAACCCGTCTCTTCATCACAAACATCAATTCACAATTCACCACACCGAAACCATTCATCTCACAATTCAACCGATATATGAGGCGAATTACGGCGTTGTAATGCTAACCGGGCTTATGACATGACCCTTGACCCCCGCTCATTTATCATGCCCCACTTATACCTGTCCTGTCACTGAAAACACAGACCGACATGTGGGATGACACGTGGTGGGGTTGCCATGACTACGGGAATGGGTGTCAGTGGGGGTGTCAGTGATGGGTGTCTGTGGGGTAATTTGTCTCACTTTCCTTATGTTCTTCTTGCCTTCACTTCGGCTGTTGCCGCCTGTACCCTCGGTTGTCAGTCTGTCTGTTCGTCCACACCTTCAACTTGACAGGTTGACTGACAGATTGACTGACTGACTGACTGACTGACTGATTGACTGACTGACTGACTGATGACTGACTGACTGACTGACTGACTGACTGACTGACTGACTGACTGACTGACTGACTGACTGACTGACTGACTGATTGACTGACTGACCGACTGACTGGCCGACTGACTGACTGACTGACTGATTGACTGACTGACTGACTGACTGACTGACTGACTGACAGGCTGACTGACTGACCGACTGACTGACCGACTGACTAGCCGACTGACTGACTGACTGACTGACTGACTGACTGACTGACTGACTGACTGACTGACTGACTGACTGACTGACTGACTGACTGACTGACTGACTGACTGACTGACTGACTGACTGACTGACTGACTGACTGACTGACAAATGAATTTTCGAATAAATAAATGAGTGAATGGACGAATGAATGTTTGGATTACTTCTGAATGACGACAGCAGCAGGTGATGGCATGCATCAGCGCCTGGGGCGACGGCCATCAATCAACTGGTGAGGGAGGGAGGAAGGAGGGAGGAAAGAGGGGGGGCCATGGGGCTAGTCATTTGGGCGCCCGATTACGGGGTTCAATGTCGGACGAGGATCGTCGGGGGGTCATTAAGGTCATCGTCCCTCCCCCACCACCACCACCAACACCACCACCAACACCCCCTTCCACTGCCATCGCCTCTGGCTATGCGCCCTCGCATCACCCTAGATATATCTCCATTGTATTAATAGGAAACTGATCATACGACTGTACATAAACATGCACGCAAGAAGAATAGAAAGAAGAGCAGTACATGTATCTCTGTTATTTATTATTATATGACCCCCCAGTCATAGGAAGTCCCCGCTGCTGGTTGCAGTTTGCCAGTGCCAGTCCCAAGCGTGGATAAAGGAGGAGGGCAACACTAATTATCTTTGTCATGACACAGTGTCATTAAACAGAAACTCAAACAGGTCATAGGTATACGATTAAGTATTGGCGACCTCATTTTCTTAGCCTTGGCATATACGGACTGACGTCGATCTAAAATCACACACAGCCGTTGACTAAAGATCTCAGAGCGAATCCACTTCAAAGTCCTTTCATTTAATTAACCTATATGCAACTCTTGTTGTAACTTTTGGGGTGCGGTGGTGTAGAGGTGGCGTCGTTGCCTTGGAGCCGGAAGGTTCGAGGTTCGAATCCACCTCGCCGCGTAAGGACCTTGGGCAAGTCCTTCACTCACAATTGCTCAGCGCTTCGGCGTGAAACTCCGATGCAGTGTCCGCTCTGCATTCGGGAGCGCCTCTGAGCAATGACAGCTTGAAGGGGTGCTATATCAAGTGCACATACAAACAAACAAACAAACAAAACTCCCTTCAATTATACTCACAGCCAAAATAACCGCGAAAACCTTTCCACCACCCAACCAGCGAAGCCGCTCTACCCGATCATCCTCCGTTCCCTCTTTTTCTCGACCTCGGCGACTGCTTGCTCATCGCAAGTTCTTCAACCGAGACAAATCCAACACTCCACCATCACATCTCTGGATTATTATCTGCATCCTGAATTCCGCACTTTTCCATTTCTCCTCTATTAATTATTAACAATTCCATGCATAGAATTGCTTCATGAAGGTGATGAAGATGAAGAAGCTGTTGGGAATGATGATAACGATGTTGTTGTTGCTGTTGTTGCTGGTGGTGATGATGATGATGTTGATGATGATGATGATGATGATGATGATGATGATGATGATGATGATGATGATGATGATGATGATGATGATGATGATGATGAGATGAAGATGATGGTGATGACGACAACGATAACGATGACTATTACGACGACTACGACTACGATAACGGCGACTACGATAATGGTGTTGATGGCGATGTTGTTGATGATGATGATGGTTAAAGAAAGAGGAACAAGAGGAAGACCACCAACAGCAACAACGAAAACCAAGAGGGCCGATGATTAGAAGAAAAAGAGGCTTCAACTATTCTCATGCAACCAAAATACACACAGACCTCTATGCTATACGTGCAAACAGATGCGCCATTATAACAAGGCCACATTGTATACGTTATCAAAGGACAAGATGGAGTCAGGTCTATGCATTTTCGATGCACACCATTCTTTACCTTGCGGACAAGTTTCGTCAGACTACAATATACGATAAGCCTGTTTTTCGTAAACATTGCACTAACGCTATAGGACCCATTGACAGTGCATCATATAAACAAGTGTGCACAAGAGAAGCTCCATCTATAAAAGCTCCTTACAAATATATATTACATAAACAAATACAAAACCTCACCCAACCAAACACGCACACACAGCCGCACACATACATACACACTCACGTACACCTACACGCGTGGAATGTATATATTATATACAGCATATTGGTGTGTATATATTAGTAATTATGTATATGTATATAATGTATATATAAATAATAAAACATATTTGCATTCGGCTCAGTCGCTGTCATATCACAAGACCTTTGCTATAGGATACAAAGAAGCGTTTGATTCAACTAAGTACATAAGCCATGCCTTGTATATATATATATACATGTGTATATATGTATATATGTGTATATAAATATATACATGTGAATATATATTTACTATATATATACATTGGTTATGCTCACAGAGTAAATAAACGCGACTGCTTTGAGGACCTCTCATGATTATGAGTTGCCGTTTATATTTGCATACGTAAACCGCAGCTAAATATATTTATATATCATATATATACACGTTGAAATAAAGCCTGCCATATATATATATATATATATATATATATATATATATTCTGAACCATTGCGATATTAAAATATTTCGTATAATATTATATAATTATAAACTATCAAGATATTTAGGAAATGCTTGAATAATAATATATAATATAATTATTATCATACATAGGTTGGGTCATACAATTATATATATATATATATATATATATATATATATAAGTTCTTAAACAAGGAATAGTAATTTCTCGTTTCTCCACACAGAGTATAGGATTAGCATCGTTTGTTATAGTAGTGAAATGTTTGCCACACAGACGCAGTCGATGGCATAGAATATTATCTAAACATCTTTGCGCCTCGACAGCCGAGCCCGGGCCGAGGGGACTGCGACCAGGGCCAGAGGGGGGACTGTGACCTAGCCAGAGGGGGGACTGTGACCGGGTCCGGAAGGGGAGGGGGCGGGCCGGGGCTCCCTCTGTAGACCGAGACGGTCGCGACCACGGCCGAAGGGTCTTTGCTTTGTATGCTGACTCCGCCGCTGCCGCTGCACGCATCCAGCCGCTGAGCCTTAGCGGCTGGCTTTGATCCTTCAGACCAGACTATCTGGTGCCCTGCAGTATACAAGGACTATCTGGTGCCCGAGTGTGCTGCGGTTCCGGCCATTGCCGGGCTTTTGATTGGTACCTGAAGGCGCTATATGAAGTGTATTATTAGCTGCTCATGCATGCATGCATACGTACATGCACACGTACATTCAGACATCCATACAAGCACGTGCGTATGTATAGTGTATAGTGTATACATACATAAATAGACCAGTATCTACAGTATCTACACAAATACATAGTCTATAATAATTAACCCTCCTTCAACCTTGTAATAAATATAATATTACTTCTATGAAGTTAGCATTTTTCTTCAACATTGCTGTGCCATTGTGCGTTTCAAAATGGAGTAAGCTTAATAAAGACTATTCTTACTTATCTACCTATTCCATTCTTTTGTTTCCAGGAGTTTCGCTCTCGGGCTGCAGCACTGTACGCATAATATTACAACATTCATCACCTTTTAAGACAAATATTATGGCATCGTTATTTATCCTTCCGAGTAGCCTACGTCTTTAGCAGTCTTCTTCTTTATGTTCTCTGCCGTCAGGCAGGTTCGTATGTCCAACGACGCCATTTTTCTCTGTTCTGTGCTTCTCTCTTCAGCAGTGACGTAACTAGCGTTGGGCTTGGGGGGGCTTAAGCCCCCCCCCCCCAAACGAAGCTGAAGCCCCCCCAAATGGAATCAAGCCGTTGTATGCTTACGGCTAATTAAAATAGTCTACCGCATGGACGGCGTACATGCAGTTACGGACGACCGGCCATGACTGCCCAAAAATGGCTCCATTTGAGGTCGACACAGCCAAAAATTCGCTGGTCGCTGGGGCTCCCAGACCCCGCTGGGCAGCTTACGGTAAAGACAAAACCTTTCTCTTTTACAGTAGCAGTTTGATTTTTATTGTTATCCTGGCAGCTTGAGCCTTACGACACTGAAAAACGACTTATTCTTAAAGTTTTCGCGACTTTACCGTTCACAAATAGCTGGCAAACAAGAGCCTAAAAATGGCTCCATTTGAGGTCGACACAGCCAAAAATGCGCTGGTCGCTGAGGCTCCGCCCCAGACCCCGCTGGGTGTAAAGATAAAACCTTTCTCTTTTACAGTAGCGGTTTCATTTTTATTGTTATCGTGGAAGCTTGAGCCTTGCGACACTGAAAAACAACTTATTCTTAAAGTTTTCGCCACTTTACCGTTCACAAATAGCTGGCAAACAAGAGCCTAAAAATGGCTCCATTTGAGGTCGACACAGCCAAAAATGCGCTGGTCGCTGAGGCTCCGCCCCAGACCCCGCTGGGGGTAAAGATAAAACCTTTCTCTTTTACAACTTAGCGGTTTCATTTTTATTGTTATCGTGGAAGCTTGAGCCTTGCGACACTGAAAAACAACTTATTCTTAAAGTTTTCGCCACTTTACCGTTCACAAATAGCTGGCAAACAAGAGCCTAAAAATGGCTCCATTTGAGGTCGACACAGCCAAAAATGCGCTGGTCGCTGGGGCTCCGCCCCAGACTCCGCTGGGGGAGCTTACGACGCTCCCCTCAGACCCCCTAGTCGGAACGGGCTTCGTGCCTTCGGCACTCGCAACTTCGCGCCTTCCGCGCCGCCACTCACGACCAATTACAATACAGCGTCCTGGCACTTCTTTGTTTACACTTTAAGCACTGGTCATACTTAAGGCTTAAGCCCCCCCAAACGAAAAATCCTAGTTACGTCCCTGCTCTTCAGTCCACTGTATCCCTCTTCTGACAGCATCCAGTCCAGCAGCATTGTTCTTGGTCTACCTTGCATCCTTTTCCCCTCCATTCTTCCCTCAATGATGTCTTTTAGTAGGGTGTCGCTCCTTAAGATGTGTCCTATTCATTTCTTCTGTCGCCCACGTATAGTGTCCATCAGTGAACTCTTTTCTTCCACCAAATCTTTAGCAGTACATAATGGAGAGGACCAATTCGGTTTCAGGAAGGGTGTGGGAACAAGAGACGCGATCGGAGCATTGAAGATACTAACAGAAAGGAGTTGTCAGAATGGACAGGACGTACGAGGGTTGATCAATAAGTAATGAGAAAAATATATTAGACAGCTGTTTTTTGCAGAATTTTTATTTTTATTTACTAGCTTACTCATTTAGCAGAGTTTTTATTGTTAAATGGTCACGTGGGCCATTACTGTGGTTGCTAGGCAACCGCCGGAAGCCGTCTACCCAGCGGCTGTTGTAAATAATGGATAAAAACGAGAAACGTGGGGTTATTAAATATTCGCATTTAAAAGGATTGACTCAAAATAAGATTGCAAGGACATGAAGAAGGTTTTAAGGGACAATGCCCCTTCACAGGCTACAGTCTATATGTCGTCGTCGTCGTGCCCATCCTCATTGCTGCGGATCGGGGATCAGAGTCGACGACGTCATCCTCCTCCATTGCTCTCTGTTCCTCGCGGTCCTCACGCAGTCCACCATCGCCATCCCCGTCCACTCCTCCACGTCATCCATCCATCTTCTTCTCGGCCTTCCTCGGGCCCTTTTTCCATCCACATAGCCCTGACATATGAATGCCGGCAGCTTGTCTGCTCGGATCATATGTCCGAAGTAGTTCAGCTTCCTTGCTTTCACCACCTCCAGCAGGCGCCGTTCCGGCTGTATCTCTTCCAGTATAGATTCATTTGTTCTAAATTCTCTCCAGCTGACTCTCAGCATCTTTCTATATGTTGTCATCTCAAATGCTGATATTCTCTTTTTGTCTTCCATCCTTAGCGTCCAAGTTTCACAGCCATACAGCGCCACTGGCCACACCAATGACCCCATAAGCCTTAGCTTCAACCCTCTTCCAATTGCTCTATCCTTCCACAGCGCAGTCAAAGACCCCATGGCTGTTCGCGCCATCCCCAGTCTTGCTCTTATTTCCCTACCTCCATCTCCACTCTCCTCCACTATGGCTCCTAGGTATCGGAACGACTCCACCTGCTCCAAGGTTCCTCCATTACAAGTGATCACTATCTTCTCTCGATTTCTGCTCACTACCATGACTTTTGTTTTCTTGATATTCATTTCCAGCCCATATTTCTTAGATGTTTCATTCACTCTGTCCATTAGTTGCTGGAGCGCTTCCTTTGATGTAGCAACGAGTACGATATCGTCCGCGTATCTCAAGTTGTTTATTGTCCGTCCGCTTACCGTTACTCCGATCCAGCTAAGCAAATCCGCAGACTCTCTCATCACCTTCTCTGAGTACCCGTTGAATGACAATGGTGATATCAGGCAGCCCTGCCTCACCCCCTTCCCAATCCTAAACCATTCTGTGGTTTCCTTGTCTATGCGGACCGCTGCCTGCTGGTTGTCGTACAGGCTTTTGAACACCTTCACTACTTGGCTGTCCACTCCCATTTCTTTTAGCACTATCCAAAGTTTCCCATGCTTCACCGAGTCAAAAGCTTTCTTATAGTCTATGAAGGCTATATACAGAGGCGTTTGATGTTCTCTTGCTTTCTCAATGATGATTCGTAGATTGAAAATCTGATCTCTTGTGCCCACTCCCTTCCTGAATCCCATCTGTACGTCTGATAGCTCCTCATCCGCCACCTTCTGCATCCTGCCAAGCAGAACTCTGAGCATTATTTTGCTGGCATGGCTGATCAGGGCAATAGTTCTGTGCTCCTCACATTTTGTTGTTCCCTTAACTTTCGGAATCGCAACGAAGATTGACTTAATCCAGTCCTCAGGCCATTCCTCCGTTTCCAGTATCTTGTTGCATAGCTTGCAGAAAACCGCAGCAATCTCCTCGCTATCCACCTTCCATAATTCCGCCGGCAGTTCGTCGATTCCCGTTGCCTTCCCTTTTGGCAGCCTCCTGATTGCATCTCTGACTTCATCCACCAGTATCGGCGCTGTCCTCTCTCCGCTCCCCACTTCATCCTCCTCCATTTGTTCCCTCTCTTCTTCATCTTCCTCCCTGTCCCTGTATAGCTCTTCTGTATACTGTCTCCATCTCGTTTTTATGCTCTCCATGTCCGACAGTAACCTTCCTTCTTCATCTGCAATATTCCTTTGTTTAGGCATCACGTTTTGCCGGAGTTTCTTTATCACATCAAAAGCCACTTTTGTGTTTCCTCTATTCATGCCATCTTCAATGTCCTCGCATTGCTTCTTCAACCATTCTCTTCTATCCACCCTGATATTTCTTTGTACTTCACTTTTTGCTTCTGCATACGCTCTCCTGCCTTCTTCATTTCTATCCTTCCCCGGTTTCAGATTTCTTCTTGTCTCTATCAACTTCAAGGTTTCCATTGTCATCCATGGCTTGTTCTTTCTTTTCTTTCTCCTCCCCAACCATTTCTCTGCGATGTTTTTCGTTTCTTCTTTGATATCCTCCCACAGTTCATTTGGATCTTTCTCTTCCTCACAACCCAGGAGAGTCTCAAAAATGTTGCTCACCTCCACTGTGTAGCCTTCCCTAACGTCATTGTCCTGCAATTTGTCCAGATCATATACAATTCGGTGATCTGCTCTCCCATGTTTCCTAAATCTCAGTTTGAGCTCCGCTCCCACCAGGTTGTGGTCTGATCCACAGTCCGCCCCAGGGTACGATCTCGAATTTAGTACACATTTTCTGAATCTTTTTGAGAGCATAATATAGTCAATTTGGTTTCTCGTATGCCCATCCGGCGAAATCCACGTGTACATTCTTCTCTCATGATGTTTAAACATGGTGTTTGCAATCACCAGCTTATTTTCCAGGCAGAAGTTAACCACTCTCTCTCCGTTTTCATTCATATGTCCAAGTCCGAAACGTCCTCCCACCTCCTCCTCCAGATTTCCTCCAACCTTGGCATTATAGTCGCCCATTACTAATAAGATATCTTTCTTCTCTGCCCTTTTGATTTCCTGCTCCAGCTGTAGATAGAATCCATCCTTTGTTTCTTCCGGCGCAGTAGACGTCGGTGCATATATCTGGTACAAGGAGATGTTGACGGGCGCTGCTCTCATTCTGACATAGATGATCCTGTCTGATATTGCACGATATGCCATCAGGCTGTTTTTGACCTCCTTAGAGAGTATGATGGCCACTCCTCTCTCGTGTTTGTCGGCACCAGAATATATCACCAGCTCCTCCGTTTCACTGGTGAAACATCCGCTTCCCGTCCATCTGGCCTCTGCCACCCCCATTATCTCAATTCTTCCTCTTCTCATTTCTCCAATGACATTTGCCAATTTCCCGGCTTGGTACAATGTCTGCACGTTCCATGTCGCCACTCTAACGTTGTTGCGCAGGTTCACTCGGCTCCGTAGATTCCGACATACATCCGTCACAGTCCCTCCATTTGCTGGTTTTAGGCCTGAGTCATCATCACCTGTCAGATCATTCGAAGCCGTGTTCTTCCCTCCTCCAGTAGCACTTAGGGTGGTCATTTCCTGGAGGGATCAAAACCACCACCCATTGCGTTATTTTGACGTCGTCTTCTCATAATACACACTGGGGTTATTGTAGTCAGTGGGCCCCAAATCCTCTTCTGACCGCAGTTCAGTTTGACCTGTTTGCCAGTCCCTGCCGTTGATCCACATGGGATTCTTCCGCCATGGCCGTATCTCCACACCGCTGCTGCCCAGTGTTCCTGTTGACGGCAGACTTTAAGCGGTCTGTGTTCGCTTGACATGGTCTCGTCTTTGGGCTTTCCAGAGCACTTTTTAGGGAATGTGAGCGTCACCTCACATCCCACCCTGACCCTGGTGAGAGCCACCGCTGTTTGGTCCGGGACTGCTTATTCGTCAGGCAAGCCTGCTTATTTCGCAGCTGACCATCACTGATGGCTTTCCGCTATCCGCCACCTGCGACCCGCTGTGTAGCAGTTACAGCTCTGCCCACAGACAGTCTATATGTGGGTAGCTGAATTTAATCGAGGTAGGCAATCAACTGAAGACGAGCACCGTTCTGGCCGCCCTATTGAGACCTGTATCAACGAAAACGTCCAATTCGTCCAGGATCTGATACAGAAAGATCGGCTGGTTAATATTAGAAATGTAGCAGATTGTTTGAAGTTGTCGTACGGCACAACCAATCATATTATATAAATTAAAGACATTTTGGGGTACAACAAGGTCTGTGCGCGATGGGTTCCACGAATGTTAACGCATGAAAACAAGCAAGTCCGACTAACAACTTCTCGTGAAAATCTCGACCTTTTTAGAGAAGACCAGGCAAAGTTTCTACGCAGATATGTCACTATGGATGAGACTTGGGCTCACCACTTTGATCCCGAGACAAAACTGCAGAGTATGGAGTGGAAGCTCGTCGATTCCCCGACACCCGTCAAATTTCGCAAAATTGCATCAGCGGGTAAAGTTATGGCATCCGTATTTTGGGACAGTGAAGGTATTTTGATGATTGACTACTTGGAGCGTGGAAAGACTATCACGGGTGTCTACTATGACCAGTTAATCCGAAAACTTCGCGTGGCTATTAGGGAAAAATGTCGATGGAAGTTGCGTCAAGGTATCGTGTTTTATCAGGACAATGCTCCAGCTCACACCTCGTCTGTTGCAATGACTGCAATTCGCGAGTGCGGCTTCGAACTGCTACAACACCCACCCTATTCTTCAGACCTGGCACCGTCTGACTTCCATATGTTTCGTTATCTGAAAGATTCGCTTCGCGGACAGAAATTTGACACTGATGAAAGTGTTATCCATGCCATAAATGACTGGTTTAAGGGGCTGGCTGAAACTTTCTTCCTGGAGGGTGTAAAAAAACTTGAACATCGCTGGGAAAAATGTGTTGAACTTCAAATAGATTATGTTGAAAAACTATTTTAAAAATTTGGTCCAGATATGATGTCTAATATATTTTTCTCATTACTTATTGATCAACCCTCGTATATATATGTTTTGTGGATTATGAGAAGGCATTTGATAGAGTCAACTGGAGAAAGCTGCTACATGTACTGAGGAGGATGGGAATAGATTGGAGAGACAGAAGATTGATAGGAAATTTATACATGGGGCAGAAGGTACGAATAAGAATCGACGGAGAGTACTCAGAACCAGGAAAGGTGGGCAGAGGAGTGAGACAGGGCTGCCCTCTATCACCTCTTTTATTCAACATCTATATAGAAGAACTGGTCAGAGAAGCATTAGAAGATCTGGAAGAAGGCATAAAGGTGGGAGGAAGATGGATTAAGGCTTTGAGGTTTGCGGACTATCAGGCAATGTTAGCGAGAAGTCAGAAGGGGTTGCAAGAAGTGATGGATAGATTGAACACAACGTCAATTGAATATGGCATGAGAATTAACATCAAGAAGACAAAAGTAATGAAGATCAGCAAGGGAGAAGAAACTACAGTCGACATTCAGATAGAAGGCAAAGGGATAGAACAGGTCAAGGAATTTTGCTACCTGGGAAGCTTGATGACAACGGATGCTAAATGTCATAAGGAAATCAGAAGGAGGATTGCAATGGGAAAAGAGACATTTACGAAAAGAGGAGAACTACTACGAGGAAAGCTAAACAGAAGTCTCAAGAAACGAATGATAAAAACACTGGTGTGGAGTGTGGTGTTGTATGGTTCCGAAACCTGGACCATAAGAAAAGAAGACATAAAGAAAATCGAAGCGTTTGAAATGTGGACGTGGAGAAGAATGGAGAAGATCAGCTGGACGGAACACAGAACAAACGAGGAAGTGCTGGAAAGGGTAGGAGAGGAAAGAACAATGATAAAAACAATCAGAGAAAGGCATAAGAATTGGATAGGGCATATGCTAAGAGGAGACAGTCTGGTGAAAACGGTGTTAGAAGGGCAAATGGAGGGGAAACGAACAAGAGGAAGACCCCGACAGATGTTGCTGGACACTCTGATGAAGAAGATCGGATACCAGAAACTAAAAGAGAAGGCCCAGCGGAGGGAAGAGTGGCGACATTGGACAGCCGAACCTGCCTAGGGGCAGAGAACCAGAAGAAGAAGAATGGTTACTCAAGAAACTTTTTTCTGGGAGGCAGGGGACGGTCTTTTTAGCCACAGCAACGCGTGGCCGGGTACAGCTAGTCCACTATAAATTACTTTAAATCGGAGGACAATGACCTCTTTTGCTACTCTTTTGCTAGTTATAACTGTACAGAAGTGCTTCTACAACATTTTGTGTAGTCTACAACTATACATGTTAAAATAGCCCTGGCTTAAAGTGCTGTTACTGACAATGTGTGAGTTTGTAATTCATACAGACAGCTTTACTAGGATGGAATAGGTGGACGTATAAAGACAGATGTCGAATAACCTAAGAAAGGTATTCGTTGGGGGTACGTTTTAAAGGTCGCCGTACGGTGAGTTTCAGCGATGAATGGGGGTCGTTTTCACTGACAGATTATTATTTCGGTAGCTCCCTTGCGTGGAAAAAACGCTCGGTGGCAATCCCAACCGCTAAATATAAATATATTCATAAATATATAGTAAATAATTATATACATATATATTATGCGTATACATATATCTACTCACCAGGAGTTTCGTTCTTCATAATCTTGATGAAGTCCGTGGGCAAACGCTTACCTATAATAGCATGTATTTCTACATTTCCTAATTCTTTATTATTCTGGCAGTGGAACGGATCTCTGTTCACAGAGGAAATCTTTCACTTGAAGAAGACGAAAAGATACGACCAAATGCGCGAACTAGCCAAAACACGTTGACAGTCCCACGCACCCCGCATTTCAATTAATTTTTGTAAGTCAAGCTACAGTTCGTATGACATCGCGTTTTGCTAGTATTTATACGTACGATTACGAATTGGTAAATTTCCATTCGATGAAACAATATTTGAATGTTCACACTCATGTCTAACATCAGCATTCACTCTTTAGGTTCAGAACAGTAGTGCCTGGAGAGTGGGTGCTACCCATGATCCAAACCACCTACCAATTCCATATCAAATGGATGTCTAACACTTTACTGCTATATTATAGTTTTAGAAGCCATTGGCGTAGCCTATTCCATAGCAAGACCACATACTATAGCCTACCACTCTAGGCCTTATGGGGAATAACACAGAAGAAGATAAATACGATTCAACAGAGTAGAGTAAACTCTTGTCAGAATACGAGGATAGGGTAATCTCAAGACTAGCAAATATGAGTCCAAAATGTTGGAGTGCAGCAATCACGTTGAAAAATGAAAACGCTTAGGCAAATATTATTGTCTGTGTTTGAACGTGTGACTTTAATTATAACGCGACCGCATTATAAGCACAAATTCATGTTAACCATAATTTAAATATCAAAGAACAACAATGATTGTGTTGCAACAATGACGTTTCCAACCTGTTATTATATATAATCATGCGTGACGTTTTAATATCATTGTGATAGCAATAATATTGTTATCTGACGTTTATGTAGCGCCACCTCGAGAAAAGAATTCAACAATGGCGCTCCTCTTTCCTCATACCGGCCATGGTAAAATTACTGCATAAAAATTGAAACACAATGTCAGGCGCTTGTGAAACTGTGGAACAAACTGAGGATTTCGAGGCAGCTGCGCAGTGTGATCTATCTGTTGCAATCTATTAAGTCCCAACCAATGCCGTATACTATTGCATGAGAGGGACAGATCTGACCTCGGGATTTGTAGGTTTACTTGTACTGACATTCAGATTCAAACTAAAGACTTGTTAGGGGCATTCAGCTATTCATTTCTAACACAAGGAGTTGTTAGTGTCAGTTAGGTCCACAATTAAGAGAGCTGTCAATCAGTCAGTCAGTCAGTCAGTCAGTCAGTCAGTCAGTCAGTCAGTCAGTCAGTCAGTCAGTCAGTCAGTCAGTCAGTCAGTCAGTCAGTCAGTCAGTCAGTCAGTCAGTCAGTCAGTCAGTCAGTCAGTCAATCAGTCAGTCAGTCAGTCAGTCAGTCAGTCAGTCAGTCAGTCAGTCAGTCAGCCATACTCAGTCAGATTCAGTCAGTAACTAATCAGTCAGTGAGTCAGTCATTCAGTCATGTGTCTAAGTAAGTAAGTAACGGCCTGGTCTATCTGTCTGTTCACTTGTCTGTATTGTATACATGTCTGTCTCTCTGACTGTCTGCGCATCTGTCTAATTCGCGATGTTTCATTTCGTGTAGCCTACATCTAATCACTTTTTAATCTGCATCTAATTCCAATTAAAAGCCCATTATGGCGCCTTCCGGTTCTTCTAAGAACCCCTACTTCCTCAGTGCTGCACTCGCCTCAGACCTCCGCGGCCCAGACCAGCTTCCCCTATCAGCGAAGACATCACACATCTGCCTACTTCAAGTTCAACGGGTAAACAAACCGTACACCGCCTGCCTCGGAATGTTCAGTGTTCACAGGCAGATCGGTGCATATCAAGGCACATACTGTAGCAGATTTAGCATATATAATTATTGGTAGCATCGCTCAAGTGTTACTACGGATACTAACAGCTGGACTGTAATTAGTACGCTCTGTGCCTGAACGGCATAGTGCGTAAAATGTCGCACTGACAGATTTAGGAACGGCAGTTCAAATGGCGCTCTGGAACTAACAGTATCAACAACGCGTGTTTTATGTTGTTTATCTCAGAAGGACGGGTCGGTGTTGAGCAGAAACATGCGTTGCCAGATTTCATGAACATAAACTATATTGTGTAAACAGACTGACTACCACTTATTACTGCGAAGTGACTGACGTAGCGTGCCTTACAACTCATGCCACCGCCCCCCGTATTGTTAACTGAAAATTATTCGGGTCTTTGGACCCGATATCACTTTGAATGGGTTTCCTTTGAAGTCCATTTTTTGCTGTTTGAGTCTCTGCAGTTGCCCTCCCATCTATACAATATTATAATAATAGAATAGAATAGAACTGCGTTTGATATTGCCCTTTTTTTAAACGTTCAGGCGTGCACACACGACCATATTATATATTATCATAAGGCAGAGCATAGATGGAAGTAAGCAGCTCGGAGTTAGGACTACTAAGTCTTGTTCGTGATCCGTACACAGTGTCTGCGTCACCTTGTCACTTTGTGCTGTCAGTTCCTTGAACTCTATTGCGACCGTCATGACCAGCCTTCTCCATTGCTTTCTTTCTGATGTCGCTTCCCTTAGTTCTTCCAGATTCATTCCTGTTGTTTCTTGAACCTCGTCCAACCATCTTTTCCTCGGTTGCCCTTGTTTTCTCCTTCCCTCTCCGCATGCCAGCGTCATATCTTTCTCCATTCCATTTGACCAAAGAAACCCAACTTTCTTCTTAGCACTGTTTGTTGTAACGTAAAGACTCATCGTTTTCGATACCAATCTCTATGCCATTAAAGTTAGCCTACTTATATTAACACAGTAGGCCTAGGTAGAGCCCTAGATCTAAGCTTACTACCCATATTATTTTTGGAATGGTATTGCGTATGTTTAAGCCTATAAAACATGGTAAGAAACGATACACCCAAGACCGTAGGACCTAATTAATAACATGATACCCTACTTTTCAGAAAACTCGTCAGTATTAAGTCCTAGCTGATAGACAGTAAACACATTGAGCTCCATAAGGATGCCACAAAACGTATCTTCCACTCGCAGTGTCTAATTTCGCTTTCGAAGAAGAAACTGATCACAAAGTCGTTGTTAGGACTGATATAAATATTGGCGCCGAGGGTAAAAGTTGGCTTGGATCGATGACATAATGTGTCTGGTTGACTGCAATTAATCATTCGGATCAGAAACCGTAAAAAGGTCAAAAGAAACTGGATCAAACTAGATTAGCTATATAGAGAACAACAAAAATTATTCCAATATTTTTTCGTTTATCGCTTCCATATATACATATACATATATATATATATTGTTTCTTATTGTTGTATATAGAGAGAATCTATATAACAAGATAATTTAGACCGTTGACACTAACAACTGCAATAAGAGAAATGGATCTTGATAAATGTAGTGCATGGATATAGGACTATAATAGGCTACTCCTGAAGAAAATCCCGCTATGTTGGGGCTTAGGTGCAAGGTATAATCTCTGTGCGCAGTGTGCGGTGCTGGGAGATCGGCAATCGGTTGTTGAAGAACAATAATTTATTAACCACAAACGTATATATTAATTGCTTTTTTTAAACTGTCCAGAACTATCTCGGACCTTGACCGCCAATTCGCCATGGACTAGAATTCTTACGGACAACCCTTTTGACTCAACGCAGCGCTCGTGAATAAGCCGGTGCCCCACACTTGGCTTTCAAGTGGTTCTTTAGAAATTTGGAGATTACGATTACGATTCGATTGTGTTTCAGTGTCGGTCTCTGTCTTGGTAGCGCCTCTGAGTAGATATCTTGAAGAGGCCCTATATAAATTCAATAAATGAATGAATGAATGAATGAATGAATGAATGAATGAATGAATGAATGAATGAATGGAGGAATGAATGAATGAATGAATGAATGAATGAATGAATGAATGAATGAATGAATGAATGAATGAATGGAGGAATGAATGAATGAATGAATGAATGAATGAATGAATGGAGGAATGAATGAATGAATGAATGAATGAATGAATGAATGAATGAATGAATGAATGAATGAATGGAGGAATGAATGAATGAATGAATGAATGAATGAATGAATGAATGAATGAATGAATGAATGAATGAATGGAGGAATGAATGAATGAATGAATGAATGAATGAATGAATGGAGGAATGAATGAATGAATGAATGAATGAATGAATGAATGAATGAATGAATGAATGAATGAATGAAGGAAGGAAGGAAGGAATGAATGGATGAATGAATGAATGAATGAATGAATGAATGAATGAATGAATGAATGAATGAATGAATGAATGAATGAATGAATGAATGAATGAATGAATGAATGAATGAATGAATGAATGAATGAATGAATGAATGAATGAATGAATGAATGAACTCGACTTGCATACAAGGTAGTGAATGATTTTCGTTGAATTCATTGCACGAATTCGAGTCTGCAACGTCATCTGGTGAACCTAAGAACAAGTCTTTGATAATTATATAAGAATAGCAAGAAGTGTTGTTCATGGTGACTTTTAATTTTAACCAAATTAAGTATTTAGGTTTCAAATAATTATCATCAGAGATTGTTCACTGACAGAAGTCTCAGTATATTTCTTATTGCACAATAATCCCAACGTTATAAGGCTATACACTCCATACAATAATAATATTATTGTCTGATGTTTACATGTCACAGAGATGAATAGGCTATAGGCCTTGGAAAGTTTGCCTAAGGAAATAATTATTAAATAGGCCCTTCCTGAGTTATAAAAAAGTCATAGATACTCCCGCCATTTAGGCCTACCGCCACACTATTAACTCGCGTACTTGCATTTGGAAGAATCCTTCTACACATAAATCTACAGTAAGTTTTTAAAAAATCATGAAAGAATTGAATCGAAGATGCGTAGCATGTGAATGATAAGCTATATTTAGAAGTGTTCAGCCTTTTTGTTTGTTTAACAATCAGTAGCACACTATTATATCGATTTCGATATCTTTCGACCCGAGCAGTTATAAAACGGTGGTCTATTATTATTGTAGATAAGGAAAGAATGAAGAGCAATGTGAGTCTTTCAAACGATACATCTGAAGTATCCTCTTGATATATATCATAATTTAATCACAATCATCTCTTTGTGAATCGGATAAAACAACGCGCAATTGTAGTAACGTCTATCAGTTGGATACATCAAGCAGGCGCTCGAAGCCGATACAATTTAAGAGATATAGGTCTATACTTGAAAGTCAATTGTCTCGTCTATTAGGTTGACCTCGCCCCTTCTCCCCCGGTTTTCTCTCGACCTACCTGTCGAGCACTGTCTAAGAGTGGTGCAGCCTGGATGCTCGATAAGCACTTCAGAGTCAATCAGGTTTCAGGTTATCATGGTACATTTCGAACTATTATATGCGACAATAAACCAGGTTTCAGGAGCTGATCGTGCCATTATTCTTCTGCAAGCTTTTACACCCCTCTCTCCCTCGATCTTTTGCTGGAAAGTATCATCATATCCACACACATGTATAGTCGTTTCAGTCGCTGAAGCAAATGCCTTGCATATTTGACCAAAATAGTTAACTCTGCTCATGATAAAGTCAGATTGGTGTGTTCAACAATAATGGGGAATGGGGAGAGGAAAAATACGTGTAGAGCATGGGCGGATCCAGGGAGGGGTCAATCCGGCCACGCCCCCATTTAGAAATGCCTATGTATTGTGCCCCCCATTCGGTTTGAACAAAAAAGGCATACGCTTTTCAGGGTATTTTAGACTTCTTGACCGGACGTCTAAAAAAGGTCGTCAGATTTTGTAGGGTGGGAAATTGCTATGTTTTCTGACTATTTCGATCGGATGACTAAAAAATCCTCAGATTTTTTGCCCAGGGTCAGCAAAAATTTTCCGAACTCAAAGTAAGCTACAAAATTTGGCCCCCTCCTTGAAAAATTTCTGTATCCGCCCCTGGTGTAGAGGAAGAGAATTGGCCACCCTCCGTCGTGAGCGGGGTCAAATAATGATGTCTAACTTCACTTCTCTAGACTCAGGATAACTTATTATAAGGAGGTCTCTCGTCCTCTAAGTTTGCAGCGCCACCTGTTGAATGTTTAGCTAGTATACGTCGATGCTTCTGAATTCGCTGGTGCTCTGCGCTTGGTTTTGCGAACACTAGGTTGTTTCAATTTGTTATTATAATCATTGTATACATGTGCACATAAGAACTTGCTATAACGCCCAGGGCCGAATTACGAAATGTGGGGGGCCTGTTCGGAAACTTTTGTGGGATCTTCGATCGAAAATTCTTATGACTTTTTCAACGTTTGGTTGAAATTTCTTTACAATATACCGGTCTTCCAGTCCGAAACAGTTTGTTTAGTCGTTTGGTCGAAATTTCGTCAAAATAAACCAATTTTTTACCAAACTTTTTTCTCTAATGTGTGGGGCCCCTAAAGTGTGGGGAGCCCCTGTTTGGCCGAACATGTTGAACAAAGAACATGCCTTAGTCCGGCTCTGATAACGCCAGTTCAAGATTGATATTCAGAGACGCTCCCGAATACAGCGCGAACACTGAATCAGAGTTTCACGCCGAAGCGCATGAGCAGTTGCGAGTGAAGGACTTGCTCGAGGTCCCTACGCGACGGCGTGAGGGGGATTCGAATCCGCAACCTTCCGGCTACAAGCACCGACCATAACCCTATAGTATACAGGTCCTACGCCACCGCGTAAAAAGGCTGTATTATGCCAAACTACATCTTTGTCGACGGCAACGGCCTCTGTTGTCATAAGCTGTCGTTAAAAGTACCTAGATCCTCCACCACCGCGTCCTTTGTCTCATCAACTGAGTTCACGAAGGTCATTGTGCGAAGTGTACAATAATTATCATGGATATCGCACAAAATCGCTTTACTGGACAGCTCAGATCGCAAAGGACTTTAAAGGACGGAAGCCTAGATACATCGGATACAATGCATACGAAACCGTCGATAAATGTGACAGGTGCTCCTCGGAACTAGTATTTTTAGAAGGTGGATTTACATCAAGTATACTTTTGGGTTCTGTTGTGGAGGTCAGACTGGAAAGAACCGACCAACCGCCAGCATGCGCCGAGACAGAGAAAAATGAAGTCGCTAACACTGCTTACTCTCGGTTGCGTCTCATCCTAGCTTCTCATCTTTCTCTGCACTGACATCTATCGAATGTTTAGCAATTATGTCGCTTGAATGCAATTATAGCTAAGCTACCTTTCCAATGCTCAACGAGTGTGAAGCAAACAAGAAATATAAGTAGGCTAACAACTACAGCTATAACAGGTTTCCTCTCTATCTCAATGTCACGTTAACTTAGTGGTGTGGCTAACCAACATTACTATAGGCCTAGACTCTTAGCCCGGAGGTTTTTGGTTGATGTCCTCGCATTGAAAAGTAACTCAAAGTGTCAGTTCCAACTTCTCTGCTAAATGCAAACGAATATAATACGTGATTTTATTAACCACCGTAACGCGTAGGCTACAACAATTATAGTTTTGATCTTGTTCATCAATATCAATGCCTGTTAAGAGTTGACAATTAACGAAGGATTCTTGAGCATGCAGCACTTAAAGTTAGCAGGATATGGCATGCCTGATCCTTTGGATATCGATTTCTGCCCATCGGTTCTGCAATGCGTAACTTCTGTGTTGGCTAAGCGCCTGCGAATAGACTGGTTCCGCGATTTCCCTTTTCTGAGCCCTGCAGATTGAGACTCCAACTTTCCGACTGCAATATATAAATTAGCCTATTAGATTATTCAATAGATGCAATCGTTTTTACCTTGGACCAACCCTCGACAAAACTCTCAAAGCTGAAATCATGTCAATTGGACATCTGATTTGAATATGATGACATGCTGCTGTAACTGTTACATCCATTAACTAGTCAATATTTAAAAACTGGGCCGAAAGCCAAAGCTCGTAAAAATCGTTGCTGTAGGCCGTTTTGAATGGCTAATGCAAATAATTCCCAGGACAGGGCGTCAAGGCCGTAGCCAGGATTTGACTTCGGGGGTGTTTCATCGGCGGAAAATTTCTGACGACCATTTTTTCTTTCCTTTTTTCGCCTAATTTCATGTTTTTCTTTATGTGCTAGTAACTGCATTCTATTATTTAAAAAAATTTTTTTATTTCGGGGGTGTTTTCATGGTTTTATTTCATGGTTTTTATATCATGTTCTAGTAAATGAATTATATTATTTTTTACATTTTCAATTTCGGGGGGTGTTCAAACACCCCAAGCACCCCTAGCTACGGCCTTGCAGGGCGTGTTACGAACATTCCGTACATACATGTAGTATTATGTATCCAGCTGTG
Organism: Lumbricus rubellus; assembly: GCA_945859605.1. Classification (NCBI taxonomy): domain Eukaryota; kingdom Metazoa; phylum Annelida; class Clitellata; order Crassiclitellata; family Lumbricidae; genus Lumbricus; species Lumbricus rubellus. The sequence goes on along the minus strand of OX243815.1, from coordinate 40,956,747 downwards.
ACGTCATTACTGACACGGAGATACGTTTACTAAATATTTAGCCTTTGTTTCCGACACACTATAAAAATCGAAACCAAGTGAATCGCCAGCAGCATTTGCAAATGCAACTTGCATTGACAACATGCACCACTTATTTTTACTGAAATGTTAACGCGATCTATAGAGTGCAATGCATTGACTTTCGCGGTTAAACCAGTAGGCAGTAGCTACCTGTAGCAGAATAATAACAATCAGAATTGTTACAAAAGTAAAATTGTAAACCGATCAGCTACCAATGATTATCTCCCTGCACAGTAAAAGCCCAATCGTTACTTTTCAATCGTTCTACAACAGCGGAATCGTTCGTGTAATGGTGTAAGCGGGCAGAATCTATATTATTCTTTAATGGTTCAATCTGACAAACCGCAGAATGATTACAGGTAAAGGTTACACGAAACACGGTCCACCATAGCACGACACGCAGGTCGGCGTTACACAGTGGGTTCGGAAACTTAACACAGGTAGTGCCATGGATAGGAATGCGTTCTCAAGTCGAACAGATCATCGAAGATGGTCGGAAGCGATTAAAATCGATGACGACGAATACGTTTCTCGGATACTCAACACGGCGACGAATTCCGATCGTGATAGACTCCTACATGGGAAGTTAGAAATCGCCTTGACCAGCCGGCGCCGCTCGGCTGCATCAGGCTTAGAGCATGAAGTGAGGTTCAAGCGCCCTTTCATTCTTGCTGCCGTCTCTGGATCTCTGAAAGTTTTTCAGGTCATGTTAAACAGTGACGTGGACGTTTGTCTCGCGGAGGCGGAGTCTCACAACGTCATCCACTGCTTGGTCTACGTTGCCTTCCATCAGTCGTACAACGAAGAAGCCGTTGTCGAAACGTATCGCAACCTGTGCCGGATGCTTTCAACGGACGTCATGGGAAAGCTGCTACGCATGGAGGAATCGCACGGACTGCGGCCACTCGAGTTTGCCGCACAGCAGGGAACTCTTCAGCTGATGTCGGCCATCTTTGAAACCCCAGAGGTCTATGTCGTCAGAGAGGAAATCGTGGGAATCTCAGTTTACCGGTGGTATGACGTCACGGAATACGTCATCGTCAGTACAGAGGACAGTAGACATTCTCTGTCACCTTTGAATTTTCTATCGATGCTCGACAAGAAGGTATTAGAGCGGTCCTCAACCAGAGACATACTCGTAGGAGGTGTTCTTTCTGATTGGGTGAAACAGGAGTTGAACTGTAAACATCCTTTTCTCGTCGCATACTACTTCTATCGTCTGCTGTACTTTGCCGCCATCGTTGTTTATGAAATGGATTCGTTTTGCATTGAAGGTTTTGGAAGGATTTTGCGCGATAAAGCAGAAAACGAAACAGTCTTGTCTCAGGTGTACTGCAGTTCTGGCCTTGTGATTACGATGCCGAATCACTTGCGGTATTGTATTGAAGCATTTTTAATCATGGCTGTCTTAGTTGACGTAACCTTGGAGTCGAGAGTCGTAATTCGCGAACTGCGCAAGCTGATCCCAGGGACAGACCTACATCACTTATGCTCTGATATTGGAGGCAAGAAATCGTTTGTGAGTTCTTCCGGCATCTTGGACAGAGGTTTGGGCAACGTCTTCATAGGAATGATTACTGCGGCAGAGATACTTCTTTTGTACACTCGGCCAAACCGAGTCATCGCAAAAGCAATTCTGTATGTCATGTTCACCGCTTCGTACAACCTATTTATGTTGTCACTCTCCTTTTACATTCAGATACTGCCGGGTGTGGGACACCTTCTGATTTGCATGCGAAAGATTCACTCCACCTTTCTTATGTGCGCGGGCATCTCGATGTTTTTTATCGCGGTATTTACACGTTTTGAGGTTATGTTTTCTACCAGCAACAGCAACGTGGGCTGCGCAGAGGAGTTCTCCGATATATTCAGTTCCCTGATGCGTGTGTGTATGACTGTGTTTAATATGCAGAGTTACACAGGGTTCGATGTTGAAAACCGCGGTGTCTTGTACGCCACACACGTCTGCTTTGTTTTCATTGAGGCAATTCTTACACTGAACGTGGTGATCGCGCTGTTCACAGACATTATCAGCAAGGTTCATCAGAACAAATCGATTGAAGTAATGGTTTGCGATATCACTGCGCATCTGGAACTGGAAGAAATCATGATGCATCTACCGTTTCTTCGTAAGACCTATTTAAAGTGCAGGCTATCAATACTGAAGCGCAGATTTGTTAATGAAAAGAAGAGGTTCTTCATTCTAGAGAAACAATTTGCGAAAAACTTCATTCACACTAGGAAGTAGACTTGGACATGATTCTGTCGCTCTTTGGCTTTTAATTCTTTCCTGATTTTCAATTCTTTCCGTAGAATACAAAACGATTCTAAAGACCGAGACAGTGTGGCAAGTTGACAAACTACTATCACATCCATGGGCTTGTCCCCTCCCTTTACAGAAGTGGCGAGTTATGCTTATAAATGACAGATGCAATTAAGGTTGGCTTGAAGCAGCACGACTAAATGTAAATCCTTATTAAAACAATATTATGCTATATTACTGCTCTTGAAAGTGATAACCATTTGAAACGGTTTGTGGTTGCTTGCTGTTTGATGCAATTCTCAGATAGAAAATTTCATTTAGATATAGAATGTCTTTCTCCCTCTCTTTATTCATATTGCACGATGTTTGACTAAAAACTATTGGTTAATTATACTTCAAATCTAGAGTTCTTACGCCTTAAGTTTTTATCCACTTTCTTGCCTGACTGCAGTGCAAAAAAATAATTGCTTGGACGTCCATTATTTTCCAAGTTGGCATGACGACGTTGAGATTTGAAAAGACAAATAAATGCATGGACGCCATCCACGATCGTCCAGTCTCACTCTAAGCGCTGCAGATAAGCAAACGTGCATACATAAGCTTACCTAAATGCACATATGCCCACTTACACACATACATACATGCTTGCATACTTAGTATGTATACTGCATATGTATTATTGTACATTGAGACTTGTTCATTTGTTCAAAGCTCAACTAAACCATTTTTGTGAATGGAGGCGGAGTCACCATTCAAGTGGGCGGGTCTGAAAAAGTGGAAGGCGGAGTCAGTGAACCATCGTTCACGAATAGCGGCGCATGAAAAGCAAAAACTTTGCACTTTTATAACTCAATGCATATGTTTCCGAATATTGAACTTCATCGCAGTCTGTTTAAAATTTGCTACAAACGTTAAGATTCCAACAGAAGTTGAGCTGCAACTACAGTCAGTCTTTGCAATCAAAAGACTCGTTTGAAACTAGATTTGTTTGTATCAGAACATTACGGAGGCGCTATAGAAGTTGTCGCAGTAGATCAAGCGATTATACGCGGAAACGTGCACTTTATGAGGATTTTTGAGTTCACTATACTGAAACCGGTTTCAAGAGATATTGTCCGGACTTTGTATGGATCGATTTCAGTTCCGATCTCTAACGCTGCTCTTGACTTTGATGGAAGCATTATTAACGCTGTACAGAGGTCAGTTACCATCAAAGTAGTAGTAGTAGTAGTAGTAGTAGTACTACTACCAGTAGTAGTAGTAGTAGTAGTAGTAGTAGTAGCAGTAGTAGCAGCAGTAGTAGTAGCAGCAGTAGTAGTAGTTGTTGTAATAGTAGTAGTAAGCTTAGTAGTAGTAGTAGTAGTAGTAGTAGTAGTGGTGGTGGTGGTGGTGGTGGTGGTGGTGGTGGTGGTGGTGGTGGTGGTGGTGGTGGTGGTGGTGGTAGCGGTGGTGGTGGTAGTATAATAGTAATAGTAATCATGATGATCATAATAATAATAATAATAATAATAATAATAATAATAATAATAATAATAATAATAATAATAATAATAATAATAATAATAATAATAATAATAATAATAATAATAGCCGTGGTAGTAGTAGTAGTTGTTGTTTTAGTAACAGGTGTAGTAGTTATAACATGGTAGCATGCATAGGAATTATTTGCAATCTCATCAAGCTCTTTTTTGGAGAGAGGAGATTATGAGAGGTTACTATACAGACATTTTGTTACGATGCCTTTCGCTAATAAGTCAAAGTTTTGACCACATTGCTTTTCTCTGGGGGCAGTGGGGAATACTCATTCCTGGGGAAACCTTCCACTGTAGTAACTTCTAGATTAAACATTGCTAATCAACAGGCCTATGCATGAAATGCAGCATAATAACAAAATACAACCGAGCATATACTGGGCCAAGGATAGGTCTAATAAGCGTGGAAGTTGTCGATGTGCCTTGGAATGGAATTTTGTTGTTGTCACTGTTATAAATAAAGTAGGCATTAGCGACAAGGAAACGAGCGAAGCCACGGACGGACAGTGGTAGTGACACGGAATAGAATAGACACGAATAGAATAATTGAATAAATAGAGAAGAACAGATAAGAACAGAATGCTCATTAGTAGAGGAATTCCGCTGTGACTGCAGTTTCTCTCCTTTCATTTGATCTACTGCACGAAAATATTTCGACTATGTTCAGCACGAAAATGATTGGATCGCGGGAGAAAGCGGGACAGACAGACATGCAGACAGACAGACAGACAGGCAGACATATATCAGCCTTATAGTCTCTGCCTCCTTAGTCTCTCTGACTACCTGATCTTCTCTTGACGGACAGACAGACGGACAGACAAACACACGCACACAGACATATAGACTGTTAGACACAGTTGCACACAGGGACAGACGATGGGCATCTGCGAACAGAGAGAAAAAGACAAACAGCTGTGCTGACGGGACACGATGTATACACTGTTATACAGATCGAGTCTACGACGTTAATGTTCGTCAATGTTCGTCAATGTTCGTCGATGATGATCCTCGACAGTGATAGCCCCCGTCGTATAAAGCTGACAAAAGACGGACGACGACGACGCTGCAGTGACTGCGGGTGACGGCGTTCTCGCCGCGGGGCTTTGACGCATGCGCATGCTGAGGGTTAAGCTGCAGCGACCATGGACGATGAGAAGACTCGAGTCACGACCATTGTACACGGCTCATCGTCACCGTCACCGTCGCCGTCGTCGACTACATACCTCTTTCTCCGGTGTCGTCTCAGTTAAATCCGTTCGTCCTTATATTGTTAATGCTCTCGTTTGAAAGATGTTCCGTAAACGTTGCTGAGTTCTCTTGCGCTGCTGCATTCCCATGCATTGGCCCTTCTTTGAACGACAAGCATTTGACACTGTTGACTTACTCGCGTTGTCTTACCATATTATTTGTAAGGCACATTTGTGAGGTAGCCTACTTATTAGACTACTCTCTTTGTTAGAATTCTGTAGGCTTTCCACTCTTATAACTCATGTTCTATCTCTTCAGGAATTGCTAATTCAAGTCCATTAAATTCTTCCGCCTTACAAGCCTTATTGTCCTCACCTATATCAGCCTAATAGTCTCTGCCTCCTCTCTCAGGTTTCCCTGGCTGCATGATTGATCATCCCTTGAATTCCCGGGGACAACATACTCCCTTTGGTACGAAACAGCCCTTGTGAATTATAGCTAGTGCCCTTGCGATTAGCTTTAGAATAGGGTTTATAAATTTGAAGTTTACTATTACGATTTTGACCAAGTGACACTTAGTGTCGAATCATTGTATAATTATTATCTGGTGACTGCTGCTGTCAGCCATAATAGGTTGGTCATTTGTCAGAGCGTGGCTGCGTCTGCGCCTGCGCGAGTCGTCTCTTGTCACGATGACACTTTATCAAACATTATTGAGTTATCACTCGGACGATTCCGTCGACGACGACGATAGAGGACGCCATTGCTCGGACAGCCAGCCAACTCTTCTCTTACGTACACGGTTTCGAAGGCCTTCTCAGCGTCAATGCATCTGACAGACGGTGTCGAAAGCCTTCTCAACGTCAATGAACGTCCGTTAAAAGCCACGTCCGTCTGACGTGCAATTAAACAGCGACGTCTATAATAGAACAACTTTCAGATGACAGATTTCGCTGATGTACGGCCGCACTATATTATAACCGGCTGAATGGATCGTTTTGACTCGAATAAACAATTTATTTGACGTCTACGATAGACATCCATCTCCTCAGGCTCTTCGTGCTGCTCGAAATATGCAGTCAGGGTATTTGTAAAGCAGCGTGTTTCTAACACTACTGAAAAGACCGCAACTATGCGAAGAAGTTGGCAAGTGAGTAAGCACATAAGGAATGTTGTAGACATGACATTGTAGGAAGCAGGGCCGTAAATCTGCCTTAGCATGTGGGGGGGGGAAACTGTGGTTCTGGAAGTGTGTGTTCTTCCATTAGAAGCCAATCGTAATCGTAATCTCGAGACTTCTACAGCGCCCACAAAAGCGAAGTCGTGGGAACAAGCTTACGTCACAGCCAATGTTACAGCATTGCATGGGAACAGTAATTATTTAGTCAATGCATCGAGTGAAACAATATTAAAAAATCCAGCAATGTGTAGAAAATTCACTCTCCAAGCTTAAAAGTGGGGAAGGAATACCCCAACTACCTCCTGCAGGATTTACGATCCTGCATTTTAAGAAAGCACGTATGGTAAAGAAAGAAATTACAAAAATCACAAGGTAGACTAAGCTTGTACAAAGAAAAGTGAATGATAATAGGCCATATTTCGTTGCGCTCCGTGGGGTAATCCAGTGTAACGGTAGTGTGCTGTAGACAGGGCAACAGTAGGCTACGCGTCCATTTTCAAACCTTAAAGGAAATAAGGCGCATCTTGGATAATAAGATAATTTGCGTTAGTTGCAGTAGACTTCGAGTACTTGGGCGAGTGACAGGAATGTCTGTCGACAATATTCAACACAATTCGCCGGTGTTTGACACTAACGATGACGCAGCTAGACTTACATTTGACTCTTTTACTTTTAGATGATATATTTTGTATTTAATAACTGAGATTTTCAAACACCAATGAAAGGACAGATAATTCATTGTTCAAATTAAATGGAAGCAAGAACACAACTACTTTCCTTCATTCAACGCAGCGCTTAGTGCTTAGCCTTTGTAAATAAAGAAGTCCCTAACCCTTACCTTTCCAGGGTATACGCTGGCCTAATAAGTGACAGGACGGCGTCTAGATTTTAAAATAGTTTCGTGCATGGACAAACTTTAAGCCCTGATTCAGCGTCTGTATGCATGCATTATGCAGCATGCTGGACATGCAGTATACAGCAGAGACATAAATGAGAATCTGACACGGCCTTGACTAAACATGAGAGGCACAATGATTAATTATTACGAATTAATAAGATCATTTATTCTCATCTATTGCTGTCAAAATTTAATGAATGGCGACACGAAAACTGATGATGATAATCATGAACACAGAATTAGTACAGTATGCTAGTAGTGATTGCTAAGTGAAACATTTGCAGCTATCAATGAATTTTAAAAAAGAATTAGTAGTAGCAGTGATTTGTTAAATGAGACATTCGCAACATTTAATCCAGTGGTGTAGAAAGGAATTTACGATGGGGGTTGATGGCAGGATGCTTATTTATTCTCATGTAAGTGGACAAATAACCTTTAAAAGTTCTTTCCTATGAAAATGGAGGTTTTAACCCTGAAACCCTCTTGTCTACGCCACTGATTTAATCAATTTTAAAATAAAAATATTAGTAGTAGTGGTGATTGCAGTAAGTGAGACAAAACTATTATTGATCAATAAAATATTATAGTCTAACATACTGGTAACACAATGGCAACATAACATTTATTTAGCAACCAACTTATTCGGCCTTCAAGTCGTAATAACATCAAATAGGGTTGGAAACAGAAATTCTTAGTATCTGTACGGCAAGGGAGCATAATTATAAGAAGGGTTAGTATTTCTTAATCAACAATACTAGATGTCAGAATTGAGTTGAAAATAGTCTCTACATGTACAGGCACTGGTAATTATTATTTAGATCTATGTACATGCCGGTAGGTCTGCATTAATATCCCAATTTGCAATTTGCATTTGCCTTATCTGGTCTGTTTTGGGCAGTTTTAGGCTTATGAATGTTGCTTTGATTTAAACATATTTAAATATCGCCAATAAAATAAAGACACTCTTTGTGTGGGGCGCGGTGGTGTAGTGGGTATGTTCATCGTCTTGCAGCCGGAAGGTTCGAGGTTCGAATCCACCTCGCCGCGTAAGGACCTTGGGCAAGTCCTTCACTCACAATTGCTCAGCGCTTCGGCGATCTGCATTCGGGAGCGCCTCTGAGTAGAAGTGATTGAAAGGGGCGCTATAACAAGTGCACATACAAACCATTGTTTGTATCGCTCATAGTTAGACTAAATATTTTTCACCTTTGTTTGCAGTCGATGGAAGTCGGAATTTCGTATCGGTTCAGTTGTTCCCGACGGAGTCTGAGAGACAACATGGATCAGACAACGGTGAACAACAAGAACAGAGCAACATGATGCAACAGGTTCCCGGCTTAGATGGTCTCAACACTGCTTTCCTACTCAAACAAGGTACAGTTTCAGTTCATGACTGAAATCTCAAATTGTTTCACCCAAATTCTTTCTTTCTATAGACATCCACTTATCATCAATGCTCAGTGTAGCTGTAATGTATGTAAAAAAACTGCATATGCTGTAGCACCATAATTATAGTAGCAATAATCCCAGTGGCAGTATAGTATCAGCAGCAACAGCAGCAGTGGTGGCTGATGTAGTTTGGGGGTGACGATTGTAGTGTTAATAGTGACAGAATAGCAATTAAGGCATACATACCGGTCGTTGTGACAGTATTACTAGCAGTGGTAGTAGCAATAGTAGTAGTAGTAGCACTATTAATAGTGGTTATTGTCGTAGTAGTAGCAGCAGCAGCAGCAGCAGCAACAGCAGTGGTTGTAGTAGTGGTAGTAGTAGTAATAATAGTAGTAGTAGTAGTAGTAGCGGTAGTAGTAGTTGTAGTAGTAGCGGTAGTAGTAGTAGTAGTAATAGTAGTAGTAGTAGTAGTAGTAGTAGTAGTAGTAGTAGTAGTAGTAGTAGTAGCAGTAGTAGCAGTAGTAGCAGTAGTATTAGTAGTAATAGCAGCAATATTAATAACAATAACAAAAGTAACAATAGTAGTACCAGCAGTAGTAATAATGGTAGTTGTAGCAGTAGTAGATGTAGTAGTAGTAATGGCATAGTAGTTGCAGTGGAAGCAGTTATGGAGTCAACAGTATAATACAGTAACATCAGTACTTTAGTAGTAGTAGTTTACTGCTGACAGATTTCTGCGAGATTCCTGTCCACACGAATGCATCAATAAATGACACGCTTCACAAGGTATGACAGGAGGTCATGACCTTTTCCATGCGAGGTCAATATAGGTCAAATACGAGGATTTTTGAACAATGCATTAGCGAAACGTTTTATGTGTATATTTCAACCGAGACAAGTTATAACTTATAATTATATATTTATGCAGATCCACATAATATACAAATGCATTGGGCTTACCAGGTATGTGCAGAATGCAGTCATCTATATATTATGTTTCTAAGTGATGATCTATGGATATCTATAGATGTACGATTGCATATCTCATATAAATTCTCGCCTATGCACAAGTTTGAACGTCTATATTATTTATATCCTTCCATCACATTCAGTGGTTTATAGACTATACTTGATATGCGACATTCCGGCATGCTTAACGCCTTGGGCATATGCCATAATTTATATGTACACACACACACACACACACATATATACGTATATGTTTCAGGCGCATATATAGGCCTAATTAGATATGCTGATAATGGGTTTCTTGCAGCATACATAATTTACATATATATATAGTTATGTACATGTGTAATTATATATGTATGTATATATGCCTTATATGTATGTACTATGTATTTATATATTGTACACAATGTACAGTATACATATATAACACATACATGTATGCACATGTAAATATGATATAGATGTATGCCTATATAATGATGTCAAGCCCGAACCATTCTGTCATTCTGTTGTCGTACCGGTATACATATTGATTTGTTGTTAAACTGATGTGTATTGTTAACATCGTCGTCGTCGTCGTCGTCGTCGTCATCGTCGTCGTCGTTATTGTTAATCATGTGACAGTCAGCGACTGACGCTCTTGTTTGTCATGAGCGTCATTTGTCATGACAGTCGTGACACATGACGACGTGTTCGTATACGTCGCTGTGACACTTGACCGATGCCATATGGATGGAGCACCATCGTTAGAATCCTCTTTCTGGCGCTGAAGAGAAAGCACGAGAAACTATAGTAGTGCTCCATTGTTTTGCAACGCATTACCATTGTAGTTGAGCATTAATATAGCGCCGTTCATAGATTCCAAAGTTGATACAGTCATTAACAAATAGGATGGTCTTCAGGCGATTCCAGTATGCCTACAGAGCAATTGAAAGCTGCAAACAGGGGAAGGCTGAGAAACTCAAGCCGCAGCTCCTGTGGAAAATGGTTTCAACAATAGAAAAGCCAACATATTAAGCGAAGCTTCTCATTAGTGGCATTAATGTAAGCGGGGAACAACCATAAGGCCAATGAAGGCCGGGCAAAGTGCGAATCGTCCAAGGTGCGGCGGGGAGACCGAGGTACACAGGGTCTGATTGTGGTATAGGGAGCTACCACGATCAGAAAGTTGAGAACAAGTGAAAGCGCCGGGGAGTAGGACGTGGAGAGACTCCCAAAGGAAGATCTCCTGCAGATGGCCTATGTGTATCAACGTGGTTGGGCTGGGAGCGCCTCTGAGTGAGCTTCACGAAGAAGCGCTACACAAATTCTTGAAATGAATGAATGAATGAGTGCCAATGAAACATGTGCAGTTGTGTACATGAATGGGGAAATAGGCATCAAAACATCAAAAGGCCATCACGACCAGACGTTGGTCAACATATATTCATTATTCAGGTGTTATTTCATTAGTAGCACTAATTGTTTCTATACGCGGTCGCATTATACACGAAGAAGAAAGTACTGATTGGCGAAGGTGTGCTGAATTTCAGGTGGATCCAGGTATATCGAGGCTAGCGCTGACTCCCTGTCTACCCTCAAAGCGATGCTGATGGATGCTGACAGCTTTACTTGGACGATGTCTTTCAGACAGGATCAACCAAACGTTGGAGCCATCTTCTCTGTGGAGCTGAATGATGCAAGGTCAGTTTCAATATTAAGCGTATTGAGTTTTTTTCTTATTGTATCGTATTAACATGTAGCCTATATGTATGAATGTCATAAAAGGAAAAGTGAAAAATTCTGGAGCTGAATGATGCGAGGTAATTTTCAATTGATTTTTATTTATATAGATTGTATGGTATGTAGCCTATAGGCTATGTATGGAAGTTATAAAATGAAGAGCTCAAAATTTGGCTGCTAATAAAAATTCCATCCTGAGGAATGTTTAATTGACTGATGTCAAAGCAACAACTAATAAAATAGGACATCCAAGAATTCTACTATTAATATAATATCACATTGGTTTTCATCGATTTGAATCTCTGAGCAGGTGGTTGGAGTTTGAATCGAGCGGTTGGCGCAATGAGTTCCGCATCACTTACTCCACCTCATCACACCATCGCGACCCCTCTCCTCCTCCTCATCGTCCTCAACCTCCCCATGTCCTCCATCCTCCTTCATCTCTTAGTCGTCACCGGATGAGGACAATTGTCTTCCCCTTCGCTATGACGAAGGACAGATGGGTAAAGGTCGGTCTTGTTCTCACCCAGAGGTTCAATGTCCAGCTCTACGTTGACTGTCACCTCATCCACGAACAACGATTGGATGCGCCACTGGCTTCGCCAACTGGTGACCCGACCCACTTGTGGATCGGGCAAAGGTCGCGTAGCCATGGCTACTTCAAGGTGAGTCAACGTGGCAGTTGTGGATTTTCAAACATGAATAGCTTCCTGAACTTTGTAAATTCAAGTAACTTTTCTGTTGATTTTTTCCACGTGCTGCAATGTATTGTACAGCTGTAGCACGTAATTGCGTATTACCTATATTAGAAACCTGTCAGCAACACGTTGCTATGCAAAAGACACTAGAATGTATCAATTATAAGAGTCAATTTCTAAGAGTCTCGAATGTTCTTGGCTTTCAAGGGATTTTAAAGCTCCCCGCAAGATGCTATACCTAGTTATCGAATTGCAAGGATGCTCAAACTTTTATGCTTATATTTAATAAGGTATTAGTAATAGGCAACTAATTCGTTTACTTAAAAAAGACAAGTGTTCTAAAGTGACATACCGCACCAGGCTAAAGGCACTGTTCCGTGTTCAACTATAAAGAGCGCATCATTTAGCAGACACACTGGAGTTCAGAGTTGGAAGGTCATAAAAGGTGGTGCTCGTCTGCTCGAATCATTCTGCTCAGTTATTGGCGACATCTTCTCATTCCAAATCGAAATTTGACTTAAGTTGTATAACTTTCATGATGTCAGATATCATGATACCTGTGTATTTGCTGGGACAGGGTGCTGTGGAATACGTACGATTCAGCCCATCTTCCGAAGGAATTTCCGATCAATGTTCTACTGCTAGACAAGGTAAATAATTATATCAGCAACCTCAGTCTATTGGACAACTATTTTTGCTATAAACGAATATAAAAATTCCAAGAAACTACGACTGCGTTTAATTCTGGCAGAGGAACTCGTGTGCCGAATCGAACAATTGGCATAATTGTGAGGCGCGGTGGTGCAGTGGTGGCGTCGTTGCCTTGTAGCCGGAAGGTTCGAGGTTCGAATCCACCTCGCCGCGTAAGGACCTTGGGCAAGTCCTTCACTCACGATTAGCCTACTCAGCGCTTCGGCGTGAAACTCCGATGCAGTGTCCGCTCTGCATTCGGAAGCGCCTCTAAGTAAAGAAAGCTTGAAGGGAGCGCTATAACAAGTGCACATACAAACAAATAATTATACACAGAATTATACACACAATTATACACATAATTATACACATAATTATAGAGTTTTTAATTGTGTGAATCGCATTTTACTATTAGATTCCTAAGTTCAAAATCAATTCGTTAATGTAGGCCTACAATAACTGTGTTTCGCCTGCTGAGGATGATTATCGTTAAATCTGCTTAGTGTGTTAAGTGCATGGTGTCATTTCTTGCAGGATGTCCTTCGTGTACTCAGCACCTTCATCTTGAACAATCCGTTAAGGCACTGTCAGAGCAAGTTCAACTACTGCAGCAACAGGTTAGCATGAGGCTGAGTAAGGAGTACGGTAGCTTAGAATGACGCGTTGTTAAAAGTTGGGATAGCTTCGTATATATTTACTAGAATGCATGCAACTATCTTGTTATTGTGTTGCTTTTTGTTCTATGGTAACAAGAAACAAGTTGAATGATTGATTGATAATGATGGTTTACATTTAGAGCGCCGTTTTGCTCTTTATAGGCCTACCTGATGTATCTTACAGCGGGATAGCCCTGTGCCAGCAGTTATTTTCTCATCAAAATGGGCCAACATCCCATAATCGCAATGCAGTCTATGTAGAATATTATTATTGCAATGCAAAAATCGGAATAATATTTTCTTTGATCGTTTCTCCTCTTTGAGTAGTTGGTCACAATGTCGACGAATCTGATGCAGTTGGAATCGAACAGATGTCGTCGCACTGACACGGAAGATGGTATAACCACAGGCGGTACAGGTGGTAGAGCCAGCCAAATGAAAGAGATTTGTGGTCCAGATGGCGATGGACAGGAAGAGTGGCGATCAGAAGACAACCATTGCGTCAAGTGTACGTGCAGAGTAAGCACTGAAACACATTCCTGATTATACATATACTTAACCTGCCTGTAGTGCATTCAGGAATTTAGAAGTCATACATTGATTCCATGTCTGTTCTGTCCGCCTCTTTTGCTCCTGTATGTTTCTTGTCTTGACTTTCTGTTCTTACATAGCCTAACTTAAGCTTATTATCAACGCTGTCTAAGATAGCGTGGACAATGGACATGTAGCGCTAGCTAATTAGGGTTTCAACCGGCCGGGTGAAATCCAGAGGGCGTGCAGATACTTTTAAGCAAGGAAGAATGCATTTCGTTGATGTATTTTATCTTTCTCGCTATTGTTTACTAATGTTTAAAAAACAATTTTTGACGGTGTTAGCGACAATATAAAATGCACAAGGTCATCTGCGATGCACACAATTCCTTGTGCATTATTCTCTGCTTACAAACAATAGGTCTATCTTATTTATCACTTTCAACAGTTCGCAGATTCTGTTAGATCTATTTGATGGCCCTGATGGGTGACTAAAGATGCGCGACCCAAATTAAAATCTGTTCTCCGGCACCCAGGAGATGTTCAGGCTAATACGACACGGTGATCTTTCTGGGCAAAAATCCTCTGCCTTCTCGCGATATCTCTTTCGCTTCCTCGTTGACGTCTTTTTACTTTGTGTTACTTTTGTCCAAAGCTAGAAAGCCTCGTCAAGTTAATGGACAGAATGAAACACCAGCTTCTCCTTGAACTGATATATCCAATAGATTATAATATATGCACGTCTAAGTCTGTTAAAGCGAGTAGCATTAATTGTATTTGTTGTTGACAGTGGTTGTCTTTTGTTGTTGTTTAGAGTGGTGTAGTCTGGTGTGAGAGAGAAAGTTGTCCTCAATTGAAATGTACGCACCAAGTTCAGTTGAATGGTCAATGTTGTCCAGTGTGCTCCTCTGGTAAGTTCAATCTCTGCCTCGTGACCTTGTCTGTCTTTATTCTTTTCTTAAGTTTCTTTGCTGATTTTAAAAGTGTTAGTGAGACTGTGGAAGCATTTCAGTGTTTAACTGGTTCTCTGCCAAAAAAACGACCTTAGCGAAGCTTTTAGGCTGGACCGTGGAAGTTCATTATGTTAAACACATTACATTGTTATATTTCAAACGGTTTCGATTCTGATTTTTTGATCTATAAATCAAACGATCTTCGTTTGTTTTTGTGTGACAAGATTACAGCTTTGAAATTAGCGCCATAGAAAATTCGATGACTTAAATTATCTTAATTGCATTTCTCAGATGGAAGCACTTCGTTTGGCCATGAAATCCAGCAAATCAAACCAAGAAAAAGTAAGTTTGAGTAGTTTGTGGTGTAGGAGACTGTGGAAGCATTTCAGTGTTTAACTGGTTCTCTGCTGAGCGCTTTATTTTATTATTCCCATGAGATTTAGATATGCAACTAAAACTGGTTGTGCCACATTTGCTACATTCAAAGAGAATCATTTTTGAAAACACAGACATAGTATTCTCAGTTCCTTTGTCTTAACCGATATCAGAATAACAACCTATATCCAGATTCCAGAACAATGTATACAATTTATAGCGTTTCTATGCCTTTCTATATTTGATCTTTAACTCTCACACTTGGTACAACTATAAAGAAATATTTCCTTTGTTCTCTTGTGTTACATTTGTTTCTTCGCTGTTGTAGATCACTGCTTCTTAAACGGAGTTCGATACGAACATGGCGAGGTTCTCAATCCCAGGCCCTGTCACTTCTGCAAGTGCAAGGCAAGTTAGGCCTACTCGACGCAATAATTCTATTACTTCTATCTATAATACTCAATAATAGTAATCATACCCTTAAAAGCATGCGTATAATAGAAATAGAAAGAATTTCAGTTTAACGACACTGTGCGATAACAAAGATCATTAGCGTCGCCCTCCTCCCAATCCATGCTGTAGACTGGCACTGCCAGACTTCGAGTAGTTGCGAATTTTTCAGCGTGCGTTTGTCATCTGACTATTTCGTGTACGTTGAAGACTGGTTCCATCTGGTGAATAATATGTAACCAGATATATGTTGCCTAGAGCTAGACCAGTGATTCCCAACCTTTTTTGGCTTGCGGCACACTAAGAAGGACTAAAAAAATTCGCGGCACACTTCATTATAATTATCAATTTTTTAATCTATGTGTCACTATTATTTAATAATATTCTAATTTTAATGTTCCTCTTATCTAAATAATTATAGCCTACTCTATAGTGAGTCTAGTCAGTAAGCAGATCAAATTGAAATGAGGCTCCAGAGACGACAATCATACTCGCAAAAAAAAAACTTTTTTGGGTCGAGGAAAAAATTTGAGTCTTCGCCCCAAACAAAGCCCAAGTTTTTAGCCTCCCTCCCAAAAAACCGGAAAAACGGGACATGCATCTAATATAAGCTTCCGCAACTCCGCCCATGTTACCCAGTCAAACTTGTCGATTGCAAGCGAAGGGAAGTACCATAATGCTGTAGTGCTGATTGTAGGTCTATCAATGTGTTTAGTATTTTAGGTGCAACTTTTTAAAAACTAAGATTCAATGACTGTGGGAAAACAATCAAGATTTCCCTTGGGGATCTTATAACCTGCTACAGTGAGAGAGAGATTAAGACCAACTGACTTAAGTTTTGATGTTGCAGTTGGCCTAATGATGTTTTCGGTTGTTTTGCTTTGAGTCATTTAAAATTAGCAACATTTTGGAATTTTCCCGCGGCACACCTGCAAAGTTCTCGCGGCACACTGGTGTGCCGCCGCACAAAGGTTGGGAATCACTGAGCTAGACAATGCTGTGTGCGATAATTGCGATATTGCCACTGAAATTCCATTAAGAAGCCAATTTAAATATGAATGCTACGGCAACTTTAAGTCTTTGCTCATATTCTTCAATGAAAATCACAAATCAAGACGGGTTAAGACTTCTAGATCACTACAATAAATTATTTTCTGTTTTGTTATTGTTGATATAGAACGGAAAGCTTTCTTGCCGCAAGAAGTCCAGGGCTAGCTGTCCGCTGTTACGATGTCCAAAGCGAGATCGTCTCACGTTACCTGAGCAATGCTGTCAAGTGTGTAAAGGTAAGAAAGCATTGAGAAATGTATCGACGCTTGTCCGGCTGCCATAATTATCATATCACCCCAATGACAATTGCTTTTTCATGCGCATGATATAATGACGTCATTGCAACTGGTGTTCTAGGTCACGATTTCTGTCGTGTTGGTCGAGCACTCTGTCACGTGAATGCGACTTGCATCAATCTGGATTCTCAGTACGTCTGTCAATGCAATCGCGGCTTCATAGGCAACGGTTATACCTGCACAGGTAAGCTGTTCAGTATCTACATGCGTAATTATTGCGTATGCATGTGTAAGTGTACGTGAGCAGGTACGTATGTATGTACGTGTATACGCTAGATTGCACTAAATAGACCTCATCTTTGCTGTCGGTGTTCATTGCGATCTGCCGCACTGCGAAACTTGAAAGACTTCCTCAGATAAGCTTATAGTTTGAGACGTTGTTGTGTTGTAGGGCCTATTATATTGAATTGCATATAAGAATTATTTCATAAACCGCCTCTTACAGTACCAGCTATTCAGAGTCGCATATAATTATACAAGCATATGAACTTTTGTTTAATGCAACTTTGCAAATACGAACTGTCATGATAGATGCATTGTTTTCAATTTAAAAGTATTAGGTTTTGGTGGAAATCTACATGTACTGCATAGAAGATGTGGTTTTGTAGACACGCAATAATTATTAGTCCTTCTAAGATATTGCCAATATCGTCTAAAGATAAAAGAACTTTTGCTGACGACGAGAGTGACGTCGTTTGTCTTTCAGACGTTGACGAATGCGCGGCATCGGGCGGTCTCTATGGCAACCACTGCCATGGCAACACGAAATGCGTCAACGTCATCGGGTCATACACGTGCGAATGTCTCCATGGTTACGAACTCATTGACCCCTTCACCTGTCAGGACGTCGACGAATGCCACCACCAGAGGGATGATGCGGGTGATAGCCCCATCTGCCATCGCGATGCCATCTGCATCAACCAACCGGGAAGCTATCGATGCCAATGCCAAAACGGTTACCATGGAAACGGATCGCACTGCGCACGTTAGTGCATTCCACCTCATGTAGTTTGATCTGACTTTACATGACCTGACTCAATCTAGTTTGGATCAATCCAATTCAAAGCGATTCAGTTTTGCTTTCTTACCTAGTCATTAGCTCATTATACCTGTGTTTCAATTTACTTTTGCTTCTACAATTTTGTACTGATTGTGCTGCTATATTGCTATATGATATTGGTCATTGCTAAGATTCCGTTGGTCTCATCAGAACATTATTGCATACAACTGTGTGACGTGGACCGTTGATTTAAATGCAATTGTACAATCGGGGCCAGGTTGATATAAGCTCTTAGCTTTTCCCGGGTGCTTATTTCCAAAATGTACATGGCAGCTGCAACCGCAGGGTTTTTGGAAATAAGCTTCCCGGGTTTCCTGTTGCTTAGAGACCGTTCTGTATTCACTACTTGTACTTGTACTCGTGTTCTGTTTGTTTATTTGGCAATAAATAAATAAAAGAAATAAAATACTTACTACTTGGATTGTTTGCTCAATGACTGAATGATTGACTGACTTGCTGGCTCACTGGCTCACTCAGTCACTCAGTCAGTCACTCACTCAGTCAGTTACTCACTCACTCACTCACACTCACTCACACTCACTCACACTCACTCACTCACTCACTCACTCACTCACTCACTCACTCACTCACTCACTCACTCACTCACTCACTCACTCACTCACTCACTCACTCACTCACTCACTCACTCACTCACTCACTCACTCACTCACTCACTCACTCACTCACACTCACTCACTCACTCACACTCACTAATTCAGAACTTCTGTTCCTTTGCAGCCGTCTGTGATGAGCTGTGTTTGTTTGGAGGCGAGTGCGTCAGTCCGGGAATCTGTCGATGTCGAAGTGGATACATGGGCATCCATTGTGCACAAGGTATCAGCAAAGCTATCTTACTCACTAAGGCAACTAAGGCAACTAAGGCAACTAGGTATAACGTACACGTAGATAGTATATACACTAATTAATTGTTGGCAAAACTCATTAGCACATCTTCACCTATTATGAACTCTCTCCTTTAACTTGCTACAACCTCCTCCAGCATCCAGTCAACAACATCATTCTCGGTCTTCCTCTTCTCTCCTTACACTACATTTCATCCCTAAACTATGGGTCTTGAGTGAGATTCTCCCCTCAATCCTCATGATGTGGAAGGACCAGTTTTCTGATGACTTCTGATTAGTCCATTCACGGATCTTTATCTTCCAACATGTCTAGTATCTTTCTTAATCTGTCCTGATTTCCATCTATCTGACTCTCTCCAATCTTCTCCATATCCACATCTCAAAAGCTTCCAATAATTTTGACGTCTTCCTTCCTCATGTTTTAATTAATTCATAGCTGTAAATTATTGACGTAGATATCGACGAGTGTGCGTTGGTTCTGGATCGATGTCCACGCCATTCCAGATGTCTAAACATTCCAGGCAGCTACCTCTGCCAGTGTCTTGAAGGATACAGGTCGAGTCTTTTCCAGGCGGGGTCGGTAACCGGTCAGTGGGATACTGGACAGTGTGTGGACGTGGATGAGTGCAGTGGATGGGGAGGTGGTCATCAGTGTCCATCTGGAACTCAATGTGTTAACGAAGAAGGAACCTACAGATGTGTTTGCATTGATGAAGACCAGTGCGATGATAGTAAGGCTCATTATATTATCATCATCATCGTCGTCATCATCATCATCTCCAACATCACCGTCGTCATCGTGGTTGTGGTAGTCGTCAGCATCATCATCATTGCCATCATCATGATCAACGTGATCATGATCATGATCATCATCATCATCAGTTCCTGACGCCAGCTGTTTGGCGGCGATGGGTACGAATAGATTTCCTCCATCGCCCTCAGTTATTTGTCAGGTTCATTCCCTCCCATAGTGTCAGCCCAAGTGATGTTATTTCCTCAATAATTCTACTGTCCATCTGAAATGCAATCGTTGCTAATCGCAAAGATGAGTGCTGGCCGAAACGATTACATAATGACACTTTGAGAATGGAACATGTTTCAGTGCCAGTATACAGTATGCAAATAATGGCGTTGACTTAGTATGCTAAATGTTTTAGCATCAGTCCTGTACATGCCCTATCCTCTAGGCATTATTTCGTCCACCCAGTATGTTAACAGACTTGTTTTGTGTGTTTGATGCTGGACTAAAGAGTGTTGCTAGAACTTGATCTGAACAATGCCGCAAGAATTGTACTCTATTGCACAAGGGCAGTAAAACCAAACGAGGAAAACATTTGTAGCTATAGAACGTTGTTCACATACTATGCATTAGTCTGGTTAGTTTATTTAGTCTGGTTACTTTTCGATGTTTTATGCGAATTTTATATTATGATACTCGTTTACCATAGAGCTGTTTGGCAGCTGGCTACGTAAAAGAATATACTCTCTTTGTTGCTACACTAAAATATTATTGTCTATTTATTCCAATGTCTCCTGTTCTGATCCATTCAGTTTATGATGTGTTACAGTTCACTGCCAATCTGGAGAAATTCGTTTTAGGAATAGAGAGACTTGGAGTTTACACAACGACAGTTGTACCCAGTGCAATTGTGATGTAAGTCATACACTAATAATGGCATTATACATGTAGTTGTTTAGATAACTATAAACATTAAATTAGCACTTTATTGATATACCCAATGTAAACTTTGTAAAGCTTATTTAAATGACAACTTGATTGGCTTGAGTGTGTTTTGCATTGTATTCTATATACGGATCACAATAGAGACTCTCACAGAACTACCTAACCGGAGGTGCTCCAGGTGTGAAGAGCTTCGGAAAGACTGGTATTGACGTAGGCCTAACGGATAGAAAGAGAGAGTTAGATAGACAGACAGACAGATCAATACTAAGTCTTCTTGAATGAACGCTGGAGATGTTTTGAAAATGCGTGTCAGATGGTTTTCGCCATCTTGCCAGCAGGATCAACTTGGTTAGAAGGGACGGTAAAGTTTGCTCTAGGTTATAAAAATCTGGACAGTTTTCAGCATTTATGTGAGAACTCTTAGCCAATGGGGAGCCTGGGAGGCATCAGAACATTTTTATTTACACGAAGGGACATATTTTATTAATCGACAGTGTCGACACACATAACTATGGGGTAGCTGTATCCTTTTAGCACATTTATAACATTTAAGTACGCTTCTAACTGCATGTTATCATCTGCGTCTCTTGCTATAATTATGTCCGTCCCAAACCATTCATGAGA
This sequence comes from Lumbricus rubellus, assembly GCA_945859605.1. Taxonomy (NCBI): domain Eukaryota; kingdom Metazoa; phylum Annelida; class Clitellata; order Crassiclitellata; family Lumbricidae; genus Lumbricus; species Lumbricus rubellus. The sequence goes on along the minus strand of OX243815.1, from coordinate 40,935,610 downwards.
AATTACTCGCTAGAGAAAACATTTCCATTTTCACTGATATCATTATTATATTTTGCAGAATGGAAAAATCGTCTGCACACGTCAACAGTGCAATTGTCTCACAGACGATGACCAATTATGTAACAACCATTTGTGTAGCGCTAATATGAAACATCCGAAGCGCCAACAAAACGATTGGCCTGCAGTATGGATGGAAGGCTGCAATGTTTGTCAATGTATGGTAAGTCTACCACTCTACCGTGTCAATGCTAGAAAAGTAAGAAATGTTTAGAGTGGACGATAGTGCCACACAATGCTGTCGTCTTCAGGCGAACTGCCATTGTCTAAACAATCGGGAACCGTGTTCCACATTCAGTCTTTTAAATCATCATCGCTTTAATAATATAAAAGATGGGAAGACGATGACTAGAACAATAATTATCTGCTTTGGATTATTGCTGCAAGAATGATAATACTGCTGCAGATGATGATGATGATGATGATGATGATGATGATGATGATGATGATGATGATGATGATAATGATGATGATGATGATGGTGTTTTCGACGACGATGATGATGACGATGATGATGACGACGACGACGATGATGATGATGATGATGATGACGACGACAAAGACGATGATGCTGATGCTGCAGCTGATGACGATTATGATTATGATCACTATTTCCGTTGGTAATTAATTGATGCCAAAATCTAACGTTAAATTGACAGTCAGGTGAAGTTGACTGTTTCCCGGTCTCGTGTCCAAGACTTCGCTGTTCACGATCCATTCTACTGGACGGTGAATGTTGTCCTCGATGTCTTCAAGACGTTGAAGGTCCCTGCCAATCCCATGAACCTTCCTCCTCGTCGTCGTCCTCCTCCTCCTCCTCCAGCAATTCCTCGTCCAACTTCAAGAACGCCAGTGCATCGATCGTCATAAATTGCACGACTTGCCATTCAGTGGTGAGTAATTGAGTAAAGATTTTGAAATGTCTGAAAATGATTGCAAAAGAGGCGGAAAAGTAACGCTTATTCATTTAATTCGCTGCGTTTTGCTGCAATAATTAGCCTATGCTTATTGTTTTATTTCTGTTTCGTCTGTTTAGTCCTGTTTATCTCGAATGTGCATCATTTTCTGTGTTTAGTCGTCGTCGTCATCGTCATCGTCGTCATCGTCATCGTCATCGTCATCATCACTATAGCAAGGGTCATGCCAATCATTTATTTTAATCGCCTCTGTCTCAACTCATCTGCAGTCATTCGCCACCTTCTCATCCACAGTCTAATCACACATTTCTGGTCATCTCGTTCTTTCAGAATGGAGTCGTGTGCTGTTCCTTCAATGAAACCTGCAATCAGACTCCTGCAAAGCGAACCGCTATCATACAACAACAGCCGCCATACTTAGACACGCCAGGTCACGTGTTCAGACCCGTGCAGCGTTCCATGCGGAGAGTAGTTGGACGCTCACGACGCAGTAATACAGTTTTATCCACAGGAAAGCATCACCGACAACGAGGCCAAACGTAGCTGGAGCTTAATAGACGATTTAACAACAAAATACCTCTTTTACTGTATCTGCAGGATGTATATAAACGCAAATGTTCAGATAATATTCTATTGTTTTCCTGAAAGGAATTGTGTGATACGTGTTGCTACATAGAGCTGTTAGTGAACTCTGACGTCATTGTGTAACATGAATTCCATGATACAAAGGAGCTGCACATAAAACAGTGTATAATGTGTATATATTCCAAACACTCCATGTTGATGATATCGATATTACTAAGGTCTATGATAATGGGTACGCTTGATTTATCCTTCTAATCTAGCTGCTTCATGAGGATATTTCTTGAGTGCACTTAGAATTAGGCCTTCCTTTCTGTCAAAGAAACTAAGCATTAGTCAAATTCGACATAGAGAAATCTTCAGGGTAGGGCATGGAGACACGCCTGATTACAAATATTCCGTGTATTGTATTGCCTATTGGCGATAGGGCCTACGATGAATGGTCAAAATATTGTCATTAGTGATTGTAATACGCGAAACGTCATTTTACTCCAAGAAAACAGCGTGTCGTTTATAATTCTGTTCAAACAAAGGTTGAACAAAACTTTCTCTTTCTATCTTGCTAGACAAATGCAATTTTTAATCCTCAATTAAATATTTTTTTAAAAATATGTGCTGTTAGCCTGTTAGATAAGCTTACCTATATAGTTTTGGAGGTACATTAGATCACATGACGAAATGTCGCTCTACTGATATAATTAATTATTACTATGCGAGTATGTTTTACAACGGCTCCTTAGTAATGCGGCAGATAGCAGATGTATAATTCCACACAGCTTATGATGACGTTGATAATAATGTTGTATCGTGACGAGACAAACTTCGACGTCATTATGTATGATGACGTCAAACACATAGACCGCGCAATTTGATGACGTCAAACACATAGACCACTCAATTTGAAAGTGAGTGGACGTTAGTTTGAAATTGGCTTTGTCAGAGAGGATAATTATTGGCAATGGTGTCGTCGCTTAAAATTCCTAGTTCTTCTACATCGCTTGATGATGCAAAAACATTGGATACTCTGCTATTATAGGATTGTCGTCAACATTTCTTCTGCACCACGAACAATGTCGATATTTTGATTGAAGGTAAAACGAAAAACTTTCTCGTTAGTAGCCTATAATTTTTTCTCTACAGGTTATCGCACGGGGAGCGCTACTGAATGGCCTCGGCTGTGAGCGGCGCTATAGAAATTAGCCTACTAATTACATTACATTACATCATAATCTGTTTAAAATGAATGAGTGTTTGATTTTTATTTGGTATACATTTACTATCGAGGGGAAAAAGTACATACCTATTTTCACCTCGCTGACGGCTACCGACTACTATATATCACAAGAGGGCAGTATGATGTCATGGCTTTAGGTACTATATATCCAAAGAGGGTAGCCCTTGAGTAAGTAAGTAAGTAAGTAAGTAAGTAAGTAAGTAAGTAAGTAAGTAAATGTACTGTATTTAAGCACTTGCAAAGGACGTTATTGGCGCCGTGTATTGAATGGCTAACTCATGTCAAGCAGAAAGGAACAACCAATAGAAAAAAAGAAATTAAAACGCATATCATCAACTAGAATCAGGAGCAGATAAGTTGTACACAACTTGTCACTAATTTACTAGGCTGTTCCGTAATGGCAGGTTTATTCATGAATACTAAACTGCAATCATTATTGCGGTAGACCTAACTGTGCAATAACTATCTCAACGATAGATTATAAATAAGAAAATTTAGGGAAAAGTACACGGTTCACTTGAACCTATAGGCCTAGTCCTCATGCGTTGTTTTAATGGCGCTACATAAGCATTAATTTAGACTGGAAATGCGATTTACAAAACCATAGGCTTACTTTCACAAGAAAAGTGAAATTCAGTCTGTCCAGTCCATTAATAGGCCTACAACTTTCAACGCTTTTCCATAACTTAGCCTACGCCCTACAGGTCAGACCTAAATCATCTACCGGAAATGATTAGTAATTGGGCCTATTTCTGACATGTTTTAAAGAGCAAACCTCTAAAAGAAACACAATTACTCGCGTAGAGTAATAGGCGTGCATTTTCCAATAATTATGATTAAAATGTCTAGTTTTTATCTTTGCTTGCAAGCACTATATTTCCAACACCAAGGCCGTCCATAGGATAATATACCTGAAAAATTTATCAAAATGCTTAACATTTCTGTCTGTAAGCCACAATAATGACTAAAATCTGGATCATTTGCAACTCTTAGCGTAACAACCCATGCAGCCACTGGCTGATAAAGTGGTTGCCAAAACCATTTTGCAGCAATTGCTCTAATTTAGACTTTTAAAAATAGTTTTCTGTTAATAATGGCTCAACTGATTCGCTTTAAGTCTTGCTTTTTATGATCAGCGAATTCGTGTATTTAAATATTTAAGTCTAATAAAGACATAGACTTAAGTTTGAATCTTATAGGCCTACTGTTTTCAATTCACATTATTTTCTCAATTTGTTTTTTGTTCCCAAGAAACAGACAATGGTGAATAAATTAAGCATAAGTAAACGCATTGACTAACAATAAGCTTAATTGTGCATAGTTCATATGATGAAATGTAGTAATTAATTACTCTACATGCAAGGGAGCAAACACCACCGGAAGCCTGGCGTTTGTTCGCATAATGTAAACGAATAAAAATCATTGTCTTCATTGACGTGCTCGACCTGCATGTGCATGTCTATAATTGACCGCTTGAGTTGCAAATGCTTCCTGGTATTTGTAGACACAACCTGCGGCTGTACTGACAATGCCAACACTCATTTGTCATGTCATGTCAATACGCCGACGTCGCTGCGCGACGGTTGGCTACATGAGTGGACCAAAGTACTCCAGCAAGATCTATCTTTTACAGTCCGCAATAGCGCCGCTCCTGATAAACCGGTCCACAGCGTGATGTTATCAAGCCAGCATATTCTAGGTCTACCGCGACCGCGAATACCCTGTACTAATCCCGTCATGACACTATTTTCAATATTGTCCTGCTGTCGCAGGATGTGACCGAAGTATCGTAATTTCCGGGTTTTGACATGACCTAATAACTCGCTTTTTGTCCCTGCTAATTTGTAAACTCGTTCATTAGTCAACATTTCTGTCCATGAAATACGTAGTAGTTTCCTGATGCATTTGTTTTCGAAAGCCGGCCTGTATAAGTCTTTCCTCCTCCTTCTTTAGAGTCCACGTCTCACAACCGTATGTTGCCACTGGCCACACTAAGGCCCTCATCAGTCGTATCTTTGTCTTGGAGCTGATTGCCTTGTTCTTCCAAACCTTTGTCAACTTAATCATGACTGATGTATCCATGGCTAACCTTGACTTTACTTCTACATTACAGTCTGCATCTTTCGTTATTCTGCTTCCCAGATAGACAAAGGAGTCTACCTGTTCTAATCTACCATTGATTACTCTTATATCCAACAACGTGTCCGTATTTGTCATGACCTTTGTCTTTGCAGCATTAATCTTCATGCTATACTCGTTTGCAGATATCTCAATTCTGTCCACCAATTCTTGTAGCTCCTCTGGTGATGTAGTCAGTAACACAATGTCGTCCGCGTATCTTAGATTGTTAATGGTTTTACCCCCGATTCTGAATCCACCGGTGAATCCTTCCAAGGCTTTTCTCATTACTTGTTCAGCTAAAATGTTGAAAAGGCACGGTGAAAGGTTACACCCTTGACGCACTCCTTTCTTAACTCTGAACCATGGTGACGTGAATCCATCTGTCCTAATATTTGCGCGTTGTTGTTTATAAAGTTTCTAATATAATATAATATATATACTATAATATGTTACGCTCATTTGCAATTATTATTATTTGCAATTATTGCGTGATTCGTAAAAACCGTCTAATGCGATTTCAATTGATTGCGCAACAGCGAACAATAGCCTAATAATTATTATTGTGCTCGTAATGGTGCTTTGGCCCATGGATTATTATGCTCATAAGTATTTTGTAAGCTACTTATTCTGACTAAATATCCTAAACTTCAGGCCGTATAAATTCTGATGAAGCGTATAATAAGACAACTGGAACATATAGTAGGCCTAATTCTAGTTTACAGGCGACCCTCTGTATACAGTGTTGACAACGACGAGCAAATAGTAACCAGAAACAAAAGCTTTCTGTGATGAAACAAATCACTGTAATAGGTTTAGATCTTCTTCTTCTGGTTCTCTGCCCTAGGCAGGTTCGGCTGTCCAGTGTCGCCACTCTTCCCTCCGCTGGGCCTTTAGGGCTTAGATACCTAACTTAAAAATAAAAATTATTAATTTCAATTTAAAATACATAAGCTTATCGTGATTCAGGTTAAACGTTCCCTTGTCTTTTCAAGGAACTGCTTTGATAGAAGATAAAAAAGGCAAGAAAGACAACAGGACAAGAACAATAGCAGCAGCAACAATAGCAGCAACAACAATTGCAGCACGGAAAGAGGGAGAAAGAAGGCGAAAAAAGACGAACAATAAGAAGAAGAAGAAGAAGATGATGAAGAATAAGAAGAAGAAGAAGAAGAAGAAGAAGAAGAAGAAGAAGAGGAGATGAAGAATAAGAAGAAGAAGAAGAAGAAGAAGAAGAGGAGGAGGAGGAGGAGGAGGAAAGAAGAAGAATAAGAAGGAAGAAGAAATAAGATCAGTTACGACAGGCAGCCATCAGTCTAATGACATTTTGTTCTTTTCTCTTCTCAAACAGTAAACGACACAACGAGTAAGTTGCTAAGGGTTTTCAGCTACTGACTGTTGGTTCTAAGAAAGCAAAAATGTCGGTATGGGTAATTAATAAAAAGAGCTGCCTAATGCAGCTTTGAGTCGACTTTGCAACCGAGAACAATTGCGTTCATGATGGTGTTTGAGCATATGACATTAAAACACGGAGCCATATGGCCGCCATGGCCGCTTACCATATTTTATCTCACCAATTAGGGCGAAATTAATCTGATCGATTTGCTTTTAATGCTAGACAATACCCGGTACGTTGAACTGCATCGAATGCAGCGTAATAACAGAGCACTCACGCCTATTCTCGCTCTAGAAATCGGGGACATTTGCATTTATGAAATTGCATGCAATCTTTTTAGACTTGAATCCGATACCTAAAACACAGTGGGAACCAAGACCAAGTTCGAAGCAGTAGGGTACGAGACAGAGACAGAGACACAAGGTTAATGACTGTTCAGAGCGTTTTACATTGAACATTTTCGGCATATTTTGTCCGCATGGTTGCACAGATTTCAGAATAAACTAAAACAGATTGGACCCAAATGCTGAACCCATTCTCTCTCAACTTTTAAATCTTTGTTTGTCTGGGCATAACTTTTAGCTGTCAAATCTCATCTCGACTCATATTGTTATTTCGCGTTTATTGCAAGGCGAACTACAACCGCGCACCAACTTAGTTTAAAAACGCAGCAGACTTATTTGTTGGTTGATTTGAAACCTTTACGGCGAGTAGCATCTATAGACGAGTTGATTTTATTTTTCCAGCCGCTTTTAGTAGAATCCTGCGGTTCATTTTAAACAAATTATCGGATTTCCAACAAAGGCCTCGTGGCATAAACTACCACAGCCTTTGGGAACCTTTTCCGAATACCATTAGTGTCGATTTCTTAATGTGATTGTATTTTGGTTGGCACCGCTAGATTCAAAAGAGTGGGGGGGGGCTATAACCGATTCGTAGCTTTTAGTGGTTACTTACTGATGATCATGGACCTACTGTTTATGGATTAATTGAGGTTGCGCAGTTTCTTCTGAACGATTCGCATCTTTATGGTATAGGGCTGGTTTGCGTGGCATATGGAAATGGAATGACCATGGCGAACTTGATAAAAAAACAATTTAGTTTTAATCGTATTTAGGAGACATGCCTTACCAAGAGGCTGTAAGGACAAGTTATCTGAACATTCATTTATAATTTATTATCTGAATATTCATATGGCTGATCGTGGGTGCTAGTGACCAGTTCAAGTTGGAACAACACATCAGACGCTTTGGCCAATTAAATACACTTGCATATGCACCCAGATACAATAGCCATCGTTGATCAAGACCAAGTCATCATTCGGAACAACTGCTCGCCAATTACCTACTTACAGAGAGATTTCCCTTGTTAAATTTCCAATCCAGTGTTCGAAACCATGGCGTAGCCCATTCCATGCCTTACCTTTCCTGAACACATCGTGAATCACACACAGGATCTTCACACTTTCATCTGAGGCGTCTTAGAGCAATCTTTTGCTCCGTCTCCTCCTCTGTCTTTACCTCAATTTTTCATGCCTTCATCTGTTCTCGAATCCACTATTGTTACTCTCTATTGGTTGGCCTTCCAAAAATCCTTCTCTCCCCTCTAATGCTGATTTAATACTACCAATGTGATCACGTTTTGCAGTGTTCGCACTTTATGCGCATATTCTAAGGCTACAAGGGGCAAATGGTAACGGTATAATAATGAGATTCGGCTGCAGTTGTAAGGGATAAAAACACAGCAACCGTTGTATTAAGACAACTATTTTTACATAAACTACAATGAAGACAACATAGTATTATACCGGTAGTCAAAGCTTACAATGATATTTTCTAATAAGTAACAATGACGTAAGCTATACGTTGCTTTCAAAACCACCTTAGGTCTAGGCTAAGTGAAATTCTCCAACGCATTGTTGTCATAGTTATTCATCTGACATCAGTTCTATCAATGGTCGCTTTATGCCGAAATCAGAGTCAAAAGTGGTGACTCCTAAAACGATCCACGCCAGCGTGAAACCGATAGGCTACAATAGTTTAAGCAACTAGAAGTCATGTCACAGACGGCTGAGCCTGACAAGTTCATAACGATGTTTGATGTAACAAATTATATTAAAGAGCTGACAAACGCACAACCCAAAGCAATTTCAATGATTTGGTCATGCTACCAAGAAGTAACCATTTTAATTAGGAATTTTTATTCTTTGCGTGAACCAGAAAGTATCGTCCATTTTCGGTGACGTAATTCCGCTTCAATTGGGATAACACGAGTCGTTGATACAACGTTTTGTAGAGCGGAAGCTGAGACACTTTGCGCTCCAGGTACTTGAAGGTCATCAGCTGGCACAGGGTCATCTCCAGCTTTCTGTGTTCGTGTATCTTCGAGATGGTTTCGGAGAAAATCGCTATGAGCAGATTGTACATCAGTACTCCAACTATAAATACGTAGCAAGCGTGGGAGAGATACAGCACGAGACCGTTCTTTACGTCGTAGACGGTGTAGTCGAATGTATTGAGGAACGTTGATAGGAGAGACACGGCTGCAGCGTAGTAGGACGAAAATTCGCCAACGCATCCTTCGTTAGTGTTGGCGTTGAAGAATAGAATCTCGAATTGAGAAAAGACCAAAACGAAGATAATCGATACGGCGACGCAGAGAAGGAATGTCCAGTTCATCTTTCGCATCGATATCAGCACATAGCCAATCCCGGGGAACGTCTGAAGAAAGAATATCATCGAAGCCTGTATGAATATGAGCGAAAGAACACGCATCATGCTTAGAATTGTGGTCGCATAGCCCAGCTCAGTTGTAGTATGGAGAAGTATTACTTCGCTGATCGTTGATATCGCTATACCGATGTTGAAGATGGGCCTTGATACAAAGTCAAAAGTTGTCATGATCATAGCTTTATTGCCGTTCAGGTCTCCATACGGAAACTGCCTTGGACCTAGATTGTATTCGTCGATGTATACTAACCAGACTTCGTACAGTAAATTGAGCAAGGCAATAAAGCATAGGAATATTTCAATCACAATTCGTAGTCGTTCATCTAGAGATATGCCAAGCGCAGAGTTGCAGTACATCTTCTGCGGAGATGTGGTGTTCCGCTTACTATTCCATTCGCCTTCTGCAACCTTTCCTATATCATCCAGCCACTTCGAGTCCAGTTCGTAAAGAAACAGGAGCGAAAAGTAGAAGATGCGAAGCAGAGTGTATGAAATTATTAGATATCTCTTTGAACCGATCGATCGTTGTATCCAATCCGCTATCACACCTTCCAGCATCATCTTACGAACATTGGGTCGCTCCAAGTGTCTCGTATCAATCATTGCAAGAAATCTCACCGGTGAAAATATGAAGCGGCTTCCTGGAACACCGACCAGTTCGTAGTCGGTAATGTCGAACCACCGATAGACAGAGACACCGACTACCTCCTCTCTGGTAATGTATATTCCTGGAGTTTCAAAGATGGACGACATCAGTTGAAGAGTTCCGAGATGCGCGGCAAGCTCGAGTGGACGGCATCCATTTGATTCTTCCATGTGTAGCAGCTTTTGTATGACGCCTTTGGAAAGCATTCGACATAGACTGTGGTAAGTTCTGACAACGGCTTCTTCGTTATGTGGTTGGTAGAAGGCAACGCATATCAAGCAGTGGATGACGTTGTATGAACCCGACTCCAGAAGACAAACGTCGACGTCATTGCCCATCATGACGTCACATACTTTGAGAGATCCGTAGACTGCGGCCAATGTGAACGGACGCGTAAATTTAGCCTTGTGAGTCGGAATGTTTGCGAAGTCTGCGTCCGAAGTAATCAGGGATTCGTGTAGAAGAATGTTTCTTTCGTGCATGGTCGATGTGGCCAGGATACGCGCAATCTGGACATCGTCGTCGGTTTTTATTGCATTTAGCCATGTGCTCAGATCCAATGAAACATTTGATAGTAATTGCAGACTTTTGCAACCAGCGTTTGACCTCGATGCGCACTTTGCGTTACTCATAACTAACTCTCAGATGTCAAATATTATAGGCCTATACGAATTGAATTCAACCTAAAGACTAGCCAATGCAGAAACCCTTAGGAGCCTTAATAATTCGTAACAACTAACCTCGATTTCACGAGCGATGATAAAATTATTTAAACTAATGGACAAGATGTTTTGCGAAGATCAAATGTTTCTTTGCTGCTCTGCACTGTCTCGTCGAGAAATGCAAGAACTCACCGGCTGAATCCGTGACGTTTACGAACTGTAATGACCGTCGAATGAATAGACCGTATTATCATAGAATCTATAATAGAATCAGATGTTGCTTTCTCGGTGACGCAAGCAGACCAAGCTTGCGTTGCCAAGTTTGTCTTTCTGTTTCCGACTAATCTAATGTTTATTCATTAGAATCCACTCATTGATCATAGCTTTTGCCAGCATTTATCAGACGTCCATAATAAATGGAAGCGTGGGCGGTTACCATTAACCACGATGATTGAAGCTGCATCTGGCTACATTGGGCTGCAGACTGCGTCTGTGCGACTCTGTGCTACAAAGCGTGAAGATGCTGAATGCGAATTCTTGGGAATAACTGATTTTGACTTCGGTTTCGCTATAAACTGCAGCCTTCGATGAAACTCACTGTTACTTTTTTTATTGCGTTATGTTTTTGGATTGTTAAAAAACAGTGATTGGATTCACTAAAAAATTACATGACTTTTGTTCTGTTTTAAGTTCATTGGTGAAATTTGTACATTGTAGCCTACGTAGCCTACGTTTGAATAATTGCCTTCGGCTACTTCTGACCAAGATATTGTAAGTGTGCAGAATTGTTTAATTTGGTTTGATCGTAGTCGTATTTAGTCGGTAGATTAAGTACTCAGTGAATAATGTTTGGACAGAGAATTATTTTATTGATCATCATTATAGAAGCGGGTAAGAAGTACGTTTTCCTGTGCTTAAGGACACAAGGCTAAAAGGATGGGGACTATAAACATTGTGAGGTAAGCACCTTAGAGTGAAGGTTATGGATAGAAATCTAGCCAATAATTACAAAGCCAAATGATTGCCCATGCAGTTATCTGTTTGGCAGTTTGGACTTTGGAGCAGGATAATGAGTTATTGGCTGCATGGCTTCACCACACCTTCGCCACGGCGTGTGAAATAGCCATGTGGCTAAATCTTCGATGGATTTGAGGTTTAATCCTGATAGGTTTGCTATGACTAATGCTGTTTTGCCGATTGCCTTCGGCGAGGAATTTAAGAACTTAAGAGGTGATCATCAGTGTCGTTATGCAAGGAAAACGAGACCTATGCCATGCATTAGTAGGTTTTAAAACCGAGTATTAAGCACAAAGTAATAGTTTCCATTGGTTTATGACTTTATGTGGAAGCGGTAGTCAAATGTTTCGCTATTACGTTTTAGCTACAAGACGCGATGTTTCGCGAAGTGTCTTTTGAGTGAAAATCAATACTTTTAAAAATCTTTTCTTTACATTACATTTCTTTGACCTGCTGAATAATTCCCTTAATCCCCAAACGACCTGTTGACACCCCCTACTGAAATTGTTGGCCTATAACTTGCGCCGCCACCGACTGCATTGTGCCGCAATATCATCACCGTTGATCAATCGTTCAGGGGATCAACTAATTGGCGGTGAAAGGTGCAATCGAATGACATAGAACATTTTAACCGCCGTTTCACAGGTGCAGCTCTTTCTGTTATCTTCATGCTGCAAATGTCAGTCTTGTCGAATTTCTGCCTAGTTTTTGAATGGTTGACTTCCACTTTACGACGATTCTTCCATCCAGCTTATTATTTTGGTATTTTGTCGTCAGACATTATTTCACATGGCCAAAAGCACCTTCAACACCATATTTATTCTGCATGGTGAAAATTGTAATGAAATCTCTATTGGGCTACACAACGAAAGTGTTTTTACTTTTTACCAATCTATGTGCACTGTGCAGTTAAGAAGAGAAAGTACATTCCAAAAAGTACCGGTAGCCTAAAGCCCTAAACAATGTTTGCATAACGAATCGGACTATAACCTATTACATCTGTCCTGATTACTACCGACGAGCCCCGAACTGAGCATTTGGAAAATCAACAGATTCACATTCGATGTGGTCAGTCAATCCCTGTTCAGAGTTCCCGGATTGCATGTGATAGAATATAAGAATTAAGGACATTGTCTTATGAGTTACACGAATATTATATAACGGATTTCGACCTGGCTTTCCCGATAGATCACAATTTGTTATTGCGATTTCTGTCGGACTGATTTCTTGGAAGTCGTAGAATATCATTGCCGTAAAAATCTTTGGATTAGAGATTAAGATTTACACGAACATAATCTCTAGTCCAAATACTTATGTGGCGCTGATATTTCATGGCTTCCAAGAAATTATGATCTGACGGGGAAGCCAGGTCAAAATCCGCTAGATCGAGAAACTCAATACACAATATTACTATCTGAATTTACATGCATAAATGTCACCTAAGCTTGTGCTTCGAAATTAGAAGTTTTTACTGGCAATCATCCGCTACACTGTTGTCACTATGAATTGCCGTCGCTGTATTAAAGCGCTGGTCCTCGCTATGAGATATATTCGATCGGCAACGCAGACAAAATTCTCCCGTATTCCTAGCTCATAGAAGTAGCGATGGACTTTGGATACTGCAGGAATATTATTGAATATGAAGTCAATCTCTCCGACAGCAAAGATCTGATTGATCGAGACGATCACTGATTTGTTTTCGTACACGTGTCTTACGTCATCGGAGAACAGCGCAATTTGAAGATTGAAGAAGAGTATCGCGGCAATAAACACGAACACCACATGAGTGCAATAAATACCCAACGTCGAATCGACCTCCAGCTGTCTCAAGTCGGGCATGTTGAGGAATATCAGTCCGGTTGTGTACAAAGCAGAGACGTACCCAGAAAACTCTACAACGCATTGATTGAGGCCTCTTTGAGTCAATAGAATGAAGAGTCGCGAAAAGCAGAGCGTGCAAACTGCTGTCACTCCAAGGAACAACCAGGCAGTAGACTTCATTCTTCGTATGTACACAACGACGTGTCCAATGGTGGAGGACACGGCCAAGCAATGCGCTATGGAGTCAAGAATAATAGGCGCTTGAATGACATGGCTGATGCTGAGAAACATGGCGCTCTGCATCGTTGGATGGTCGAGAATTATTATCTCAGTTAGGACCAAGAGCGCGTAGACAAGGTTGACGTATTGCTCTAGTATTGAAAGATAACCAAAAGCACGATCTTTGCTTCTGTCCTCAATATCCTTCGAAAGAGACATAAATAATTTTCTATTCCTAGAACCAATGACCGAAGACGCAACGTAATACAAGATGATCATTACAGAATGGACAATGAGATATGTTTCCAGAATGATCTTCAAGCTGCCAGAGAATGAAAGATGCGAATAGCTTTCGCAGACAACGAATGGCTCAGTGAAATTCGATAACATTCCCTGGTCCACACTTCCAAAGGGTATCAGCGTCTCACTTAAAAACACTTGATAGACGGAAAACGTGCAAGTATAGATCAACTTCAGCAGAATCCAAATAAGGAATGTCCTACGCTTGCTTCTAACCGACCTCGTTATCCAGTCTGAAACGATAGATTCGTTGAGAACCCGTCGTCCATTGTCGGAATAGAAAGACCTACGGTCAAGGTAAACCATGAACTGCAGTGGACTCTTAAGAAAATGTCTTGCTTTGTCAGATTCATGTGTCATATATTCCGTTATATCATACCACTTGTATCGAAACACCCCAACGATATCCTGTCTCACCATGTAAACTCCGGGCGTTTCCCACAATACCATCATAAACTGGAGCGTTCCCAGGTGTGCGGCAAATTCAAAAGGTCTCAATCCAAGTTCATCTTCCATACGAAGTAGTTTCGCAATGCTTTCTTCAGGAAGCATCTCGCAAAGCCTTTCGTAAGTTCTTATAACTGCCTGTTCATACTTCGGGTAATTAAAAGCAACGCAAACCAAACAATGAAGAATGTTGTAATCTTTTGCTTCTTGCATAAAAACGTTGACGTCATTTCGTATCATGACGTCACACACTCCCAGCGATCCGTACATAACAGCCAATGAAAATGGTCTCATGACAGGGAGACGTTTCGTGTTCAACTGGATCTCACTTTGAGAAACTGCGAACCAAAACCTTCCGTTGAGTAATTTGAATTTTGTCAGATAGTCGGATGATTCCAGAATCATTCGGACGTTTCGAGTATCATCGTTTTTGATGGCGTCCAACCAAAACTGGTATTTCGGTAAAGTCAACATCGTGTCTTTAACTGATGTCTTGGGTGGTTGCATGTTGACCTGCTGTTGTAGTATCGTTGAAGAGCCAGAGACTTTTCCAAGACTCGAACGCAAACAACAGCTGTCTGGGAAAACGAAACTAAAGTTAGCCTATTTGATCTTTAGCAATACCCATACAATACCCATTACCCATACAATAAGTCTATTAACATCATACGAGCGGCTTTCAAAGTTGAAATAAAGCTTTCTAATACTAAAGTTGTTTCCATACGATATTTATTTTAATAATCGACGTCTCATAGCTAGATTTTGGTTTTCTCATAACCCATGATAACCCTTAAATCTTCTACACATTGTTCCAGATTCTCGCGAATGCAAAGCTCTCTTGCAGCTCGAACTGTTGCGACTGTCACGTTTGCATTCATATGCACACAGAGTTTTTATGGTAACGCTATCTACAGAGTTTAACTCTTTCCCGCCATTAATAAACAACAGCTGATAGTCTAAATTATTAGAGATGCACTTATAGAGTTGGCATATTTCCAAGTTCACGCATAAGAAACCTCATCAATGAAGACATAGCGAGGATCTTTTTCGAATACATAAAATTTGCCTAGGCTACTAAAAGTCTGAGTTGTGTTAATGCTGTATAACGAAACAAAATCGACGCTATCAAACCAAATATTTTGGGTAAAACTGCATCTAAAGAAGTAATGAACCATAAAATAACTTGTCTTGCAAAATCAACGTAGACTATTTAATTAATTTAATTGATCTATAAAATATCACAAAATCCGTGACCACGGAGATGTGCGCAGGACCGTACGGTAGTGGTTGGCGGAGAATTTTTTAGACGGCTACGCTCCGGAGTGGGGCTCGCCCTTGATGATGATGATGATGATGATGATGTGACCACGGTAATCCGCATCCCAAATATCATATTTTTCATGAGATGCTA
Source organism: Lumbricus rubellus (assembly GCA_945859605.1). Lineage (NCBI taxonomy): Eukaryota > Metazoa > Annelida > Clitellata > Crassiclitellata > Lumbricidae > Lumbricus > Lumbricus rubellus. Next base: position 40,920,054 of record OX243815.1, on the reverse strand, counting down.
TTCTGCTGATGCATGAAGCTTTATTTAACGGCGCTGTAGAAATTCTCAGCATGGATAAGAATACCTTCACTAAATTTAGCCTACCTGGCTATTCGGAAAAACGACGCAGTTGCTACTGTCAGGTGACAGTGTTTTAATGCTAGCGCCGTCTTTCTCGTCTTTCTCGTTGTGTATACTATACAGGATCCAATAACGTCCGTTGTGAAATCAACGCCAAAGGATTGCACGAATGCACGTACTGGCCTACTGACCGCTAAACCATCTCACTGAGCAGCGTTACGATTATTTTAAGCGCCCTTGACTGCTAGTGCATACACAGACCGCAAAATACGGACAAGAACGTAGACAGACAGGTAGGTGGACAGACAGGTAGGTGGACAGACAGGTAGGTGGACAGACAGGTAGGTGGACAGACAGGTAGGTGGACATGCAGACACAATGGCACAAATGCATTTGGCCATTTCTCGATACAGGCAAAATAATGCTTCAATCACGACCAAATTGACCCAAATGTATATTGATGAGCAGCAAAAATAATAGTTATTAATAATTATTATACGCCCGTTAATGCCCGGCCACTGTAGGCCTAGTGTTGCCAACCTCTAATGCAGTGCTGTCCAACCTTTTTGGTACCATGGGCCGCAAAAACAAGATTCTTGAAGCCGAGGGCCGCAACAGTAAATTCAATGGCAGCGCCAATTTTTTAACAATATATTACATCAACATTGAAATGAGTAAGCTTATTGAAATTTAATATGGAATGATTATAATCTATCTTCAAATCTACTTATCGAGAGAAATGAAATTTTTATACCGCCAGTGCAAGATAACTATTCAGAGATGCTCCTAACCCAGGAATGGCCAAGGAGAAAAGTCTTGAGTAGTTTGTGGAAAGAGTTTGAAAAGCTCCACAGAAATTATAACAATGGAAAATAGCATTTGGACTACACAAACCCCGATAGTCATGCTCCACAAGAGTTGAGCCCCAAAATGTGCAAGGTGGCGTTTATCCCTGCTTTGCACTCGATTTCGTCTCCACAGACACAGTTCAACTGTCAGCTGAACTCTTCATTACGTCGCTCAATCAATGTTTGGCTAAGATTCACTTTATGGTTGGTACCGTTGGGACGAATTTCTATCTTCGTGCTCTGGCTTTCCTAAAGATCATCGAAGCCAGAGTCTCGGTCTAACGAGCTAGCAGTCGATCATAGTCGTCGGGCCAGAAATTAAGAGCGCAGACATCGCCATTCGTTGGCCCTGGGTCTCTTATCGACTGTTTCTTTCTATATAAAACATTTAGAACTAGAACTCGACTATCTCTCGAAGGAATTGTCGCAGTGACTTGCAGGGCCAGGGACTGACAAGAAGTGAACGGCTTGGGAGGGTTCGCGAGGTCCGTTTAGTTGAGCACAGCAATAACTAATAAGAGTTGTTAAAACCAGAAGCCGTGTGTCAATATTCAGATAGACTACGGAAACTTAACTCCAGGAAAAGAAAGAAAAAGATTTAGTTTTCGGATTGGCCCTCCTAATAGCATTCCAAATCGGTAGGCCTAACAGTTATGAAAATCAATAATAAAAAACAACGGTCAAGTCTACCAATGAATTTTAATCATTTTATCCTTCACTTCATTTTACACAAAGTGCACAAATTTAGTGAGCCTCGGCGGGCCACGGAAAATCACCTCGCGGGCCGCATGCGGCCCGCGGGCCGCAGGTTGGACAGCACTGCTCTAATGGATATTGAAATTCAACCTTCAGCCCATTGTTTCATTCAGTTCAACATCTCAGTGCCACTCATTGTTTGCTACAATTCACTTATTGTTGAATTGACTTAATTTCTGACTGTAATAATTATAAAGGCCCGATTACCTTACAGCTGCTTCAATATGTTAACGGTATGGAGCAGACCTGCTGACCGGACCGGCTGAAGCTGGGCAACATGGCGCGAGACAGACTGAGACAGAGAGCGGCGTTGGACTCCTACGGGCATTGAGCCCAATGTTATTGATGATGATGATCAATGATAACTTGAATCGCACGAACTATGCATTAGCTTGATAAAGAGTAACAAACGGCTAGGTAAGCAGCAGCCGCAGCATATGCCTTCATTGTGGCATTGGCCAATGACATAACTTTATATTATGCTGTCACCCATAATTTTAGGCCCACTAACGAGCCAAAGCGGATCAGTTAGTGTCCAATCAACCTCATTATGACACCTATATCGCCTTACCTAAATTCCTTGTTTCGTTTCCTATCAGAGTATAATCATAGGCCTACATTACTCTTTGATTTAAGTTGCAATGTAAATGCAAGCGTATAAGCTTAGTACTCGATTTCATAGACGCTGTATATCTACATATGGCTTCGACCCTGTGCAATGTACATTGGTGTTGGCCAATAAAAACCTACTTTCCAACTGTGCAAAGGTTGCCGGTAAAACTACCATGTCAGTGTAAGTAAAATCATTCGCAGGCTAGCCATAAGGCGTGCCAAACGCTAAATAATTGTCCAAAAAATAAACAAGAGATCACAACTAGATAGAATCACAGAGTGGAACAGAATGTCTACAATGTGCGTTACAAGTAGCACCTCGCTCTGGCATAAGGTACTGCACAGTGGAACTACATGTATGTCAGTAACACAAAATACTTAAACAAAATGCCACTTAAACTTCTGTTCAACAGAGAAAATAATCCTCGTTAAATAACTGAATGAATAAATGAATTAATGAATTATTCATTTGTCCTTCCTAAAAGCGTTGTAGATATTCTCTTTCTCTTTCTCTTTCCCTCTCTCTTTCTCTTTCTCTCTCTCTCTGTCTGTCTGTCTGTCTCTCTCTGTCTCTCTCTCTTTCTGTCTCTCTGTCTCTCTGGTCTCTCTGGTCTCTCTGTCTCTCTCTGTTTGTCTGTCTCTCTGTCTCTCTGTCTTTCTGTCTGTCTCTCTCACTTTGATCAAATAGCTTTTAGCATGAAATCACTGTCACTGATTTTTAGGTAACGTTCTCCGAATGACCCTGCCATTAGTATTGATTGCTTAATGTCATGGCACTTTAGGTTTACAATGCTATATAGCTCTAAAACAGTAGGGCCCATAACTGACGCTTATTATTTCTGACCTTTTAGTGCTCACTTACTGATTAATCTGTTTATTGATCTATCGAAGCTGCGGTACTCATTGTAAAAGATTAACACTTTTCTGATTGTATTCATTGCAAATGTATTGTTCGAATTGTACAAAACGAACATTGCAACGTTGTAATGTTTGCCAGTTCATAATTGCACAAAGGATCGTTTGGGTTAGCTAAATCAGCCATTCCAACAGGTAAACAATATTCACACGACGAACATCAACTGTAACATTTTTCCTGATGCCACTGAGAATGTCACTACTGACAAATCCAACGGGTAAAAGGAAACATTGACAGATTTTACTCCGGAGTGGACAGTGAAACCAGGTTCGAAGTTCTGAATTTCATGTGAGAAAATGTAAGAAGTAACACACAAATAATGTAGGCCTAATCTATGATACAATTAGTCACTAATTACTACGGTGACGATATTATTTAAATGTCGGGAAAAAATTAGTCTAGAAAATCGCAATAGCAAATTATGATCCATTTAGCAGCCCGGATAAAATCCAATAGATCAAGACAACCTTTCACATGATGGTCTGGTAAATTACATCTATCCATTCACATGAACTTGAGTTCAGGATAAGAGGCCTCTACTGGAAAGAGAACAAGGTTGATGTCGCTTTCATTGACGCTGTTGTTTTCTAGCGCTATTTCTCGCTACGAGATATATACGATCGGCGATGCAGACAAAATTATCTCGAATTCTTGGCTTGTTGAAGTAGGAATAGAATTTCGATAGTACAGGAATATTGTTGAATAAACAGTCTATCTCTCCGACAGCCCAGATCTGATTGATCGAAACGAGCACAGATTTGTTTTCGTAGACGTGACTCACACCATCGGAGGACATTGCAATCTGAAGATTGAAGATGAGTATCCCAGCGGTAAATACGTACGCCACGTGAGCGCAATAAATACCGAAAGGCAAATCAATCTCAAGTTGTCTCAGGTCCGAAATGTTGAGGAATACTAATGCAGTTGTGTACACGGAAGAGACGAACCCAGAAAATTCCTCAACGCATTGATTAAAGCCTCTTTGAGACACCAGAACGAAGAAACGTAAGAAGCACAGCAGGAATAATGACGAGAAACCAAGGAACAAGCAGTATGTGACGACCATTTTCTGTATATATGCAACGACTTGTCCAACGGAATTGGAGATAGCCAAGCATTGCGTAAGAGAGTCAAGAATTATAAGCGTTTGAATGACATGGCTGATGGTTAGGAACAATGCGTTCTGTCTTGTGGGATGGTCGAGAATGACTATCTCAGTTATTACAAATATGGCGTAGATGAGGTTGGCGCATTGCTCTAATATTGAAAGATAACCAAAAGCACGATCTTTGTGTCTGCCTTCAATATCCTTCGACAGAGACATAAACAATTTCATATTCTTTGAGCCCACAACGAAAGACGCAATATAATACAAGATGATCATTACAGAATGGACAATGAGATACGTTTCCAGAATGATCTTCAAGCTACCGGATAATGAAAGAGTTGAATAGTTCTCACACACAACGGCTGGCTCAGTGAAATTCGACGATATTCTTTGGACTTCACTTCGATACGGTATCAGCGTTTCGCTTAAAATCACTTGATATATGGAAAACACGCAAGTGTAGACCAACTTCAGAAGAAGCCATATGAGGAACATGTGACTTTTGCATTTCACTGACCTCGTTATCCAGTCTGAAATGATAGATTCGTTGAGAACCCGATGTCCGATTTCGGAATAAAATGGTATACGATCAAGGTGAATCATGAACTGCAGCGGACTCTTAAGAAAATGCCTTGCCATTTCCGAACCATGTGTCATATATTCCGTTATATCATACCACTTGTATCGAAACACCCCAACAATATCCTGCCTCACCATGTAAACTCCAGGCGTTTCCCACAACACCATCATGAACTGGAGCGTTCCGAGGTATGCGGAAAATTCCAGAGGTCTCAATCCAAGTTCATCTTCCATACAAAGAAGTTTAGCAATGCTTTCTTCAGGAAGCATCTCGTATAGCTTTTCGTAAGTTTTGACAACCGCCTCTTCACACTTCGGCTGATAAAAAGCAACGCATACCAAACAATGAAGGATGTTGTAATCTTTTGCCTCTTGCATAAATACGTCGACGTCATTTTGTATCATGACGTCACACACTCCGAGCGACCCATACATAGCAGCCAATGAAAATGGTCCGACGATAGGGAGACGTTTTCTCTTCAGATGAATCTCACTTCGGGAAAGTGTGATCTGAAATTTTCCATTCAGTAATTTCAGTTTTGTCAGATCGTCGGATGATTCCAGAATCATTCTGACATTTTGAGCGTCGTTGCTTTTGATAGCGTCTAACCAAAACTGGTATTTTGGTAGTGTCAACATCTTGTCTTCAGCCGATGTTTTGGGTAGTTGCATGTTGACCGGCTGTGGTGGAAAAGTTGAAGCGACTGACTCTCTTTCAAGTTTCTACCGCAGACAACAGAAATTTATGGAACAGAAATTAATTCTGGCTTAATTGATCTACAACAAATTAGCACAGCCGGTCTAGACGTGAATGAATGGCGCAGGCCTATAACTAATGGGTGATTCTTATTTATTCACCAACGTCTGATGTCTGGATTTTGGAGTCGCTGTGTATTCCTATGTCTTAATTCTGCGATTCGATTTTGCATTAAGATTTGAGTCGATTTGCTATTTCACCCGTATACTGACGTTGTCCTCTCGAGCTTGCAAACTTAGGCCTATCTAGGGGCATAAGGTCGCAAGTACCTCGTCGTTCAACGCCATTAACAGTGTGCGTTAGGCCCCTAAGTTTTATAATCGCGTGAATAAACAGCGCTGCTGATAGCCTAGTACGTCTATTCTTTTTTTACTCCTCTGAATACGAAAGCGAAGACGCATAGCCTACTATTAAAAGTATTCTACATTTTCGAATTCATCATGATCAATTTGTTTCACACTCTGTTTTAACTTCATGGTACTCGATTCAAAGACGATACTGATGCTCACCTTATATCCAGTGTTATTTTAGTTCCAGCATTAATTTTTATTCCTATTCTTATTCTATTCCATTGTTGTAAATTTTATTCTAGTTTTAGTTCTTCTTTATCGATAAATTTCGTTCTTATTCTAGTTCCACTTCCTATTTAGAAATAATTTTAGTTCCAGTTCCAGTTCCAGTTCTAGTTCCACTTCCAATTCCACTTCTCATAGTTATGTCTAACATGAATGATTACAGTAACACACAAAACAGTGTCTCGAGTCTTTTGACCTATTTATAAGATTAGCAATAATTAGAAATAATAATCAATAGGAGAGAAAATATTATTTTTTAAATTTCCTTTTCTGATGCCTTCAGTCCGAAAAACTATTAAATCTTTTTAAAAGTTTCTATTTCTATTCCGTTCTCGTTCCAGAAAAATATTGAAATATTTATTCCTATTCTATTTTCATTCCAGAATTATTTTTTATTCCAGTTTTCGTTCCATGGAACGAAATTAAAATAATTATTATTCTTATTCCATTCTCAGGAACTAAAATAGCACTGCTTATATCCTGCTTTTGTGACCGTTCATCTATTGTCTATTGATGCATTGAGTTTGTAGAATGGCGCTGTAGAAATTCTGAAAAGAATTATGATTCCTTACCTCAATTTAGCCAAGCTGGTAAATCAGAAGGGTACCGGTAAAACAGTTGATAGCGCGTATGAGAAGACAGTTTGTGTAATAACTGTGTTACACACTGTGGGCAACTTTTTATCTCTATAATTATGTACATGTAGAAGCCTAACACTTATCTTGAAAATAGCATAAGAGAAATGGCACTGATCGCTTAACCACCCCAACAGGTAGCACTACCATGACTGCATAAATATACTTGATAATACACACAGACAGGAAGGTAGGTAGCCTAAACACACAGACAGACCTACACAATGACCAATTGCCCTGAATATTAGTGGATGCAGGCCTTATAGAGGAACAAACGGGCACAAATGTGTATTGATTAGCATAAAATAAGTACGAGCTGTAATGGACGCGGAAAATTGCTGATATCGTTAAATAGATGGGCATAATAGCATCAATTGATTTTATATTATAAAATGAATCCATCGCTCATTATGTCATTTAGGCTATAATTATTAATTATGGTCAACGACTCAGTGCGCCGACTGCATGATTTGACGCTGCCAGCAAGCGACAAACGCAGTAAGAATAGAACTCGAATATTATACGGACGAGAAGGTAAATCAGGCAAACCTTTATGCTGTACGGGGTTGGCCATTGCTGTACGGGGTGGGACATAAATATAGAGTGGGCAAAAATACCCCTCCTATTATAAGGTTATTTTGCCAATATCTGGGCCAGAGATAGGAATTTGCATTCTCGGTTGCTGGTCCCAGATGCTGGAACCAGTCTTCCGCCGGACATTAGATTGGCCGCCACGATGGACCCTTTTAAATCAAAGCTTAAAACGTATCTGTTTGCAAAGGCTTTTCCCGCAGTTAGCTCAGCTGTTTGTGAGGCGCCCTTGTAGTTGTATGGCCGCGTTACGGCACCCTATAAATATTATTGTTGTTATAATAATAATAATATTATTGTTGTTGTTGGTGGTGGTGGTGGTGCTTGGTTGACATCGGGTTTTCTCTGAATTTCGAATCCAGTTTATTGTTTGTTTTTCTGTCGTCAGATGTTTTTAGCATGACCATGCAGTTCACCTAACAAATAATCATTGTCTGATTCATTGTGCTTAGAAGGCCTAGTTGCATTCAAACATTCTGTAGAGAAGCGGTCTTCCCCGACAAGAATAGCCTATTCCAGCTAACCTAAACAATCCTATGTGCAATATTAAGAACAGAAAATGCATTCCAAAACATAAACAATATTCACATGACAAACATCAGCTGTAACAATTGTCCTGATTCCATAAAGAATGTCACTACTGACGATCCCCCAACTGCGCAGTACGCACATGAAACATCTACAGATTCTCTTCCAAAGTGGACAGTGCAACTAAGTTCACAGTTTTTGAGTTGCACGTGATCAAATATGAGAAGTAATGAGTAGTAACACGCCGATAACTAAATCTATTATCCAATTAATTACCACTTCGATGGCGATATTATTTAATGTTTATAATAGGCCTAAATCAGTCAGATAAAATCGCAATACCAAATTATGGCCCATCGGGCAACCAGGACAAAATCGTATAGCTCAAGACTACCTTTCACATATCTAATAAAGGCTAAATAAATAACATCTGTCCAAGTGTCCATTCATCTGAACTTGAGTACAGGATAAAAGGCTTCTAGTGGAAAGAGAACAAGGTTGCTGTCGCTTTCATGGACGTTGTTGTTTTCTAGCACTATTTCTTGCTACAAGATATATTCGATCGGCGATGCAGACAAAATTCTCTCGAATTCTTGGCACGTTGAAGTAGGAATATAATTTCGATAATACAGGAATATTGCTGAATATGAAGTCTATCTCTCCAACAGCCCAGATCTGATTGATCGACACGATTGCTGATTTGTTTTCGTAGACGTCATCGGATGACATGACAATTTGAAGATTGAAGAGGAGTATCCCTGACGTAAACACGAACGCCACTTGAGCGCAATAAATGCCCATCGGTAAATAGATCTCAAGCTGTCTAAGATCCGGCATGTTGAGGAATATTAATGTGGCTGTGTACATAGCAGAGACGACCTCAGAAAACTCTTCAATGCATTGATCGTAGCCTCTTTGAGACAGGAGAATGAAGAGTCGTATAAAGCTCACCAAGAAAAGTGCTGTAACACCAAGGGAAATGACGTAAGCGACCATCATTTTTTGCATATATACAACGACATGTCCAAAGGATTTGGAGACAGCCATGCATTGAGTCAGAGAATCAAGAATTATAAGCGTTTGAATGGTATGGCTCATGGTTAGAAAGATGACGCTCTGCCTCGTGGGATGGTCAAGAATGATTATTTCAGTGAGGACCAATATCGCGTAGAGTGCGTTGACGCACTGATGCAATACTGAGGAACAAGCATAAGCACGATCTTTCTCTGTCTTCAATATCCTTTGACAGTGCTAAAAATAATTTTACGCTCTTAGAACCAATGACAAAAGAGGCAATGTAATATAGGATGATCATTGCAGAATGGGCAATGAGATATGTTTCCAGAACGATCTTCAAATCGCCATGGAACAACAAATTCGAGTTACTTTTGCAGGCAACAGCTGACTCCTTGATATTCGACGAATTTCCGTGATCCTCACTTCGGTACGGCATCAGCGATTCACTTAGAAACACTTGATAGATGGAAAACACGCAGGTATAGACGAACTTCAGAAGAATCCAAATAAGGAATGCATTACTTTTGCATTTCACTGACCTCGTTATCCAGTCTGCTATGATCGATTCGTTTAGTACCCGTCGTCCAGTTTCGGAATAAAATGGTTTGCGGTCAAGGTAAACCATGAACTGGAGCGGACTCTTAAGACAATATCTGGCTTTGTCCGACCCATGTGTCATATATTCCGTTATATCATACCATTTGTATCGAAACACTCCAACGATATCCTGCCTCACCATGTAAACTCCGGGCGTTTCCCACAACACCATCATGAACTGGAGCGTTCCAAGGTGTGCAGCAAATTCAAGAGGTCTCAGTCCAAGTTCATTTTCCATAAAAAGAAGTTTCATAATGCTCTCGTCCGGTAGCATCTCAAATAACTTTTCGTAAGTTGTAACAATCGCATGTTCATACTTCGGGTGAAAAAAAGCAACGCATACCAAACAGTGAAGAACATTGTAACCTTTGCCCTCCTTAATAAATATGCAGACGTCATTTCGTATCATGACGTCACACACTCCGAGCGACCCATACATAGCAGCCAATGAAAATGGTCCGACGATAGGGAGACGTTTTCTCTTCAGATGAATCTCACTTCGGGAAAGTGTGATCTGAAATTTTCCATTCAGTATTTTCAGTTTTGTCAGATCGTCGGATGATTCCAGAATCATTCTGACATTTTCGGCATCGTTGCTTTTGATAGCGTCCAACCAAAACTGGTATTTCGGTAAAGTCAACATCGTGTCTTCAGCCGATGTTTTGGGTAGTTGCATGTTGACCGGCTGTTTTAGAAAAGTTGAAGCGACTCACTTCCAAGTCTTTACTACAAACAACAGAAATTTGTGGAAATCGAATTAATAATTCTGGCTTAATCTAACTAAAGCAAATTGAGCGCAGCAGGCCTTAATGAATGACGTACAAGAGGTCTTTTCACAACTAAATGATGATTCTTATTAATTTGTTGTCACCGACGTCACGTCTAGATTTTGGAGTTGCTATGGGCATATAATATTATTCCAATGTCCCATTCTGCAATTAGACTTTACAGATAAAATTTGAGTCGATTAACTATTTCATACCTAGGGCCTACCATAGCGTCGACTCCTCGAGCTTGTAAACTTATTTAGGGAAACAAGACCGCGCTCTTTCTTTCAACACCACCAACAGTGTGCGTTAAATTTTAAAATCGCCACGAATGAACACATTGCTGTTAAAACTTGTTGACTGTGACAACGAAAACGAAGACGCAAACTACTACAGTAGGCTACATTTTCGAATTCATCACAATTTGATATAAAATTGCGTTGATGGTAAATAACGAAGCCAGATTAATATAGCCTACATTGTCAAATTTTAGAGAGAATGAGCTCATAGGCCTTTGCCTACTCGCCTAGGCCTATATAAAAATCTTGAAATTCATCGCATTTCATAATTCTGAGTCCCGATGTAAGAGTGGGGTTTAAATAAAATGCAATGGATATTTTAAATTGATTAGCTTGTCTCCAGTTAAATTTTTTAATCGACGCGACGGATCCAGTCGTTTCTAAGATTAAATTATTGTTGAAAGAAAAATCGACAAGAATTTTATAGCTTACTAGCTGACCCGGCCACGCGTTGCTGTGGCTAAAAAGAGGCTCCCCCTCCCCCTCCCCTTCCTCTCCCTCTCCCTCTCTTCCTCCTCCCCCTACCCCCACCCCCTCCCCTCCACCTCCCCCTTCCCTTCTTCTTCCCCTCCCCCTCGCTTCCCCTCCCCCTCCCTCCACCTCCCCCTCCGCCTCCCCCGCCTCTCCCCTTCCCCTCCCCCTCGACCTCCACCTCCCTTCCCCCACCGCTCCCTCCCCACCGTCTTCGTTTCGCTCCCTCCGCTCCTTTCCTCCGTCACGCCGTAAAGGCCGCTTTGGGGGAAAGGCCTCCTTCCTCCGCCCCTCCCATCCCCTTCCCCCTCCCCTCGACCTCCACCTCCCCTCCCCTCCGCTCCCTTCCCACCGTCTTCGTGCCGCTCCCTCCGCTCCTTTCCTCCGTCACGCCGTGAAGGCCGTAAATTTTGAATCGCTTATGACGTCACAGGACGCGACATCATTCATGTTTCGTCTGCTGTGTTTGGAGACAGCCTTTCTGAAATCTGGGAACCGTGTGGTACGTGTTGAATTTGCAAATGGCGGACGAACGGATTGCAAAGTTCACTTTTTGTGGAAAAGATTGCGTTTTTTCGGGTGAAAAAATCTTAAGACACGGTGCTATTTGAATGGAAGGTTTTGGTAAATTTTCACAACAATCGGTGCGTCAGTTTCGGCGTGGTGTTAACAGGAACTATTGGAAAGTTTCATTTTTATTTATATAGATGACTGTTTTAATAGCCTACCTTGCAAATCTGCAGAACTCGGAAATTAGAATTCCACATTTCAAGGGAGAGGTTAACAGGAACGCATTTTCATGTTCACGCATTGTGATGTCTAGAATAAAGTTATTTCTGACTCGTTTTCTGCTGAACATTTAATAGTTATTGGGAAAACTGAAAGGAAAACCCCGTCTATGACATTGCAACTAAGCATTCCCATTTACCGAAAATCGCTTTGCCCGCGTAAATAATTTTGTTTCACTCTCTGTTTCGACTCCATGGCACTCGATCCAGAGACGAGGCTGTTGCTTAACTTATAGGCTATACTATTTTGCTTTTACGAGCGTCCATCGATTGATGCATTGAGTTTATAGATTGGCGCTATAGAAATCATGAAAAGAATTATAATTTCTTACCTCGATTTAGCCAACCTGGATATTCAGAAAAGTAAAACAGTTGATAATGCTTATGATTCGACAGTTATCTTTACACTGTAGGCTACGCTCCTTCTTTCTCTGCATGTTGAAGAATAACGCCTACGTTGAAAATAGCAACAGAGGAAGGGCACTGACCGCTAGCCAACCCACTAGGTAGAAGTACAATGACTGCATAAACAGACTGCAAAATACAGACAGACAGACAGACAGACAGACAGACAGACCTACTCAATTATCCAACTGCACCTGACTATTACTCGATGCAGGCCAAATAACCTAAATGCATGAAAGAGCAAATGGACGCAAATGTGTATTGATAAACAGGAAATAAGCACGAGCTTTAATGCATGGCGAAAAGTGCTGAAAAAATCGTCAAATGGAAACACATAATCAATCTATCGGTCATTTGATATTTATATTTAACAAGCTAACGACACTGTGACAGTACGACGACTGTGCGACTTTGCGCCGCTAGAACACAGCGATCGCAATCAGAATATTTCTCGAATAATTATACGGACGAGAATGTGAATGAGGCCCCCACAAAACCCCCATTTCCATACTAGATGGACTCACTTCATGCAGCTGCGTCTGCTGGCTTTTGTCATTACTTATTTAATTGATTTAGCTTCTGATTTCTTTTTTATGGCACGATTATCTTTCAAAACAGCCTACCTGAATCGTATTAATATATTTTAACTTGATACGAAGTAGGGCGTATAATACTGGTAACAAACGGTAAGGTAGCCTATTGTACAGCGGCTGTCCAACTGCCTTCATATTTGGGGAATGGCCCACCAGAGAAAGAGAGAAATACGTATTGGAGTAACTTCGACAGCATTGATGTGATAAAAAAACACAGGTTAATGCGTCAGCAAGGAAGCTGAGCGTTATCAGAATTTTCCTCGAATACGGTATATCATACCGACGACTATCACGCCTGTGTTGGCATGGCTTGTCTTTGCGGCTTTGGTAATGCTGATCAGAGTGTGCGTTTTAACGCAACAATAGGCCTACTGAAAACGGTAGGCTATTATAGACCTACGGCTCATGTTTCTGCCTTCCAACCAAAAGATGTTCGATGACCACTGTGGGCATGCTAATTCCTACCGTTCTCTTCTGTAGGCTACTTTACAACTCAAGCAATGATCTATGAGTCTAGGTCTATTACCTGCCAAAAGGAAAGTTACAAACCGTGAGATTACTTTTAAGTCTTTATCCTTCCCTCAGTCAGTTCCGCAAAGGTCTATTCATTTTTGTATTTGCCCATTATGATTATTTAATAGCATTATTATGGTTATTTAATAGCATTATTATGATTATTCAATAGCACAGTATGATCATTTTCTTATTGCATTCGCTTAGGTTGTTTTTATTTGATGAATTAAATCGCAGTGCATTTGCAGGCGTTTCAATAATGAAGTGCTCACTCACTCACATACTTGCTTACCAATATTCGAGACCAAAAAACGGAATGAAAGTTGACAAGTTAATCTCAAACCAAACTCATTTGACGAAAATATATCTTTCCCTTAATTCCTGAATGCATTTGCTCTCGGATATTAGTCTTTGATCATTTTGATTTTGGTCGCAATGGAAACGTAAATAATATTAGGTATTCAATCTAAAGTAGGCTGGCGACCGTAGCCTACGCCTACCGCGCTTCATATTGCTTTTGGTCTACAAGTACATATTTTCGAAAAATGTGAAGGTTTCCGGCAGAGCTACTATCACAATGTGGCGCTGAGTACCTGATCCAAAGCTTATGATTGTTACATTTCTAAGCATTATACACCGTGGTTCAATAAAAAAGTAAGCGCCAAACTGTTGTCATATATCTAAAATTTCTTGAAGAGAAATGATAATGCGTATCCCGGTATATAAATTCTCGAAATGAATGAATGAATTATGCCTGATGATTTATCATAGGCCTACTAATATTTAGCGAGTTGAACTAACAATGTGATTCCAACATATCATGCAATATATTTAAACGGATAAAAAGATACGAATCTTTCATCTTCATCTGCTGAAATGTAAGTTTACGAGTAAGTTTGTTATGGTGTTGGTTGTGGTTTCGACGCTTGATCATTCCCACTTCGTATCAGTGATCCTGGTGTAAAAAATTAACGGATTCTTTTATTGCAACGTTCTGCTGTCACTAACATCGTCCATCTGCTAACAGTATTCTATAGACCCAGAAGGCTTCTTTTTCAACATAGCAGTGCCAGCCAACAGAGCCAGGGAACCATCGCAATGAGTCATGTATTGACAATCTATAGTATACAATCATGCGTATCCCGGTTTACTATTTAGTCGTGATCTCTTTAACTGCCTTGATCTTTTGTCCAGTTTCTTTACATGTGAATTCCTGTATATTAGACTTAATGAAAGAGTAAGCACGCATACAGATTTAAGTCGATCTAATCGAATCAGCTTCGTGACTGCAATAGGAATTTCTATAGCCTAGGGACACACGGTCTCCGCTATTAAATAATTTTGGCCAACATAAACAATCCTTCGCAGTGGCGGATCCAGAACTCTTTCAGGGGGGGCAAAATCTTTGATCCTGGGACGACAGGGAGAAAACATTTCGTCGCTGGTCGCCAAAAAAAGTTGAATGACCTTTTTTCCTTAGTCATCGACTTCGGCTGACGGAAAAAGGATTTTTCATCCGCCAAAAAAGTTGATGACCTTTTTTAGTCCTCCATCTCAAAACTCAGTCGGGGGGGGGGGGGGGCACGTCTCATGCAATTTTATTAACAAGGGGGCCAATATGCCATGACACTCCTGTTCGTATTGCTAATTTCAGACCGAATGGGGGGCCACGTCCCATGACAGTTTTAAATGGGGGGATCATGGCTGGATTGTCCCCCTGGATCCGCCCCTGATCCTAAGTACAATAAAGAACAGAAAGTACATTCCAACTATAGAACAATGGTTCATCTGACATAACATGTAGCAATAATATTGTCCTAAATCCATTAACAATGTCACTACAGACGAGTCCCCGAACTGCCTATAGAGAAACATATAAATATATAGATCCCCTACGGAGTGGACCGTGAAATCATGTTCATAGTTCCTGGGTTGCACGTGATGAAATAAAATGATAGTAGCAAAACTGTGTTATCAGCAACACGCACATGTAGGCTAATCTCTACTCCAATGTCGATATTAGGCCTACACAGACCCTATAATGTCAAACTATCCGCATAGAAAAATAGCAATGGCAAATAATGATCCATCTGGTATCCAGGACAAAATCAGATAGATCAAGACAACCTTTCACAACAAGCCTGCTAAATTCCACCAATGCATTCACCTGAACTTGGGTTCGGAATAAAAGACCTCTACTGGGAAGAGAATTAGGTTGTTGTCGCGTTTATTGACGTCGTTATTTTCTAGCGCTATTTCTTGCTACGAGATAAATTCGATCGGCAACGCACACAAAATTCTCTCGAATTCTTGGCTCGTTGAAGTAGGAATAGAATTTCGATATTTCAGGAATATTGCTGAATATGAAGTCTATCTCTCCGACAGCAAAGATCTGATTGATCGACACGATTGCTGATTTGTTTTCGTAGACGTCTCTCACGTCATCGGATGACATGGCAATTTGAAGATTGAAGAGGAGTATCCCTGACGTAAACACGAACGCCACTTGAGCGCAATAAATGCCCATCGGTAAATAGATCTCAAGCTGTCTAAGATCCGGAATGTTGAGGAATATTAATGTGGCTGTGTACACAGCAGAGACGACCCCAGAAAACTCTTCAATGCAGTGATCGTAGCCTCTTTGAGACAGGAGAATGAAGAGTCGTACAAAGCTCACCAAGAAAAGTGCTGTAACACCAAGGAACATGACGTAAGCGACCATCATTTTCTGTATATATACAACGACATGTCCAAAGGAATTGGAGACAGCCATGCATTGAGTCAGAGAGTCAAGAATTATAAGCGTTTGAATGGTATGGCTCATGGTTAGAAAGATGACGTTCTGCCTCGTTGGATGGTCGAGGATGATTATTTCAGTGAGGACCAATATGGCATAGAGTGCGTTGACGTACTGATGTAACACCGAGGAACAAGCATAAGCACGATCTTTACCTCTGTTTTCAATATCCTTTGACAGAGATAAAAATGATTTTACGTCCTTAGAACCAATGACAAAAGAGGCTGTGTAATATAAGATGATCATTACAGAATGGACAATGAGATATGTTTCCAGAACGATCTTCAAATCGCCATGGAACAAAAAATTCGAGTTGCTTTTGCAGGCAACGGCTGACTCCTTGAAATTCGACGAATTTCCGTGATCCTCACTTCGGTGCGGTATCAGCGTTTCACTCAAAAACACTTGATAGATGGAAAACACGCAGGTATAGACCAACTTCAGAAGAATCCAAATAAGGAATGTCGTATGCTTGCTTCTAACTGACCTCGTTATCCAGTCTGCTATGATCGATTCGTTTAGTACCCGTCGTCCAGTTTCGGAAAAAAATGGTTTGCGGTCAAGGTAAACCATGAACTGTAGTGGACTCTTAAGAAAATGTCTGGCTCTGTCCGACCCATGTGTCATGTATTCCGTTATATCATACCACTTGTATCGAAACACTCCAACGATATCTTGCCTCACCATGTAAACTCCGGACGTTTCCCACAACACCATCATAAACTGAAGCGTTCCAAGGTGTGCGGCAAATTCTATGGGTCTCAATCCAAGTTCATCTTCCATACAAAGAAGTTTCGTAATACTCTCCTCCGGAAGCATCTCACATAACTTTTCGTAAGTTGTAACAATCGCATGTTCATACTTCGGGTGATAAAAAGCAACACATGCCAAACAGTGAAGAACATTGTAACCTTTGCCCTCCTTAATAAATATGTCGACGTCATTTTGTATCATGACGTCACACACTCCTAGCGATCCATAGATAACTGCAAATGAGAAAGGTGCGACGATAGGGAGTCGTTTTCTGTTCAGGTGAATCTCACTTCGGGAAAGTGTGATCTGAAAAGTTCCGTTGAGTAATTTTGATTTTGTCAGATCGTCGGATGATTCAAGAATAAGTCGGACATTTTGAGCGTCGTTGCTTTTGATGGCGTTCAACCAAAACTGGTATTTCGGTAAAGTCAACATCTTGTCTTCAGCCGATGTTTTGGGTAGTTGCATGTTGACCGGCTGTGGTGGAAAAGTTGAAGCGACTGACTCTCTTTCAAGTTTCTACCACAGACAACAGAAATGTGTGTAACATGAATTTATTCTGGCTTAATTGATCTACAGCAATACGAGCGCAGCAGGTCTAGGCCTCAATAAATGAAGTAGCCTACGAGTGGTCTTCTCATGAGCAAAGGATGATTCTTATTTTTGTTTTGTCACCGACGTCTCTCGTCTGGATTTTTTTCAGGAACGCACTTTCATGTTTAAAAAAAACGTAATGCCCAGAATAAAGTTATTTCTGACTCGTTTTCTGCTGAACATTTCATAGTTATTGGAAAAACTGAAAAATCCCTTAAGTTAAATGACATTGAAACTAAGAATTCCCATTTACCGTAAATCGCTTTGCCTGCGTAAATCATTTTGTTTCACACTCTGCTTCAACTCCATGGCACACGATCCAGAGATGAGGTTGTTGCTCACCTTATAATTATACTATCCTGCTTTTTACGAGCGTCGATCTTTTGATGCATAGAATTTGTAGAATGACGCCATAGAAATTCTGAAAAGATTTATAATTCTTTACCTCGATTTAGCCAAACTGGATATTCAGAAAGGTAGAACAGTTGACAGCGCGTATGAGACGACAGTTTTTTTTAACGCGGTGTGCAACTTTTTTCTCTGTATAGATCTATATAGGCCTAAAAGAATAGCGCCTACCTTGAAAATAGCATAAAGGGAATGACACTGACTGGTAACCAACCCACTAGGTAGAAGTACCATGACTGCATAAACAGACTGAAAAGTACAGACAGACACGCAGGCAGGAACCGACAGACAGACCTAGACAATGATCCAAATGCACCTGACCATTACTCGATGCAGGCCAAATACATGCATGCATCAAAGAGCAGATGGGCGCAAATGTGTAGGCCTATTGATAAACAGGAAATAAAGACGAGCTCTAATGCATGGCGAAAATTGCTGAAAAAATCGTCAAATGGATACACAAAAGCAATCTATCGGCATTTGTGACATTTATTATTTAACGAGTTTACGACGCAGCGCGACGACTGTGCGACTTTGCGCTGCTAGCACACGGCGATCGCTATCAGAATATTTCTCGTATAATAATATACGGACGCGAATGTGAATAAGGCCTCCCCACAATGGCCCCCAACTTAATAATAGATGGACTCACTTAATGCAGCTGCGTCTGCTGGCTTTTGCCATTACTTATTTAATTGGTTTAGCTTCTGATTTTTTTATGGCACGATTAGCCTACCTTGCAATACAGCATAACAGTAGGCAGCTGTAGGCTATAGCCTATTATATAGCCTACATGAATCGTATGAACTAAGCTTATATTTTAACTTGATAAGAAGTATATGGCCTACCGGTAACGAACGGTAATGTATTATTCAGCGACTTTCCAACTGCCTTCATACTAGGGAAATGGTGATTGTGCACGCTTGGGTTGTTTTCATTCGATGAATTAACCCGCAGTGCATTTGTAGGCAGTGCAACGTGCATGCTCACTCACTTACTTGCTTACTTGCCAATAATATTTCAGGCCCAAAAACCGTATCAAAGTTGATCAGTTAATCTCAAATCAACCTCATTGTTTGACACCAATATATCCATATCTAAATTCCTGAATGCATTTGCTCTCGGATATTAGGCTTCGATCATTTTGATTTTGGGCACAATGGAAACGTATATTATGTATTCAATCCTAAGTAGGTTGGCAACCGTACATCTGCCGCACTGCACATTGCTTTGGCCTGCAAGAACATAGGCTACTTTCGAAATATGGAGGCCTGAAGTTAGCTGGCAGAGCTACCTTGAAAATATGGCGCTAAGTAGCTGATACAAAGTTTATGATTGTTACATTTCTAAGCATTATACACCGTGTTTCAATAATAAAAACTGTTTGTCACAATTATATCTCTAATGCCTGATGATTGATCCAACTATTATTTTCCCAATATTTAGATAATTGAACCAACAATGTGATTCCAACATGTCCTGTCATAATCTGACCTGTTTTTTTAAAGAGTGGCATCCCTGAATGCATGTGTAATAATTTTATCAATCATCATTTATTGGAGCAGGTGGACAAACTGCAACGAGTTGGATCATTTAGCAATCGATGTTATACATGCGCATCCCGGTTTGCTATTTTTTGTGATCTCTTAAACTGCCTTGATCTGTTCACCAGTTTCTTTATATGTCAATTCTGGTATAGTAGACCTATAATTATAAAGCGTAAGCACGCACACACGTTTGAGTCGATGTAATCGAATCAGCTTGGTGAATGTGATAGAAACTTCTGTAGGAACACACGGTCTCCGCTATGAAATAATTTTGGCCAACATAAACAATCCTAAGTACAATACAGAACAGAAAGTAATACTATATTCCAACTCATCATCATCATCATCAATATCATTGGGCTCAATGCTCGTAAGAGTCCGACGCCACTCTCTGTCTGAGTCTGTCTTGCGCCTGCCCAGCCTCAACCGGTCCGGTCAGCTGGCCTGCTCCATACCATTAACATCATGGAGCAGCTAGACCACCTTGTCTGATTGAAGAGAATATTGGGAGAGGGGCATGAAGGACAACGTGGGTCAATGCCCGTATGTGTCCCACGCTCTCTCCTCCGACTCTCTACCGGTCTGTCCTGACCGGCCTGTGCATGTCTGCTCCACAACATGACACCTTGAAGCATCTGGGTCGCTATGTCACTTGTGTCGTGGTTTTACGGATTTCAATCGTCTTGGTCTTTTCCTACCAGTGTATCGCCACCTATCTGGCAAACCTGCATCCTTTGTCCGGGCTTAGGACCGGCACAGGGACGTTGATGGTTCCCTGTGGCGGAGGATGGATGCAGTTTAACGTCATGCCCAAGACCTACATGTATGTTCCAACTACAGAACAATAACTCATCTGACGAATATCCTATATAGCAATAATATTGTCATAAATCCATGCTCAGAATGTCACTACTGAGAGCCCCCGAACTGCATATCGAGAAACATCTATAAATTCTTTACGGAGTGGACCGTGAAACCATGATCATAGTTCCTGGGTTGCACGTGCGTGGTGATATTATAATATGACACTAAAAAAGCTGTGTTTTCAGCAACACGCACATGTAATCTCTACTCCAATGGCGATATTACACAGGCCCTATAATGTCAAACTATCCGTCTTGTAAAATCGCAGTGGCACATTATGATCCAGTTAATATCCAGGACAAAATTAGATAGATCAAGACAACCTGTCACAATAAGCTAAATTACATCGATGCATTTATCTGAACTTGGTACAGGATAAATGGTCTCTAATGGAAAGAGAATTAGGCAGCCTATTTGTCGCGTTTATTGACGTCGTCGTTTGCTGGCGCTTGTTCTCGCCACGAGATAGATTCGATCGGCAACGCAGACAAAAATCTCTCGAATTCTTAGCTCGGAGAAGTACAAATAGGGTTTCGATATTATAGGAATATTGCTGAATACGAAATCTATCTCTCTGACAGCAAAGATCTGATTGATCGACACGATTGCTGATTTATTTTCGTAGACGTGTCTTACGTCATCGGCGAACAACGCAATTTGAAGATTGAAGAAGAGTATCCCAACGATAAATACGAATACCACATGAGTGCAATAAATACCAAATGGCAGATAGATCTCAAGCCGTCTTAGATCCGGCACGTTGAAATATATCAATCCGGTTGTGTACAATGTGTAAACGAATCCAGAAAACTCTTCAACGCATTTATTGTACCCGCGATGAGAAAACATCATGAAGAGGCGTCCGAAGCAGAGCATGTTAATTATTGTCAATCCGAGAAACAACCTTGTACTTTCCGTCATTCTCCGTATGTATTCAACGACGTGTCCAATCGTTTTGGAAACAGTCAAGCAGTGCGTTATGGAGTCCAGAATAACAGACGTTTGAATGGTATGGCATATGGTAAGAAAAAAGGCACTATGTTTCGTTGGGTGGTCGAGAATGATTATTTCAGTTAGGACCAATATAGCAAAGAAGGCGTTGACATACTGCTGTAATAATGCGAGCCAACCAACAGCACGATCTTTCTGTCTCTCCTGAATGTCCTTTGACAGTGCTGACAATAATTTCATATCTCTTGAACCTATGACTAAAGATGCAACGTAATACAAGATGATAATGACAGAATGGACAATAAGATACATTTCCAGAATGATCTTAAAGCTGCCGGAGAACGAAAAATGAGAGTAGCTTTCGCAGACAACGGATGGCTCAGTGAAATTGGACAACATTCTCTGGTCCTCACTTCGGTACGGGATCAACGTTCCACTCAAAAACACTTGATAGATGGAAAACACGCAGGTATAGACCAACTTCAGCAAAAGCCAAATAAGAAATGTGTTGCGCTTGCTTTTAACTGACCTCGCAATCCAGTCTGCTATGATCGATTCGTTGAGAACCTGGTGTCCGCTTTCGGAATAGAAAGACCTACGGTCAAGGTAAATCATGAACTGTAGCGGGCCCTTAAGAAAATGTCTTGCTTTGTCAGATTCATGTGTCATGTATTCCGTTATATCATACCACTTGTATAGAAACACCCCAACGACATCTTGCCTCACCATGTACACTCGGGGCGTTTCCCACAGCATCATCATGAACTGGAGCGTTCCGAGGTGTGCGGCCAATTCAATGGGTCTCAATCCAAGTTCTTCTTCCATAATAAGAAGTCTAGCAATTACGTTTTCAGGAAGCAAATCGCATAGCTTTTCATAAGTTGTAACAACCACTTTTTCATACTTCGGGTGATAGAAAGCAACGCAAACCAAACAGTGAAGCACATTGAAATCTTTGGCCTCTTGGATAAATACGTCGACGTCATTTCTTATCATGACGTCACACACTCCTAGCGATCCATACATAGCAGCCAATGAAAATGGTCTGACGAACGATTGACGCTTTGTCTTCAGACGGATCTCACTTCGGGAAAGTATGATCTGAAATCTTCCGTTGAGTAATTTTAGTTTTGTCGGAACGTCGGACGATTCCAGAATGAGTCGCACGCTTTGAGTATCGTCGTTTTTTATGGCGTCCAACCAAAATTTGTATTGCGGTAACGTCAAGATCATGTCTCCGACAGATGCTTTGAGCGGTTGCATGTTGAGCTAATAGGAGAGCGGAATAAAACGTGCGGTTAACGCACCAAAAGTCAAAAACCTTGGACAGCGAGTGAGTGACTAACACAAGATTTCCTTTGCGTCTTTCAATGCGTAATTTACCGAAAAATTGTGTTGCAAACTAAGATTCTCGACGAAAACACACAAGTGATGATTTGCATTACGTTTATGATCGATCATCTATATTCTATAGATGTCTTCAGTTCATGATTCTGTACTTTCAGATAAGATAAACTTATCGTAGCTTAAGTCAATCTACCTGACTACTGTGCAACAAGTAGCAGTTGAGAAGATATCTTTTGGCGGTTTTCGCTGTCTCTTTATGAAACTCAGTAGAATGGTCGCAGGCAGTGACAGCTAAATCACCCGCGCCCCCGCCCGGTAAAGAGCTTTAAAATAACATGCAAAGTTGTGTGCTCTTCCGGTCGTTAGTCCGGTATTCAATATGCCAACTGAAAGCATAATTTAATAACTAGGCCTATATGCAGTATTCATAGATCAGAAATCAATCAGACAAGCAGGAAGGCACATCACTCTGGAAGGGCAGGTAGACAGATAAGTTGGCAGGCGGGAAACAGGTAGACAGACATATGGAATGACACAAAGTCACCAGCACTGGATAAATATAAGTTATAGGCTAATACACCATAAACGCATTAATAAATTATACGCAAACAGGTGCAAATGCATGTCGATCAGAAGCATTACAATGGTCAAGGCTAACGTATTGGAAGAAGATAAATATAAAGGTAAAAGATACATATTTGCATGTCAACTCGATTTCTAGCGACAGCAACAACAGCAACATTCAAAGTAAACCCAGAAAACAAAATGCTGCTGACTTGCAATATTATTATATCTTAGAGATAATGACCTTATTGCACCCATTAACTTGCAGTGTATTTATTGATTATTATCTGCCTGTGGGAGAAAATGTGGATAAATATTTGAGGTCCATTTAAAAACGGTAAAGGCGTGACTCGCCAGCATTCCACGGCAGCATCCGTCGCTAAGGAAGTGACGGCGCGTCGCTAGTAGATTCGCTACCCCACTTACATTAATGTATACCTGTTAAAACTTGAAATGCACATTTTACGTGAGTCCCTATATAAAAGCTCTCGAAAATTGGTAGCTCTAAACATGCTCAGATCTCTTCAATTTTTTCAACACACAGTCTTCTAGTCAAGTGGAACAAGGGCAGCCTTGTGGAGCAGCATATTTTGAAAAAAATATTTTTCCCATGTACGTTTGGGCCACACTACTACCCCAGGGCACCCTGTCAAAACGCCTTTACCCTGGTCGTTGCCCTGCCAGAATTTTTGCCAAGCCCCGAATTTGACTCGGGCCTCAGTAGTGGACAGTGATGTCTGTTAACAACCTGTGATACGAAATAAAGCTCGTGAGTACCGGTAAGCTGGTGCTCTGCGTCTTGCCGTAGAGTAGCTCTTCAGAAATTCGAAGTTTACATTTGGGTTGACCATTTACAAAATGCATCACGTCAGTTAAAATTATTCATAAGAAATGAGTACACTATTAACGTGACTGTCGCATTTGTTTCGCATTACAACAATACATTAATATGTCGATGGGTATAAATTAGACAAAACGTGAAGCACAATATCAATAAAATGCGGTGAAAAATTATATCTACATCAGAAGCATATAACGATGTAAATTTCTAATGCTGACAAATTGTCGTGAGATTGTTGTGCAAAGTCGAGTTCACAAACGTCAGATCCTCAAATGTGCGGTCTCTCTCGGGCGCTTTATCTCTCTTTTCGATTCCTCCTCCCAACTTCCGTCCCTCTTTCCCTCCGACCCTCCGTTTCGCTATTTCAATCTTTATCTATCTATCTATATTTTCCATCCCTTCTGGGTCTCCCCTTCTTAACCAAATTATGTTAAAGAATTGTTTACTGCCATAATTGTATCATGTTTGTTTGTTGGTTCAGGAAAAATTAAATCTATATCTTGTCTGTCTGTTTCTAACCGTCTGTCCGTCAGTCTATAGATCTATGTATGTCTCTGTATGTTTGTCAGTTTCTCTCTGTCACTGTCTCTGTCTGCAACTCTATCTGTCTCTCTGTCTGAACTTTCACTACTCAATCTTTTAAAAGTCAAAACCTTTGCACTTTTGAATTAGGCCTACTCCGTAAAGAATAGTCCTATGGATTGACGATCATAAGACACTCACACGCATAGCATAATCGTAGGCCTAAATATATGTACATAATTTTATACATAATTATATTATATATAAAATCAAATGAAATACTAAACATTTAAATGTACGCCTAACACATATTTCGTCAAGACATAATTATAATAATAGTCCCTATTACAATTGGCAAGTCGTACAGCATATATTCACGCGGCTCGGCCGCAGAAGAAAAGTGCGCTGTACATAAGTGCAAATATGTGTGCGAGTGTGTGTTTGTGGGTGTTTGATTATTTATGAGGCGTGTGTGTATGAAGAAATATATTCGACGTGACATGTATTAGGCTACAACTGGACATGATTGGTCCTGCTGAATAAGAGATTTGTCTTTCATGGTCTATTAGTCTAATAGTCTGTTGCCACAATGATTTAGCGCAGTTCTTTTCTAGCGCTCTCCCTCGCTACGAGATATATTCGATCGGCAACGCAGACAAAATTTCTTCGAATTCTTATTCCGTCCATGTAGCGATAGACCTTGGATATTCCAGGAATATTGCTGTACATAAAGTCTATCTCTGCGACAGCCCAGATCTGATTGATTGCGATTACCACTGATTTGTTATCGTACACCTCTTTCACGTCGTCAGAAGCCAAGGCAATTTGGAGATTAAAAATAAGTATTACAGGGACAAATACGTACGCCACATGAGCGCAATAAATACCAAACGGCAAATAGATATCAAACTGTCTCAAATCCGACATGTTGTTGAATATCAACACGAATGTGTAAAAGGTAGGAACGAGTCCAGAAAACTCCTCAACGCATTGATTGTTACCTCTTTGCGACAACAGAACTAAAAGGCGTGAAAAGCTGAACATGAAAATTACCGAGAGTCCCAGGAACATGTAGAATGTGACCATTATCCTCTGTATGTATACAACGACGTGTCCAATGGTTTCAGACACGGCCGACAATTGCATGATAGATTCAAGAATCACAGGTGTTTGAATGGCATAGCTTACGGTGAGAAACATGGCGCCCTGCCTTGTCGGATGGTCGAGAATAATTATTTCAGTGAGGACCAATATCGCGTACACAGCGTTGACGTACTGGCTTAATATGGAGGAACAACCAAAAGCACTATCTTTACTTCCATCTTGAATATTCTTTGACAGCGCGTAAAACAGCTTTCTATTTCTCGAGCCTATAACGAAAGCCGCAGTGTAATACAAGATGATCATGACAGAATGGACAACGAGATATGTTTCAAGAATGATCTTCATGCTACCGGAGAACGAAAGATGTGAATAGCTTTCACATTCAACTGATGACTCCTTGAAATTCGACGAGTTTCTATAGTCTTCATTTCTGTTCGGTATCAGCGTTCCACTCAAAAACACTTGATAGATGGAAAACACGCAGGTATAGACCAACTTGAGAAGTAGGAAAGATAGGAATGACTTACGCTTGCTGCTCACTGACCTCGTTATCCAGTCGGCAATAATCGAATCGCTGAGTACCCGCCGTCCATTCTCCGAGAAGGACGATCTGCGGTCAAGGTAGACCATGAAATGTAGCGGGCTCTTAAGGAAATGCCTGGTTTTGTCCGATCCATGTATCATGTATTCTGTTATATCATACCACTTATATCGAAACACCCCAGCGATATCCTGCCTCACCATGTAAACTCGGGGCGTTTCCCACAATACCATCATGAACTGAAGCGTTCCGAGGTGTGCGGCAAATTCAAGAGGTCTCAATCCAAGTTCATTTTCCATACAAAGAAGTTTCGCAATACTTACTTCAGGAAGCATCTCGCAAAGCCTTTCGTAAGTTTTAACAAGCGCCTTTTCGTACTGCGGCTTATAGAAAGCAACGCAAACCAAACAGTGAAGCACATTATAACCATTGGCTTCTTGGATAAATACGTCGACGTCATTTCGTATCATGACGTCACACACTCCCAGCGATCCATACATAACTGCAAATGAAAATGGTCTGACGATCGAGGCTCGTTTCAAGTTCAAATGGATTTCACTTCGGGAAACTGTGAACTGAAATCTTCCGTTGAGTAATTTCAGTTTTGTCATGGTGTCGGATGACTCGAGAATGAGTCTGACATTTTGGGAGTCGTCGATTTTGATGGCGTCCAACCAAAATTGGTATTTTGGTAAAGTCAACATCGTGTCTTCATCCGATGTCTTCGGTGGCTGCATTTCGAACTTTATAAGCAGGTAGGAAGTCAATGGTCTTTGCGTATAGTCACGACGTCAGAGACGAGATCTGTGCAGAAAAGTAACAGGAGTTAGCTAATTTCATCAAGATTACAGCAATGACATTCTATGTCAGGGAACTATATATTATATAACTACATAGCCACCTGAAGGTCATGATTTAGATCAGGGGCGGAAACCTGGTCCGAACTTTGGGGGGGACGGACGAGCGGCTGAAGGACGATCGCTGAAGCGCGAAGCGCCGAGTTGGGAAGGGTGAAGGAAGGCTGTTTTTTATGTCCACGTCTAATTGTAGCATTTTAGCTGTTATCAACAATTTAAAAGAATGATCCATTTTCTCAGTCCCGATAAAAGTAATTCAAACTGTAATTTGTTATGGAACACGAATGGAGTGCAGATTGTATTAGACACCTTTTTAAAGTTTATATCATGAATTTATATAATGATGGAATGTGCCAAATTTCACACAATTGCTTTGCAAAAACATTCGAAGCATTTCACATAGACACCTCTATAATGTATTAAATCAACGATAGGCCAATATAAACATGAAAAACATGCAATATATAAGTATACTGAATTTTATTCAAATTCATGACTAAATTCTTTGCGTTAATTTTTTATATGCAAATTATGTTTAATAGAAAGACTGGAAAGGAAACACTGACAGAAATGAAAACCTACTCGTGTCTATGTTATTATACATGCTAACAGAGCATTTCAAAGGAAGTTTCAGAACTGCATGACTCTATCTCAATCTTTCGATATTCCCTAGTAAATAACTGCCAATCAGATAACAATAGCTTTTAAAAACTATTTTTAGCTGCGAGGATGCGATTTTACAACTGTCTGGACGTCTAAAGTTGCGTATTTGCTCCCTGATCACGAGACCTGTTTTGCGACTTGTGATCTGTGAAGTATTATCTACGATTTTCGGGTGTCTAAGAACATTTTCTTAATTCTCGCACTATGAACGATTTCCGGGTGTCTACGAACAACATCGTTTATTTAATTGTTGTCAACGATTTTCGGGTGTCTAAGGACAACATTTTTGAATTAAGTATTATTAACGATTTTCGGGTGTCTAAGAACAACATTTTTGATTCCAGTATCATCAAAAATTTTCGGGTGTCTAAGGACAGCATTTTTGATTGAAGTATTTTCAACGATTTTCGAGTGTCTAAGGACATCATTTTGATTCCAGTATTATCAACGATTTTCGGGTGTCAAAGAAAATTATTTTGATTCTCGTACTATCAACGATTTTCGGGTGTCTAAGAACAACATTTTTGATTCAAGTATTATCAACGATTTTCGGGTGTATAAGGACATTATTTTGATTCCAGTTTTATCAACGATTTTCGGGTGTCAAAGAAAATTATTTTGATTCTCGTACTATCAACGATTTTCGGGTGTCTAAGAACAACATTTTTGATTCAAGTATTATCAACGATTTTCGGGTGTATAAGGACATTATTTTGATTTTTGTACTATCAACGATTTTCGAGTGTCTAAGAAATCATTTTTTATTCAAGTATTATCAACGATTTTCGGGAGTCTAAGGACATCAGTTTGATTACAGTATTGTCAACGATTTTCAGGTGTCTAAGGGATAATTTTTGGTTTTAGTATTATCAACGATTTTCGAGTGAATAAGGACATCATTTTGATTCCAGAATTATTGAAAATTTTCGGGTGTGTAAGGGTATCATTTTCATTCCAGTATTATCAACGATTTTCGGGTGTGTAAAATTGTAAAAACATCATTTTGATTTTTGTTTTATCAACGATTTCGAGTGAGTAGAGATATCATTTTAATCTCAGTATAATCAGTTTGCTTACCACAGATTAGATTAGTAATTATTCAACTTGCCAATTAATTCGTACGTTTTTATTGCCTATTTCTACTTCGATATTTTATAATGATGTTCTATGTCCCACTGTTCTTTTTCAAGAGGAATAATATACAAATTACTTACTTACTAACTTCTTTACTTTCCATATTATTTTCGATTTTTAACATGACGCTATTTCGAGCCTGAAGGGAAGATGAAAGAAATGTAGCGGAAGCCCGATATAAATTATACCGTTGTGAGTTTTGTGACGTTTGAGACTGAAAGTAGTTAAACGAACGTGTATGACCAAAAGGCCTTTTCAGTCAGAGGCAGAGTTTACTGTAGGCTACAACCTCTCACTCCACGTTTATATATATTGCGACCGTGCCACCCGCATTAAAGATCTGAGAAGATAAACTTCGTGTTGGCAAGACTTTTGAAATAATTGGCAACAAGTTAAAATAGGTGTCTTATATGTACAGAATAATGTTCGCAAACTATCCAACGCGGAACTTAATAACTTTTGGTTAGGGCCTGGAATGCCCTGGAATTCATATAATTAGTAATATGTACTTCATCTGCTAAACTTTTTTTCTCTAGTTCTCTACTGAAGATTGTGTACATGTCCTAACGCTTGAACATTGGGGGGGACAAATGCATGGGCCGTCCCCCCCAACGTCTTCATTGGGGGGGACCGTCCCCCCTGTCCCCCCTAGGTTTCCGCCCCTGATTTAGATTGGCCGCAGATCGTCCCATTCCGGTCTGCCAGGGCCGTAGCAACAATGAACGTGGCCCCCTCCGAACATAATGTCCCCGAAATTTCTGACGACCTTTTTTGTCATCCAGGCAAAATCTTGGGAAAATTTAATAAATTCGCCGTCCGAAAAAGTTGATGACCTTTTTTTAGTCATTTCATTCATTTTTTTGCACTTTTAGGGGTCCCTTCCTTGCGGGGGCTCCCTTCGGTCGGAGGGTACGGAGGGCGGTCGCTACGCCTCTGCGGTCCGCAATAGCATTGATGCGGTTTGAGAGTGCATGGAACGGCTCATTGACGGACATATCCTCACTACTCACTACTCAGGGTTGGGTTTATGTAAAAAAATTATAATCCAACTCTGGTTATCCTGTTTCTGATGTCAGTCTTTTACGACTAAATGTTTGAGAATCTTTTTATTTCATACAATGTATTTTCTACATTTGTTCCAGTTTCTTATAAAGCACTGTTCGCTTACAGTTCAAACTGCAGCGACACTCACATGCACATAATTATTGACAAGCGCCATTTTTGATTTTGGCGATGCTGTGCAATGTTCATGCTAATTATTCCCCCTCGTTTATAAACAGCAATCGAATTGTAGGTGCACCTAGTGGTTAGCACATTCCCAGCTCTATTCACAAAGGATTTCACAGACCTTATTGAGTGTGTGTAACTTAACCCTATAATTATTGCATACACAATTACACATTGCACACACTTAGGTGTGCAATAAATATTGTTAAGCTTAGGTAAAAATTCAGTGTCACGGAATGTTGCACGGTGTTAATCTGGGACAACAGTAAGATTTTCTGCTATCGCCATTTCTCGAAGGCAAATGAATTTGCAGCATGAAGTCGCAAAAGAGAATAATTTTCGCATATGCAGAACTTACTTTATTCAAATGTAAAAGTTTATTTGCCCAATGCCCATGCATTTGCTCTGTGCAATATAGGGTTAATCGTCTTGCTGGCTATGTCGCCTCAAATCGGAGGGAGTTGTTAGTCACGATCCCATCCATTTCTGGTCGTATGATTCGTCACTCTGATGCCCTTAGCAAAATATGGTTTGCGCAGCATCCTATAATTATATTTATGTCACGAACTGATTGGTATTTCATTGGCTGCTGTCTCTGGTGAGGTCTGAAAACCTTTCAGTTCCATCACAATGTTTTGTTGATATGTTCGCACCTCATAAGTTCATTTTCAAAAGTAGCTATAATTTCATGACCTTTTCAGATTTATATATATATAAATTATATATTATTTATCCTTGTTGTCGTAACTACCTCTGCCGTCGCTGCCGACCTCTCAGACTTTAATATGGCACCAACTTTCTTAAATAGACAGGACCGTACGTTTGGAGAGTACCGTAGTAATTATATGAATTCTTTTGCAAAATGATTGAGCATTTAAAATTTATCGCATGCATAATTAATGAAGTAATATGAGTGAGATTTCAGTAAAACAATCGATGCGGTATAAATAAATGGTTCGAAAAAATTATTGAATTAAATCATTAAATCAGTAGGCCCATCATCAAAAGAATTTTTCCGCCAGCGTCAATATGCTATGATATTACAAGAAAATATTCCACAAGAAGCCAACTTTGAAAATCTACAGAATAGGCCACAAGACACTGTAGGCGACCAGACACGTAGGCTAGTTTCAAGTCAAGTATATTATTTCAGACTCCTCCTTTATGAACTCATCGAATTGAGTATGAGGCTATAATATAAGCGACCATATCCAATCGTGTACTGGGTTTTAATAGAATATGCAATCGAATCTTCAAATCATATTAGAATAGGCCTACCTTATTTCGGTTGAGTCTTCCTTGATGTTCGGGAACAGCTGACAGTGTCTGTTTAACGACAGAGTTTTGATGGAATTCGTCGACTCATCAGAGGATCGCATACAGACCTACTGACCGCTACACCACTCACTTGGCACGATTACAAGGACAGTAATTGATAGACTGCAAAAATCCTGTCACTCAGACACACACAACACAGAGACAGACAGACAGACATATAGAGACAGGAGACCAGGCAGACAGACGTACGTACTACCTATAGCCTACAGTACACGATTAAAGTAAAAACGAACGCATTAATTAAGACTAAATGGACACTATTGATTTGTGGCGGACATGCTCGCTAATGCATGGCATAATGAATTGGAAATGAAAATTAATAGTCACATCGATATTTTAATAATTAATTAATTCGCCAACCTGTCGTTCTTTGTTTTCATTTCTACTCAACGACTCTCAGTGCAACCTACGCTTTACACTGGTTCAACTCTTGATATTTCATTTCGGACTCAAAAACCTTTAAACTTTACTTTGAAGTTTGTGGGCTGACCATTAACTCGCCAAAGATGATAACGCCCTGTGAACGGCAAATGTACAGTAAAGCGCTATAAACGAGTAAAAATCCAAAATCTTCGGGAAATTTCGTCAATTTTCCCGTCCGAAAAACCTGATGACCTTTTTTAGTCATTCGCTTCGAAATACGCCTGAATAGGCGCGTGCACCCTGATTTACTAGCGTGTACCCGTATACCCTGGTTTTCGGGAGGTGAGTATACGATGCCGTTTTCCCCAGAGGTGAGTAGCCTATACGCTGTAGGCCTATACCCGCGAATACCCTCGTGTGCAGCCCTGTCTGTGCGTCTCTTTCTGTCTTTGTGCCAGTAGTAGCCTACGTCAGTTTTCGAATCCGTTTGTGATCTACGTCAACCCATTCCCTGTGAATTTGTTGTGGAACTTACAGGGTTTCTGCACTTGACCTTTTGGATCTTATATAATTAATTCTGACAATACGACGTGTCCAAAATATCTCCAAAAGCTACACTTGGTTAAATCTGTCATCATATTTTACAAGAATCGACCCAACTTATCCTCATAAATGACTTTTGATAACTTAAGCGATCCTATAAATATTATGTGCAATTAAGAGCAGATAGTGCATTCCAAAAAGTAGGCCTAAACAATATTCACAGAACAAACATCAGATGCAACAATTGTCCTGATTTCGGGCGGACAGTGACACTATGTTCCCAGTTCTTGGGTTGTAGCCTACATGATCATAATTATAAGAGAAGTAATAAGTAACATGCAGATATGTAATCTCTAATTTAATTACCACTACGATGATGCTAATATAGAAACTTGTAATGTCCAAAAAAACAGTCCAGAAAATTGTAATGACAAATTATGATCCATCGGGCAGCCATGACAAAATCCGATATAGATCATGAAAACCACCACAAAGTACTAACTTGCATCTATACATTACACCTAAACTTGAGCAGGCCTACAGAGTAAGAAGCCTATATCTTCACTCTGATTTGCGTCGTTGTTTTCTAGCGCTATTTCTCGCTATGAGATATATTCGATCGGCAACGCAGACAAAATTCTCTCGAATTCCTAGCTCGTTGAAGTAGCGATGGACTTTGGACACCGCAGGAATATTGTTGAATATGAAGTCTATCTCTCCGACAGTCCAGATCTGATTGATCGAGACGATCACTGATTTGTTTTCGTAGACGTGTCTAACATCATCAGAGAATAGCGCAATTTGAAGATTGAAGATGAGTATCCCGACCGTGAATACGAACACCACATGAGTGCAATAAATACCCAACGGCGAATCAACCTTAAGCTCTCTCAAGTCGGGCATGTTGTAGAATATCAATCCGGTTGTGTACAGGGTGGAAGCGAATGAAGCAAACTCTTCAATGCATTGATTTCCTCGTTGGGACAAGAGAAGGAAGAGTCGTCCAAAGCACAGCATCATAAGTGCTGTGACACCAAGGAACAAGCAGAAAGTAACCATCATTTTCTGTATATATACAACGACTTGTCCAATGGTTTTGGAAACAGCCAAGCATTGAGTTAGAGAATCAAGAATTACAAGCGTTTGAATGACATGGCTCATGGTTAGGAATATGACGGTCTGTCTTGTCGGAAGGTCGAGAATGGCTATTTCAGTTATTACGAATATGGCGTAGACAGGATTGACATATTGCTCTAATGCTGTAAGACAACCAAAAGCGCGATCTTTACGTCTGCCCTCAATATCATTTGACAGAGCAAAAAATAATTTCATATTCTTTGAGGCTATAGCGAAAGCCGCAATGTAATATAAGATGATCATTGCAGAATGAAAAATGAGATACGTTTCTAGAATGATCTTCAAGCTGCCGGAGAATGAAAGAGTTGCAAAGTTCTCACACACAACCGCTGGCTCAGTGAAATTTGATATTTCCTGGTCCTCACTTCGATACAGCATCAGCATCTCGCTCAATGACACTTGATAGATGCAAAACGCGAATGTATAGACCAACTTCAGAAGAAACCAAATGATGAATGCATTACTTTTGCATTTAACCGACCTCGCAATCCAATCTGAAATGATAGATTCGTTGAGAACCCGTCGACCAGTTTCCGAATAAAATGGTTTGCGGTCAAGGTAAACCATGAACTGCAGTGGACTCTTAAGAAAATGTCTGGCTTTGTCCGACCCATGTGTCATATATTCCGTTATATCATACCACTTGTATCGAAACACTCCAACGATATCCTGCCTCACCATGTAAACTCCGGGCGTTTCCCACAACACCATCATGAACTGGAGCGTTCCTAGGTGTGCGGCAAATTCCAGAGGTCTCAATCCAAGTTCATCTTCCATACGAAGAAGTTTCGCAATGCTTTCTTCAGGAAGCATTTCGCATAGCCATTCGTAAGTTCTTAGAACCGCCTGTTCATGTTTTGGGTGATAAAAAGCAATGCAAACCAAACAATGAAGCACATTGTAACATTTAACATCCTGGATAAATACGTCGACGTCATTTTGTATCATGACGTCACACACTCCCAGTGAATCGTGAGTCACAGCCAATGAGAAAGGTCTGACGAACTGGTGACGGTTTCTGTTCATATGAATCTCACTTCTGGAAGCTGTGAACTGAAACTTTCCGTTGAGTAATTTTGATTTTGTCAGACCGTCGGATGATTGGAGAATCAGTCGCACATTTTGAACATCGTTGGTTTTGATGGCGTCCAACCAAAATTGATATTTCGGTAGTGTCAACATCATGTCTTCAGCCGATGTCTTGGGTTGTTGCATGTTGACCTGCGATGGTAGAAAGGTTGAAACGCCTGGCTGTCTTTCAAGTCTTTAGCACATAGAACAGACATTTTTGGAAATGGAATTAACCCTTCACTTTTAAATTTTAAGCCCGTTTTCAGCGGATATTCTCGGGGCAAACGGGTAAAGGATTAATTTTCGCTTAATAATACGGGTTTATGGCTATGAAGTAGGTCTAGGCCTAAATGAATGGCTCAAAAGAGGCTTTCAGAGTTACAGGAGACCGGTTTCTCATTCAAAATGATGATTCTTTGTTTCGTCATTGACGTCTGATGTCTGTATTTTGGATGATGATACTGGCCTATTTTTAACTCTGCCATTATATATTGCGATTTCTGAATTAGGTTGATTGTTATCCTATATGCATTGTCATATCTACTAAGTGTCGACCTCTCGGGCTTCTCTTCCTATACAGGTTAAGCGAGGCTTGAGTCTAGTGAAAAAGAGAGGGGAATATGAAATGAGTTAAAATTCATTCACTGGAAATCGCATTGTCCGCGTAATCATGCTTTTGTTTCACTGTTTCAACTCCATGGCACTCGATCCAGAGACGAGGCTGATGCTCACCTTATATAATGCTATCCTGCTTTTTATGAACGTCAATCCATTGATGCCTTGATTTTTATACCAACGGCGCTATAAAAATCCTGAAAAGAGTCATAATTCCTTACCTCAATTTAGTCGACCTGGATATTCAGAAAAGTAAAGCAGCTGTTTGCGCGTAGGAGACGAGAATTTTTCTTACACTCTATACGCAATTTGTCTCTGCATCAAACGACTGGCACTGACCGCTAACCAACCAACTAGGTAACATTACCATGACTGCACAAACAGACTGGAAAAATACAGGCAGGCAGGCAGATAGGTGGACAGACAGACAGACCTGTACAATTACCAAACTACACCTAAATATTACTCGATAAGTGAAAAATAAATGCATCAAAGAGGAACAACTGGGCACAAAATGCGTAATAATTGTGTATTGATTAGCAGAAAGTAAATACGAGCGCTAATGCACCGCGAAAAGTGTTTATATCGTCTAATGGAAACATGAAATCAATTTATATCCGATTGTGTGATTTATATTCAAGGACTCAGTGCAACGACTGCGCTATTTATTCTCTTGTTGGAATGTACTTTCTGTTTATGTTGCACGTGATGAAATAATTATGGGAAGTAACGGCATTGTGATAAGAGTAACACGCACATATAATCTCTAATCTAATGACCACTAAAATTCTATTGTCTAAAAGTCAGTCAAGCAAAATCGCTATAACAAACTACGATCCAGCGGACAGCCAGGACAAAATCCGATGGATGAAGACATTCAATACTAGGACTATAATACATAACTCTGGACTCGAATAGATCTACAAAGTAAGAAGCTCTTAATACAGCCTAAAGAGAATCAGGTTGTTCAATATGACTGTGATTTAACGTCGTTGTTTTCTAGCGCTCATTCTCGCCACGAGATATATTCGATCGGCATCGCAGACAAAGTTGCTTCGAATTATTAGTTCTCTTATGTAGCGATGAATTTTTGATTTTGCAATAATTTGGCTGAATATTAAGTCCATCTCTTCGACAGCCCAGATCTGATTGATCGAGACTATCACCGATTTGTTTTCGTAGACGTCTCTCACGTCATCGGAGAACATCGCAATTTGAAGATTGAAGATGAGTATAGCGGCCATAAATACGAACGCCACGTGACCGCAATACATGAAAAACGGAGAATAGATCTTCAGCTCTCTCAGATCCAACATGTTGAAATATATCAATCCGGTTGTGTATATGGCAGAGACGATCCCAGAAAACTCTTCGATGCACTGATTGTTACCTCGTTGGGAAAACATAATGAAGAGGCGTCCAAAGCAGAGTATGGAAATCAATGCCAGCCCAAAGAACAACCAGGCACTTTGCGTCATTCTCCGCATGTACACAACGACGTGTCCAATGGTCTTTGACGCAGCCAAGCAATACGTTATGGAGTCCAGAATAACAGACGTTTGAATGGTATGGCACACGGTAAGAAACAAGGCGCTCTGTTTCGTTGGATGGTCGAGAATGACTATCTCAGTTAGGACCAATACAGCAAAGATCGCGTTGACATACTGCTGTAATAATGCAAGCCAACCAAAAGCACGATCTTTCTGTCTCTCCTCAATGTCCTTTGACAGTGCCAAAATTAATTTTCTCTGATTGAAGCCTATGACAAATGTCGCAATGTAATACAAGATGATCATTACAGAATGGACAATGAGATACGTTTTCAGATTGATTTTCATGCTGCCAGAAAACGAAAGATGTGAATAACTCTCGCATACAATGTCTGATTCATTGATATTCGACAAAAGTCCCTGGTTGTCACTTCGATACGGTATCAGCGTTCCACTCAAAAACACTTGATAGATGGAAAACGTGCAGGTATAGACCAACTTCAGAAGAAACCATATAATGAACACATGACCTTTGTATTTCACTGACCTCGCAATCCAGTCCGAAATGATAGATTCGCTGAGAACCCGTCTTCCATTTTCGGAATAGAAAGGCGTACGATCAAGGTGAATCATGAACTGCAGCGGACTCTTTAAAAAATGCCTGGCCTTATCAGATCCATGTGTCATATATTCCGTTATATCATACCACTTGTATTGAAACACTCCAACGATATCTTGCCTCACCATGTACACTCGGGGCGTTTCCCACAACACCATCATGAATTGGAGCGTTCCAAGGTGTGCGGCAAATTCCAGAGGTCTCAATCCAAGTTCATCTTCCATACAAACAAGTTTCGCAATGCTTTCTTCTGGAAGTATTTCACATAGCTTTTCGTAAGTTCTAACAACCGTCTGTTCATATTTCGGCTTATAGAAAGCAGCGCAAACCAAACAGTGAAGGACATTGTAACCTTTTGCTTCCTGGATAAATACGTCGACGTCATTTCGTATCATGACGTCACACATTTCAAGCGACCCGTGCATCACAGCCAATGAAAATGGTCTGACGAAAGATTGACGTTTCGTCTTCAATCGGATCTCACTTCGGGAAAGTATGATCTGAAATCTTCCGTTGAGTAATTTTGACTTTGTCAGTTCGTCGGATGATTCCAGAATGAGTCGCACGCTTTGAGTATCGTCGTTTTTTATGGCGTCCAACCAAAATTGATATTGCGGTAACGTCAAGATCATGTCTCCGACAGATGCTTTGAGCGGTTGCATGTTGAGCTGATAGGAGAGCGGAATCAAACCTGCAGTCAACACACCAAAAGTCCAAAACCTTAGGCAGCGTGTGAGTGACTAACACAAGATATCCTTTGCGTCTGTCAATGCCTAATTTACCAACAAGTTGTATTGCAAAATAAGATTCTCGACGAAAAGACACCAGTGATGATTTGCATTAGACTATGTTTATGATCGATCATCTATATTCTATAGATGTCTTCAGTTCATGATTATGTTCTTTCAGATAAGATAACCTTATCTTAACTTAAGTCAATCTACCTGACCACTGTGCAAGAAGACACAGTTGATAAGAAGATATCTTTTGGCGGTTTTCGCTGTCTTTTTATGAAACTCAGTCGGATGGTCGCAGACAGTGACAGCTAAATCACCCGCGCTACGCGCCCCCGCCATATAAAGGGCTTTAAAATAACATGGAAAGTTGTGTACTCTTCCGGTCGATCGTCAGGGATTCAACATGCAGACTGAAAGCAATGCACACTGAAAAGCATGCAATACAATGTCATGTATATACAGATATGAAATCAATTAAACAAGAAGTAGGCCTAAGGCACATCACTCTGGAGATGCAGGTAGACAGATAAGTTTGGAGGCGGGAAACAGATAGACAGACATAATTATGGAATGACACAAAGTCACCAGCACTGGATAAATATAAGTTATAATACACCATAAACGCATTAATAAATTATACGCAAACAGGTGCAAATGTATATCGATCAGAAGCATTACATTGGTCAAGGCTAACGTATTGGAAGAAGATAAATATGAAGGTAGTAAAAGATACATATTTGCATGTCAACTCGATTTCTAGCGACAGCAACAACAGCAACATTCAAAGTAAACCCAGAAAACAAAATGCTGCTGACTTGCAATATTATTATATCTTAGAGATAATGACCTTATTGCACCCATTAACTTGCAGTGTATTTATTGATTATTATCTGCCTGTGGGAGAAAATGTGGATAAATATTTGAGGTCCATTTAAAAACGGTAAAGGCGTGACTCGCCAGCATTCCACGGCAGCATCCGTCGCTGAGGAAGGGATGGGGTGTCGCAACCCCATGGCACCTTGTTAAAATGTCTTTTCTCTGGTCGTTGCCCTGCCAGAATTTTTGCTCTGCCCAGAATTTGTTCTGTCATATTTTCTTACTATTGAGGTCCGCAGTACGTCCAGGTTACGGAGTTGAGAATCCATGGCCGGATTTAGGTTGGTGGGGGCCCTGAGGCAAACACTAAGCCAAACAGTATGGAATACTTTTTTATAATTAACTATTAACTAATAACTAATGTACTGTAGTCTGTAGGTAAGTTACATCTTTAACTGTACTACAGACAGACTCACTTGAAGTCACTTCACTCACAGAGTAACAGTCACAGTAATGACAGTAATCACAGTATGATCAACTTATTGACACTTTTCTTGCTTTGCTATTAGCGAAGTCTTTAATGATGTCACGAAAGTCAATGCTTCGCAAGACATCGTTTTCAATGCTCATCAGTGACAGCCAATTCAACTTCTTCTGGTCCAAAGTTGTTCTAAGACGATTTTTATTTTTTTATTTTAAGCTTGGAAAAGGATCTTTCTCCACTGCAATTTGAGACCATCATACATAGATATATGCGCAGCATGATATCAATGTTAGGAAACACATCATAACATCATAATTATTAATTTATTATATTTCTTGTCTGTTTTGAAATTTATCTTATTTTACAATTTCAACGTGACAATTGTCTGCCGTTTTGCCGGAAATCAACATCAGACTCAGTTTATAATATATTTATATAGCGCTTACATTTTTATATCGCGACGCTGACAATAAGTTACAAGTAATATGACTAATATCTACTATTTTTAGTTTTGTAGGTCTATTTACAATATTTATTACATTTATTTCTATTTATCTATTTTTTGGTGTTTGGTGGAATTGGTGGGGGCCCTGAGGCAGCTGCCTCATTTGCCCCATAGTAAATCCGGCCCTGTGAGAATCTAATTGCCGCATACAACTGACAGCATAACTGACAGGCGTAACTGACAGGCGTAACTGCTGTCTATTTGTATTTCAAATGACACTTAGTCTAGTTACTTACTTGAGCATACAACAATAACCTATTTGCGTGATGCCTGACTCAGTGGGACTTATTTATGTGAAAATTTTACATCTGAAAAGTGAAAATTGCTGTGTTCATAAACATCAGATTTTCAAATGTTCTCGACTTCAAAGTGTGGTCTCTCTCACGCGGTTTCTCTTTTCGGTCCCTCCTCCCAAACTCCCTCCCACTCTCCCTTGCGACCCTCTCTCTCACACTTTTTCTTTCTGCTTATCTCTCTCCCTCTGTCTGTATGTTTGCCTCTAACCGTCTGTCCGTCAGTCTATATGTATGTCTCTTTGTCTGTTTGTCAGTCTCTCTCTGTAACTGTGTCTGTCTGCTGTCTGCCTCTCTATCTGTCTGTATCTGTCTGAGCTTTCACTACTCAATCTGTTCAAAGTCAGAAACCTTTGCACTTTGAATTATATCTATTCCGCAAAGAATAAACCTATGGAATAGCGATCATAAGACTCTCACACTCAAATCATAATCGTAAGCCTAAATATATGTATATACACAATTTTGTATATAATTATATTATATTTATATATAATTATATGCAATACTATTAAACATATATATGTACGCCTAGCACATATTTCATTATGACATACAGTCTAGATCTAATAGTCCCGATTACAATTGGCAAGTCGTACAGCGTATATTCACGCGGCTCGGTCGCAAAGAAAAGTGCGCTGTACACGAGTGTAAATAATGTGTTTGCGAGTGCGCGCGCGCGTGTGTGCTTGTGGGTGTTTGAGTAGGTATGAGGCGTGTGTGTGAAAAATATATTCGACGTGACATGTAATACGACTGGACATGTCCTACTGAATAAGAGATTTTCTTTTCAAGGTCTATTAGTCTAATAGCCTGTTGCCACAATGATTTAACGCAGTGATTTAACGCAGTTCTTTTCTAGCGCTCTCCCTCGCTACGAGATATATTCGATCGGCAACGCAGACAAAATTTCCTCGAATTCTTATTCCGTCCATGTAGCGATAGAACTTGGATATTCCAGGAATATTGCTGTACATGAAATCTATTTCTGCGACAGCCCAGATTTGATTGATCGCGATAATCACTGGTTTGTTATCGTAGACCTCTTTTACGTCGTCGGATATCAAAGCAATTTGAAGATTGAAGACCAGTATTCCAGCGAAAAATACGTACGCCACATGAGCGCAATACAAACCCAATGGCAAATAGATATCAAACTGTCTCAGATCCGACATGTTGTTGAATATCAACACGAATGTGTAAAAGGTAGGGAAGAGTCCAGAAAACTCCTCAACGCATTGATTGTTTCCTCTTTGCGACAACAGAACGAAAAGTCGTGAAAAGCAGAACAAAAAAATTGCCGTGAGTCCCAGACACATGTAGAGAGTGACCATCATCCTCTGTATGTATACAACGACGTGTCCAATGGTTTCAGACACAGCCGACAATTGCATGATGGATTCAAGAATCACAGGTGTTTGAATGGCATAGCTTATTGTGAGAAACATGGCGCCTTGCCTCGTCGGATGGTCAAGAATGATTATTTCAGTGAGGACCAATATCGCGTAGACAGCGTTGACGTATTGGCTTAATACGGAGGAACAACCAAAAGCACTATCTTTACTTCCATCTTGAATATTCTTTGACAGCGCGTAAAACAGCTTTCTATTTCTCCAGCCTATAACGAATGCCGCAATGTAATACAAGATGATCATTACAGAATGGACAGTCAGATATGTTTCCAGAATAATCTTCATGTTACCGGTGAACGAAAGATGTGAGTAGCTTTCGCATTCAACGGCTAACTCCTTGAAATTCGACGAATTTCCATAGGCTTCATTTCTGTTCGGAATCAATGTTCCACTTAAAAACACTTGATAGATGGAAAACACGCAGGTATAAATCAACTTCAGAAGTAGGCAAGATAGGAATGGCTTACGCTTGCTGATCACTGATCTCGTTATCCAGTCGGCAATAATCGATTCTTTGAGTACCTGTCGTCCAGATTCAGAATAGGATGATTTGCGGTCAAGGTAGACCATGAAAAGTAGCGGGCTCTTAAGAAAATGCCTGGCTTTGTCCGATCCATATGTCATGTATTCTGTTATATCATACCACTTGTATCGAAACACCCCAACGATATCCTGCCTCACCATGTACGTTCCGGGCGTTTCCCACAACACCATCATGAACTGGAGCGTTCCTAGGTGTGCGGCAAATTCAATTGGTCTCAATCCAAGTTCATCCTCCATACGAAGAAGTTTAGCAATGCTTTCTTCAGGAGGCATCTCGCAGAGCCTTTTGTAAGTTCTAACAACTGCCTGTTCATATTTCGGGTGATAGAAAGCAACGCAAACCAAACAGTGAAGCACATTGTAACCTTTGGCCTCCTGGATAAATACGTCGACGTCATTTCGTATCATGACGTCACACACTCCCAGCGATCCATACATAGCAGCCAATGAGAAAGGTCTGACGAACGATTGACGTTTCTTCTTCAGACGGATCTCACTTCGGGAAACTGTGAACTGAAATCTTCCGTTGAGTAATTTCAGTTTTGTCATGGTGTCGGATGACTCGAGAATGAGTCTGACATTTTGGGAGTCGTCGTTTTTGATGGCGTCCAACCAAAATTGGTATTTTGGCAAAGTCAACATCGTGTCTTTAGCCGATGTCTTCGGTGGCTGCATTTTGAACTTTGTAAGCAGGTAGGAAGTCAATGGTCTTTGCGTATAGTCACGACGTCAGAGACGAGATCTGTGCAGAAAAGTAACAGAAGTTAGCACTGTTAGCTAATTTCATCAAGATTACAACAGTGACAATCTATGTCAGGGAACTATAAATTATATTATATAACTACCTAGCCAGCTGAAGTTCATGATTTAGATTGGCCGCAGATCGTCCCATTCCGGTCTGCAATTACAGCATTGATGCAGTTTTGAGAGTGCATGGAATGGCTCATTGACGGACGAATACTCAGGGTTGGGTTTATGTAAAAAATTATAATCCAACTCTGGTTATCCTGTTTCTGATGTCAGCCTTTTACGGCTAAACGTTTGAGTTTCTCATACTCTCATACAATGTATTTTCTACATCTGTTCCAGTTTCTCATAAAGCACTGTCCGCTTACAGATCAAACTGCAGCGACACTCACATGCACATAATTATTGACAAGCGCCATTTTATATTTTGGCATTGCTGTGCAATGTGCATGCTAATTCTTCCCCATCATCTACAGCAGTCGATTTGTAGGTGCACCTAGTGGTTAGCACATTTCCTGCTTTATTCACAAAGAACTTCACAGACCTTAATGAGTGTGTGACTGTGTGTAACTTAACCCTATATTGCATACACATTGC
Source organism: Lumbricus rubellus (assembly GCA_945859605.1). Taxonomy (NCBI): domain Eukaryota; kingdom Metazoa; phylum Annelida; class Clitellata; order Crassiclitellata; family Lumbricidae; genus Lumbricus; species Lumbricus rubellus. The sequence continues at coordinate 40,876,615 of OX243815.1, read as the reverse complement.
ACAGACTAGGTGTGCAATAAATATTGTTAAGTATAGGCAAAATTTCAGTGTCACGGAATGTTGCACGGTGTTAATCTGGGGCAACAGTAAGATATTCTGCTATCACTATTTCGCAATTGCAAATGAATTTGCAGCATGAAGTGGCAAAAGAGAATAATTTTCGCAGATGCAGAACTACTTTATTCAAATGTAAAAGTTTATTTGCTCATGCATTTGCTCTGTGCAATATAGGGTTTATCGTCTTGCTGGCTATGTCGCCTCAAATCGGAGGGAGTTGTTAGTCACGATCCCATCCATTTCTGGTCGTATGATTCTTCACTCTGATGCCCTTAGCAAAATATGGTTTGCGCAGCATCCTATAATTATATTTATGTCACGAACTGATTGGTAGCCTATTTCATTGGCTGCTGGCTCTGGTGAGGTCTGAAAACCTTTCAGTTCCATCACAATGTTTTGTTGATATGTGCGCACCTCATAAGTTCATTTTCAAAAGTAGCTATAATTTCATGACCTTTTCAGATTTATATATATAAAAATTATATATTATTTATCCTTGTTGTCATAACTATCCCTGCCGTCGCTGCCGACCTCTCAGACTTGAAGGCACCAACTTTCTTAAATAGACAGGACCGTACGTTTGGAGAGTACCGTAGTAATTATATAAATTCTTTTGCAAAATGATTGAGCATTTAAAATTTATCGCATGCATAATTAATGAATTAATATGAGTGAGATTACCGTAAAACAATCGATGCGGTATAAATAAATGGTTCGAAAAAAATTATTGAATTAAATCATTAAATCAGTAGGCCCATCATCAAAAGAATTTTTTCGCCAGCGTCAATATGCTATGATATTACAAGAAAATATTCCACAAGAAACAGTATGAATAAGCTTACCTCAGTAGCCAACTTTGAAAATCTACAGAATAGGCCACAAGACACTGTTGGCGACCAGACACGTAGTTTTAGTAAATTATTTCAGACTTCTTCTCGTTTATGAACTCATCGAATGGAGTATTAGGCTATAATATAAGCGACTATATCCAATCGCGTACTGGGTTTTAATAGAATTTGCAAAAGAATCGTCAAATTATATTAGAATACCTTAATTCAGTTGAATATTCCTGTATGTTCGGGAACAGTTGACAGTGTCTGTTAAACTACAGCGTTTTGATGGAATTCGTCGACTCATCAGAGGATCGCATGCAGACCTACTGACCGCCAAACCACTCACTAGGCACGATTACAAGGACAGTAATTGACAGACTGCAAAAATCCTGTCATTCAGACACACACAACACAGAGACATACAGAGACAGGAGACCAGGCAGACAGACGTACGTACTACCTATAGCCTACAGTACACGATTAAAGTAAAAACGAATGCATTAATTAAAACTAAATGGAAACTAATTGATTTGTGGCGGACATGCTCGCTAATGCATGGCACAATGGATTGGAAATGAAAATTAATGGTCACATCGATATTTAATAATTAATTAATTAATCCACCAACCTGTCGTTCATTGTTTTTATTTCTACTCAACGACTCTCAGTGCAACCTACGTTTTACACTGGTTCAACTCTTGATATTTCATTTTGGACTCGAAAACCTTTAAACTTTACGGGCTGACCACTAACTCGCCAAAGATGATAAGGCTTTATGAACGGCAAATATACAATAAAGCGCTATAAACGAGTAAAAATCCAAAATCTTCGGGAAATTTCGTCAATTTTCGCGTCCGAAAAACCTGATGACCTTTTTTAGTCATTCGCTTCGAAATACGCATGAATAGGCGCATATACCCTGATTTACTAGCGTGTGCCCGTAGGCCTTTACCCTGGTTTTCGGGAGGTGAGTATACGATGCCGTTTTCCCCAGAGGTGAGTAGCCTATACGCTGTATACCCGCGTATACCCTCGTGTGCAGCCTTGTCTGTGCGTCTCTTTCTGTCTTTGTGCCAGTAGTAGCCAGAATAGGACGATTTGCGGTCAAGGTAGACCATGAAATGTAGCGGACTCTTAAGAAAATGTCTGGCTTTGTCCGATCCATGTATCATATATTCCGTTATATCATACCACTTATAGCGAAACACTCCAACGATATCCTGCCTCACCATATAAACTCCCAGCGTTTCCCACAACATCATCATGAACTGGAGCGTTCCGAGGTGTGCGGCAAATTCCAGAGGTCTCAATCCAAGTTCATCTTCCATACGAAGAAGTCTCGTAATGCTTTCTTCAGGAAGCATCTCGCAAAGCCTTTCGTAAGTTCTAACTACTGTCTGTTCATGCTTCGGGTGATAAAAAGCAACGCAAACCAGACAATGAAGCATATTGAAATCTTTAACATCATGGATAAAAACGTCGACGTCATTTCGTATCATGACGTCACACACTCCCAGCGAATCGTGCGTCACAGCCATTGAGAAAGGTCTGACGAACTGGTGACGTTTTTTTTCTTACGCTCTATTATAGGCCTATACGCAACTTTTTTCTCTGCATCAGAGGACTGGGACTGACCGCTAACCAACACACTTAGTAGCATTGCCATGACTGCACAAACAGACTGGAAAAATACAGACAGGCAGGTAGACAGGCAGGCAGATAGGTGGACAGACAGACAGACAGACAAACAGACAGACCTGTACAATTACCAAACTACACCTAAATATTACTCGATAAGTGAAAAATAAATGCATCAAAGAGGAACAACTGGGCACAAAATGCGTAATAATTGTGTATTGATTAGCAGAAAGTAAATACGTGCGTTAATGCACCGCGAAACGTGTTCATATCGTCTAATGGAAACATACATGTAAAATCAATCTATCGCCCATTGTGTGATTTATATTCAAGGACTCAGTGCAACGACTACGCGATTTTGCGCTGCCAGAAAACGACGAACGTATAATAAGAATATTCCTTGAATATTACACGAACGAGAAGATAAAATAATCAGGTCCCATCTTTATTCTAGACTACTTAGCCTACTTGTTGAAGATTCGTCTTCTTGTCATTACTTATTTAATTGGCTTAGTAGTAGTACTTCGGGCTTAACGACACTGTTTCATATTGAAGATGATTAGTGTCGGAGGCAGAGTACAACCTCACACTCCACGTTTATATTGCGACCGAGCCACCCGCAGTAAAGATCCGAGAAATTAATCTCTGACCGGGAATCGAACCCGGACCGCCGGCGTGGCGAGCGGGCTACAACCCGCTCGGCCACGCAGGATCTCTAATTGGCTTAGCTTCTGATTTCCTTATATAGGGAACGATTACCTTACAGTAGACTATAACTTGAATCGCATGAACTATTGCACATTATCTTGATAAGAAGTAGGCCTAACGATCAGCAAGATACATGTATTGTACTGATTCCATTAAGAATGTCACGAACTCGCCTGGGAAAATATCTACAGATTCCCCTCCGGAGTGGACGGTCAAACCATGTTCAGAGTTTCTTCGTTGCATGTGATGAAATAATTATGAGAAGTAACGGCATTGTGATATGAGTAACACGCACTTATAAATAATCTCTAATCTAATGACCACTACGGCGACGATATTATATTATGGTCTAATCATACTCTAATGTCTAAAAGTCAGTCAAGCAAAATCGCTATAGCCTAACAAACTACGATCCAGCGGACAGCCAGGACAAAATCCGATGGATGAAGACATCCAATACTATGACTATTATACATCACACCTGAACTCGAATAGATCTACAAAGTCAGAAGCTCTTAATATAGCCTATAGAAGAGAATCAGGTTGTTCAATATGACTGTGATTTAACGTCATTGTTTTCTAGCGCTCGTTCTCGCCACGAGATATATTCGATCGGCATCGCAGACAAAGTTGCTTCGAGTTCTTAGTTCTTTTACGTAGCGATAAAATTTTGATTTTGCAATAATTTGGCTGAATATGAAGTCCATTTCTCCGACAGCCCAGATCTGATTGATCGACACGATCACTGATTTATTTTCGTACACGTGTCTTACGTCATCGGAGAATATCGCAATTTGAAGATTGAAGAAGAGTATAGCGGCGGTAAATACGAATACCACGTGAGCGCAATACAGGAAAAACGGAGAATAGATCTCAAGCTGTCTCAGATCCAACATGTTGAAGTATATCAATCCGGTTGCGTACACGGCAGAGACGATCCCAGAAAACTCTTCAACGCATTGACTGTAACCTCGTTGGGAAAACATCATGAAGAGGCGTCCAAAGCAGAGTATGGAAATCAATGCCAGCCCAAAGAACAACCAGGCACTTTGCGTCATTCTCCGTATGTACACGACGACGTGTCCAATGGTCTTTGACGCAGCCAAGCAATGCGTTATGGATTCCAGAATAACAGACGTTTGAATGGTATGGCATATGGTAAGAAAGAAGGCGTTCTGTTTCGTTGGATGGTCGAGAATGACTATCTCAGTTAGGACCAATATCGCATAGACGAGGTTGACATATTGCTGTAGTAGTGCGAGACGACCAAAAGCACGATCTTTGCGTCTGCCCTCAATATCCTTTGACAGTGCTAAAAATAATTTTCTATGTTTGAAGCCTATGACAAAAGTCGCAATGTAATACAAGATGATCATTACAGAATGGACAATGAGATAAGTTTCCAGAATGATCTTCAAGCTGCCAGAGAACGAAAGATGTGAATAGCTCTCGCAGGCAACGGCTGATTCGTTGATATTCGACAAAAGCCCCTGGCCGTCACTTCGATACGGTATTAGTGTTCCACTCAAAAACACTTGATAGATAGAAAACGTGAAGGTATAATAGACTAACTTCAGAAGAAGCCATATGAGGAATATATAACCTTTGCTTTTCACTGACCTCGCAATCCAGTCCGAAATGATAGATTCGTTAAGAACCCGTCGACCACTTTCAGAATAGAAAGAGGTACGATCAAGGTTAATCATGAACTGCAGCGGACTCTTAAGAAAATGCCTGGCCTTATCAGATCCATGTGTCATATATTCTGTTATATCATACCACTTATAGCGAAACGCTCCAACGATATCCTGCCTCACCATGTACACTACGGGCGTTTCCCACAGCACCATCATAAACTGAAGCGTTCCGAGATGTGCGGCAAACTCCATAGGTCTCAATCCCAGTTCATCCTCCATACAATGAAGTTTAGCAATGCTTTGTGCAGAAAGCATTTCGCAAAGCTTTTCGTAAGTTCTAACAACCGTCTGTTCATGCTTCGGCTGATAGAAAGCAACGCAAACCAAACAATGAAGAATGTTGTAACCTTTGGCCTCCGGGATACATACGTCGACGCCATGTCGTATCATGACGTCACACACTTCAAGCGACCCGTGGATCACAGCCAATGAAAATGGTCTGACGAACTGGTGTCGTTTCGTCTTCAAATGGATCTCACTTTGGGTAACTGTGAACTGAAATCTTCCATTCAGCAAATTTAATTTTGTCAGATAGTGGGATGAGTCGAGAATGAGTCTGCCGTTTTGAATATCGTCATTTTTGATGGCGTCCAACCAAAACTGGTATTTAGGTAATGTCAAGACGATGTCTCCGACAGATGCCTTGTCTGGTTGCATATTGAGCTGAAAGGATAGCAGAATCACACCAGTCCTGATTTCACAATCTTAACCTCGTAACTTACAACCACGCGATGTCAATCAAAATTTATGAAAAGTTTGTTATGTCCATAAGACGAAGTAGCTACTAACGATGGGAAAGAAATGACTTTATTTACAAATAAAATGTGGTGCGCTGAAACCTTTGAATGAATAGAAAACATGCAATAGGCCTATGAGTTGAATAGATCTAAATGGACAATTAAACAAGCTATTGAATGCAAACCTATTTCTTTGAGTCACACGTTGACCAAACGCTCATGTCGATGTATAGAAGACGCTGACTGTTTCTATCGTCATTCAATTAAATTTTCAAGAGCTTGTCGAAGCACAAAAAGAGAAGCCCCACAATTAGATCTAAAATAAGCGCAGTCATGGAATTCTTACCGGAAATCACCTGACAGTGTGATAATTCCGTTTATGACTCGATTTCAAACTAAGATTCTCGACGAGAACACGCCAGTGATGATTTGCATTATGTTTATGAGCGATCATCTATTGATGTTTTCAGTTCATAAATCTGTTCTTTCAGATTGGATAATCTTATCTTAACTTAAGTCAATCTACCTGACGAATGGGCACCAAAACACAGTAGACCATTTAGGCCTATACGAGAAGATATCTGTAGGCTGTCTTGAACAGTGTTTTCGCTGTCTTGTTTTTATGAAACTCGTTCAGATGGTCGCAGACAGTGACAGTTAAAACACACCACCGTTTTAAATGACTTTAAAATAACATGAAAAATGTGTGTACGGTACTCTTGCGGTCGATCGTCAGCGATAGAAGATGCAGCCTGCAAGCGATGCATACTGAAAAGCATATTTGCACAGATATGAAATCGATCAGTTAAACAGGAAAGCGCAACACACCGAGAGGGCAGGCAGGCAAGCAGACAAGCAGGCAGGAAGAAAAAAAAACAGGAAGGGGGGTAACCGCAAAAGCACAACGGCAGTTGACAGTTACTGGATAAATATAACATAAACGCATTAATTATGAGCACACAGGCGCAAATGTATATCGAGTAGAACTATAGAAGCATTATTATAGGCCTACATTAACCTAATGCGCGGTCAAGGTTAACGTATTGGAAGAAGATAAAATTCAACTCGATTTTCTAGCAACAACAAAAACAACTTTAAGTTAACTTAGAAAACTAAAAGCTGCCTTTCAAACTTGCTTGCAATATGATATCCTAAATAGTGACTTCATTGCACGAATTAACTTGCGGTGTAGGCTATTCATTGATTATCATCATGTGGGAGAAATTGTGATTAAAAATTAAGGCCCGAGCAAAAATGGAAAACGCGTTAGTCGTCAGCATTCAAGGGCAGGGGCGGTTCCAGAGGGAGGCAATCCGGCCATGGCCCCCATTTCAAAATTGCATGGGATGTGCCCCCCATTTGGTTTCAAGAACCTTAAGATCAATGCACGACTAGAGAAGTCATAGCATTATTACGAAGAGATACGAAGAGATTATGACCGGACGGCAGGGAAAATCGTATATTTTTTTACACATTTCGGCCGGATGACTGAAAAAAAGGTCATCAGATTTTTTGGCAGGGAAAATGGTATAATCTTTTTCCAGGCAAAGATCACCGTAATTTTTGCCCCTCCAGGCCCAATATCAACTTTCTGGATCCGCCACTGTTCAAGGGCACCAGCGCTTCTATAAGGAAATGGTCTAGCCGATCGTTATGCCCTCTCCAAAAACCCACGATCCTCGAAAGGTCAAAAAGGCTCGATGAGTAAATCTCAAACGATCATCATCATGTGACGCTATACACCCTAGTAGCCTATGTATGATTGTGTGTACGAATGTGCGTATGTTCGGTTGAATAGATGAATGGGTGGATGGGTAGATGGATGGAAGGATGTATGTGTGTGAATATTTGTAGGCCTACATGACATTGTATATCATTATTAGCCTATTAGGCCTAATTGGAGCAACGGGATCGACTGGAAAGAGTTTGAGTATTTAGCAATTGCGGTTACCGGTACATATGTATTCCAGTTTACTATTCAGCTGTAAATTTTTGGCTGTCTTGATCTGTGCACCAGTTTCTCTCCATGTGAAATCCTTCATAGTCTGTATCAAAGTAGGGCCTATAGGGCCTATCGGCGCAGTTTTCTGGTGTAGTATAGACCTAATTACCTAATTGAATAGTAAGCACGCAATCACATTTGAGTCGATCTAATCGAATCAGCTTCGTGATTGTAATAGAAATCATTGTAGGGATGCGATCTCCACTATGATTATTATTTTTGCCAAAATAAACAGAAAGTACATTTCGACACGAGAACAATTTTCGCTTGACGAACATCCGCTATTACAATAATGTCTTTGCTCCATTAAGAATGTCACTATACTGACGCGCCCTCGAACTGCGCACAGTTAAGTATCTACATACTACCCTCCGGAGTGGACATTAATTGAAGGAGTGTTCGGGGTTTGTGAGTCACTCGTAATGAAATAATTTTGAGAAGTGACGAAATTGTGTTATCATCAAAACACACATAGGTTTATTACCTCTGCTCCCATAACGATATTATCGTCCCAAATGTCAAAATACCAGTCAAATCTGAATAGTTTATTACGATCGACCTGGCAGTCAGGACAAAATCTGATATATTCAAACAACCATTCAAATAAAATTACAGGCTTTCTAATTTACGTCTATACATTTGACCTGGACTTGTGCACTGGATAAGAAATCTCCACTCTAAAAAGAACTAAGTCGTTGCCACTGTGAATTGACGTCGTTGTTTTCGAGCGCTCGTCCTTGCTACGAGATATACTGGATCGGCGTCGCAAACAAAATTCTGTCGAATTCTGATCTCATTGATGTAGAAATAAAATTTCGATGTTGCAGGAATATTGCTGTATATGAAGTCTATCTCTCCGACAGCAAAGATCTGATTGATTGAGATGATCGCTGATTTGTTTTCGTAGACGTGTCTTATATCGTCGGAGAACAACGCAATTTGAAGATTGAAGATGAGTATAGCGACCATGAACACGAACACCACATGGGTGCAATAGATGCCGAACGGGAAATAGACGTCAAACTGTCTCAAATCTGGCATGTTCACATATATCAATCCTGTTGTATACATGGCAGAGGCGAACCCAGAAAACTCCTCAACGCACTGATTGCTATCTCTTTGAGAGAACAGAACGAAAAGTCGCCCGAAGCAGAGTACGGTAATTACTGACAACCAAACGAACAACCTGGTACTTGTCCTCATTCTTCGTATGTAGGCTATTCCACGACGTGTCCAATGGGTTTCAACACAGCTAAGCAGTGCGTTATGGAGTCCAGAATAACATACGTTTGAGTTAAATGGCATACGGTAAGAAACAAAGCGCTCTGCCTCGTTATATGGTCGAGAATGACTATTTCAGTAAGGACCAATATCGCATAGAGCGCGTTGATATATTGCTGTAGTAGTGCGAGACTGCCAAAAGCACGATCTTTACGTCTCCCCTGAATATCCTTTGACAGTGCTAAAATAATTTACTATTTCTTGAGCCAAAGACGAAAGACGCAACGTAATACAAGATGATCATTACAGAATGGACAATGAGGTATGTTTCTAGAACGATTTTCAAACAATCGGAGAACGCAAAATGTGAGTAGTTCTCGCAGGCAATGTCTGATTCATTGAAATTTGATGAATTTCCGGAATCCTCACCTCGGTGTCGTGTCAGTGTACCACTTAAAGACACTTGATAGATGGAAAACACGCAGGTATAGACCAACTTCAGTAGAAACCAAATGATGAATATCTTACTTTTGCATCTAACCGACCTCGTTATCCAATCTGAAATGATAGATTCGCTGAGAACCCGACGTCCAGTTTCGGAATAAAATGGTTTACGGTCAAGGTAAACCATGAACTGCAGTGGACTCTTAAGAAAATGCCTTGCTCTGTCCGATTCATGTGTCATATATTCTGTTATATCATACCACTTATAACAAAACACTCCAACAATATCCTGCCTCACCATGTAAACTCCGGGTGTTTCCCACAACACCATCATAAACTGGAGCGTTCCGAGGTATGCGGCAAATTCAATTGGTCGCAATCCGTGTTCATCCTCCATACGAAGAAGTTTCGCAATGCTTTCTTCAGGAAGCATCTCGCAGAGCTTTTTGTAAGTTTTAACAACCGCCTCTTCACACTTCGGCTGATAAAAAGCAACGCAGACCAAACAATGAAGCAAGTTGTAATCTTTTGCTTCTTGCATAAGTACGTCGACGTCATTTCTTATCATGACGTCACACACTCCTAGCGATCCATACATAGCTGCAAATGAAAATGGTCTGACGATCGAGGCTCGTTTCGCGTTCAAATGGGTTTCACTTCGAGAAAGCGTGAACTGAAATCTTCCGTTGAGTAATTTCAGTTTTGTCAGATAGTCGGATGACTCCAGAATGAGTCGCACGCTTTGAGTATCGTCGTTTTTGATGGCGTCCAACCAAAATTGGTATTGTGGCAACGTCAAGATCATGTCTCCGATAGATGCTTTGAGTGGTTGCATGTTGAGCTGAAAGGAGAGTAGAATCACACCTGTCAGCACACCAAATCCTGATGCTAGGACTTGTGGGGCTTACCTCACAAATTCCTTTACACCGTTTAATGGAACACATCGGAAAAGTTTGTGTAGCATTAATCCTTTAATTAGTCCTACTATCAAAACTAAAATGATTTTGCTGAAAGTTTTTGATTCGTGCATTTATTTTTGCAAATTAGGCTAATTTCCATCTGCTTTGTTTTGAACAATTAACCTACACTAACAGGTATGTTTATTCCTACTAGATAATTCTTTTTGCTTTGTTTTAGAGAACTTAAAACATTTGAAACACATAAAACACTCAGAGTCACTGAAGAAATTCGAGTTGACACTCTCTGAACATTGCTCAGGACACTTAAAACAATTAGAGCCACTTTAAAACTTTTTATTAGAGCATCAATTTTTCAATTATCCGCATTTTTCAACAAAGGGGATAGAATGGTTTATCCCCCGGATAGTCTAGACCAGGTAATTCTATACGGGCGATAGATTAATTCATCCCCGGATAGCTTTAAGGGGGTTTAGAATATCCCGTGACGCCGGCAGTGAAGGTGGGGAAGTAAGAAATTGGCCGGGAGCGGGGCGAGTCCTAAATGTCCCGAGCAACGCCGGGTACCCCAGATAGTATAAAATAAAATCATTACTTTCTTTTAAAATTAATGTACTGTGCTGAAACACATGAATGAATAAGAACATACAGTATGTTAAAGTTTAAAGTGTTGAATACTCACCTACTTGTTTGAGTCACAAGTTAAGTTGACCAGAAACTCCTGTACAGTCCTTGTAGAAATTAAGCTCTGACGCACCTGTCAGTAAACCTTTTCAGAGGATGTCGAAGCGCAAAAGGAAACGCTCCGCAATTAAATCTAAAATATGTTTTTGCTGAAAATAATAAATCCGTTTATGACTCGATTTCAATCTAAGATTTGTGACGAGAACACGCCTCTGATGATTCGCATTTTACTTATGAGCTATAATCTATTGGAATGATACCATAATTTGTTCTCTCCAATTCGATAGCATTATCTTAACTTAAGTCAATCGACCTTGACAAGGCACAGAAAGTGATGTAATAAGCTTATACCAAACAAATGTTTTTCAAGGGCAACGGCCTCTGTTGTCATAGGCCTTCGTCAAATCTGGATCCATCCATCTACGATACAGTTGCCCATATACATTACATGAGAAGATCACCTTCGGCTGTTTTCGCTGACTATTTTTTTATGAAACTCAGTCTGATGGTTGCATGCAAAGACAGCTAAAACACCTCGCTTCTTCACCAATGAACGGCTTTAAACAATATGCAACCTTTTTGCTCTTCCTGTCGATCGCCAGAGTTACAATGCGCAGACTTAGTGCGATGCACACCGAAAAGAATATAATGCATGGACAGAACAGTCAAGCAGGAATGCACAACACTCCGAGAGGGCAGGCAGGCAGGAAAAAACAGGTAGACAAAGCCTACATGCGCAAAAATCACAAAGGCAGTTGACAGTTACTGGATAAATATAACATAAAGGCATTGATTATGAGCAAACAGGCGCAAATGTATATCGATTGGAAGCTTTATAGCCTACATTAACCTAGGCCTAATGCGCGGTCAAGGTTAACGTATTGAAGGAAGACAAAATGTCAAGTCGATTTCTAGAGAAAACAGCAACAGCAACATTCAGTACGTAGGCCTAAACCTAGAAAACTAAAAGCTGCCATTCAAATTGGCTTGCAATATGATATCCTACATAATGACCTTATTGCAACCCATTAAATTGCGGTGTATGCCTATTCATTGATTGTGGGAGAAATAATTGTAGATTAAAAATGAAGGCCCGAACAGAAACGGTAAGCGCGTGAGTCGTCAGCATTCAAGGGCAGATGCAACCCTCGTTAAAGGAAATGGCTTAACCGTCGATTATGCTGTCACCAATAACCCACGCTCAGCAACAGGTCCAAAATGCTCCATCAGTAAATCTCAAATGAGCATCATCATGTGACGCTAGTATCGCCGTTGCATAAACTCCTCTCAGCATTTACAAGATCGTAACCCTTGTCTTTTCCTGTCTTTAACCATCCTCGGATCGAGGGTTGGTCTCAACAGACAAATTTTCTCCATCTTTCTTTGTTTTTTCCCCTCATCATCCGGTCGATAGGCATCTCCATCCGTAACCCATTCTATTTAATTACCACTACTGGCCAATCGCTTTTGACCAATCCTCTATTAGACTCAATTTTATGACCACCTGCTTTGCCTCAGTCTCTGGCCTCTTTGACAACACGAAACGCTAGTGTGTAGGCTGGTGCCCTGTGTCTTACCTCACAGTAACTCTTCACAAATTCGAAGTTTACATTTGCGTTGACCATTCATGCATAAAGTCAGCTAAACTTATTCATAAGCATTGATAACACTATTAACGTGATTGTCGCATTTTTGCGCTCGAATTGTGATAATAGGCTACATCAATAAGTCTAACAACGATTGGTATCAATTTGTCAAAGCGCGAAGCATGATATCAATAATTCAATATGTTGCGGTGAAGAATTCTATATAGGCCTACTTCAGAAGCCACTCTTCTAAATATCTGACGCTGATGAATAATTATTGTTGTGTAAAGTCAACGATATCCTGGGCACGACGTTAAACTGCATCCATCCTCCGCCACAGGGAACCAACAACGTCCCTATGCCGGTCCTAAAGTGCGATAAAAAAAATTCATGTGCAAGTTTTTTTTGATGGAATTTTTTACAATATCAGTATATATGCCTTGTTATAAAAAAATTATTTCCATGTTGCCATATTCATGTATGAACGGATTTTTTTTAGAGCGAAGATACAAATTTCAAACTACTGTCTATAAGCCCGGACAAAGGAGAAAGGTTTGCCAGATGGGTGGCGAACTGGCGATACACTGGCAGGAAAAGACCAAGACGATTGAAATCCGCAAAAACCACGACACAAGTGACAGAGCGGCCCAGATGCTTCAAGGTGTCATGATGTAGAGCAGACATGCACAGGTCGGTCAGGACAGACTGGTGGAGAGAGTCGAAGGAGAGATCGTACTTGGGACACATACGGGCATTGACCCAGGTTGTCCTTCATGCCTCTCTTCCAATATTCTCTTCATTCAGACAAGGTGGTCTAGGTGCTCCAAGATGTTTATGGTATGGAGCAGATCTGCTGACCGGACCGGTTGAAGCTGGACAGCATGACGCGAGACAGACTCAGACAGAGAGTGGCGTCGGACTCTTACGGGCATTTAGCCCAATGATATTGATGATGATGATGAAAGTCAAAGATAAAGATCATCAAAACATGCTTATTGAGTGTACTGTTATATGCATGTGAAACATGGACGCTACGCAAACATGACAGAGACAAACTATTAGTATTTGAGATGAGGTGCTACAGAAGGACACTCCGCATCAGATGGCAGCAGAAGATAACGAACAAGGAAGTACGCAGAAGAGTGAAAAACACCAGAAACATCATACAGCAAATAATGGAAAGCTCAATTTCTTCGGACATGTATGCAGGATGAACAACAACCGACTAGTAAAGCAGACCATATTCGGAATGATTGACGGCACGGGAATCAGAGGAAGACCAAGTAGAGAATGGTTGGACGATGTAAGGGATTAGTGTGGTATGGATATACACGGACTCAGCCTAATAGCACACGCGAAGAGTAGGCCTAAATGGAGAAAAACAGTTAAACTTGCGATTGACACCAACGGGTGTTGAACCCACGGACGATGATGATGATAATGATGATGATGATGAAAGTCATCATCATAAAGCATAAGATATCCAACTGTTCTCACTTGAATGTTTTGTCTCTCTGCCCCCTCTCTATACCCTCTCCGCAAAGAATAGGGGAAAATAATCATATAAAGACTGCTAAATATAATATCACTATCGTATGACTAAGTATGTAGGCCTATGCGACATTTATTATATGTAGGTCTAACATATACTTATTTCACTATGGCATATGTATTACGACCGGGCATGTCACGCAGGATAGACTATAGCGACGTATTTCGGCCTCAGAAGAAAAGTGCGCTGTACACGAGCTATATATGAAAAAATTATATACACTGTGTCCGGAAAAAGCGACCCATTTTGTAAATATGAAAATAAATAGTAAATATTCACCGATTTTTACAATTCAAACACCATTTTAATCCTGACATATTTGTCTAACATTGGTGAAAATATAAAAGTTCCAGTCACAATAATGACGTCATGATGACGTCAGTTGCATCAAACTGCATATAGCCGGCCATTCATGCATGGTTTGGTTGGTATTATTGGCTTTTGGTAAAACGGAAATCCATTTAATAGAGCCAGAAGTAAAAATAAATGCAGCTTATTAAAGGGATTGTCTGCTCTATAAAAAAGTGGTGCCTGATATCCGGGAATATTTGGAACAATAGCCTACACATTTCAACAAAGTAGCGCTTCAGCTCACTGAGTTCGTTAATCTGTTGTACTGTTGACTAAGGTGACTCGGATTTCATTCCTCTTAATCTTTGGCCCCTAAACGGCCGCCCGCTTAAATCCCGCTGATAATAAGAGTTGGAGACTGATGGAGAATAAGGTGCAGTCTGCAAGACAAGGATAAGAGACATTGAAGAACTCCGTAAGCGAATTGTTAACGCCTAGGAGGATTTTGATAAGCTGGTTATCGACGCTGCTGTTGGCTATTAGCGCAACCCTTTTGACGCTTACGTTGAGGCCAAAGATGTACTCTTTGACCACAAATTGCAGTCTGGCACAATTCAGATATAAAAATAAAATTAAACTTACATTTATTGTTGATAAATTACATCATAAAATATTGAAATTTTGGATGATTTTGCGCATTTATTTCTTGAATTTGACTTTTTGTGCAAATGACGTCATTATGACGTCATTATTTGGACTTGAACTTTTATATTTTCACAATTGTTAGAGAAATATGTTAGGATAAGAACGGTCTTTGAATTGTGAAAATCGATGAATATTTACTATTTATTTTAATATTTACAAAACGGGTCGATTTTTTCCGGACACAGTGTATATGTGTGTGTGTGTGTGTTTGGGTGTGTGGGTGTGTGCATGTGTTAGTGTGCTTGTGGGTGCATGTTTAAGTGCTTTGAGTAGGTTTTGAGCATGTGTGTGTAATATATACTACATAACATATATAACAACTGGACAAGCCCTACAGGAAATCATTGTTTCAAGGTCTATTAGTGTCTATAGATATGATGTCGTTGTCTTCTAGCGCTCTCCCTCGTTACGAGATATATTCGATCAGCAACGTAGACAAAACTCTTTCGAATTCTAATTCTTTCCATGGAGTGATAGACCCTAGATATTCCAGGAAAATTGCTGTACATGTAGTCTATCTCTCTGACAGCAAAGATCTGATTTATCGCTACAACCACTGATTTGTTATCGTACACCTCTTTCACGTCGTCTGAGAACAACGCAATTTGAAGATTGTAGATGAGTATACCAGAGACAAATACGAACGCCACATGAGCGCAGTACATACCCAACGGCAAAAAGATATCAAACTGTCTCAGATCCGGCATGTTAAAGAATATCAGCATGGTGGTGTAAAAGGTAGACATGAGTCCAGAAAATTCCTCTACGCATTGATTGTTTCCTCTTTGAGACAGCAGAAGGAACAGTCGTCCAAAGCAGAGCGAGAAAAGTCTGTGACTCCAAGGAGCAAGTAGAAAGTGACCATCATTCTTCGTATATACACAACGACGTGCCCAATGGTTTCGGACATAGCCGACATTTGCATGATGGATTCAAGAATCACAGGTGTTTGAATGGCATAGCTTACGGTGAGAAAGAAGGCGCCCTGCCTCGTTGGATGGTCGAGAATGATTAGTTCAATAAGGACCAATATCGCGTAGACGGCATTCACGTACTGGCTTAATATGGAGGAACAATCAAAAGCGCTATCCTTACTTCTCTCGTGAATATTATTTGACAGCGACAAAAACAACTTTCTATTTCTTAAGCCTATAACGACAGCCGCAATGTAATACAAGATGATCATCATAGAATGGACAATGAGATATGTTTCCAGAATGATCTTCATGCTTCCGGAAAACGAAATATGTGAATAGCTTTCGCATTCAACTGATGACTTACTGAAATTCGCCGAATTTTCGTTATCTTCATTTCGGTACGGCGTCACCGTTCCACTTAGAAACACTTGATAGATGGAAAACACGCAGGTATAGACAAACTTCAGAAGCACGCAACATAGGAATGGCTTACGCTTGCTGTTCACTGATCTCGTTGTCCAGTCTGAAATGATAGATTTGTTGAGAACACGACGTCCAGTTTCTGAGTACGACAATTTGCGGTCAATGGAAATCATGAAATGTAGCGGACTCTTAAGAAAATGTCTGGCTTTGTCCGATCCATGTATCATGTATTCTGTTATATCATACCACTTATATCGAAACACTCCAACGATATCCTGCCTCACCATGTACACTCCGGGCGTTTCCCACAACATCATCATGAACTGAAGCGTTCCGAGGTGTGCGGCAAATTCCAGAGGTCTCAATCCAAGTTCATTTTCCATACAAAGACGTTTTGCAATACTCTCTTCAGGAAGCATCTCGCAAAGCCATTTGTAAGTTTTAACAACCGCCTTTTCGTACTGCGGCTTATAGAAAGCAACGCAGACCAAACAGTGAAGCACATTGTAACCATTGGCTTCTTGGATAAATATGTCGACGTCATTTCGTATCATGACGTCACACACTCCCAGCGATCTATAAATAACTGCAAATGAAAATGGTCTGACGATCGAGGCTCGTTTCAAGTTCAAATGGATTTCACTTCGGGAAACTGTGAACTGAAATCTTCCGTTGAGAAATTTCAGCTTCGTCATATTGTCGGATGACTCGAGAATGAGTCTGAAATTTTGGGAGTCGTCGTTTTTGATGGCGTCCAACCAAAATTGGTATTTTGGTAAAGTCAACATCGTGTCTTTAGCCGATGTCTTCGGTGGCTGCATTTTGAACTTTGTAAGGAGGTAGGAAGTCAATGGTCTTCGCGTAGACACGACGTCAGAGACGAGATCTGTGCTGAAAAGTAACAGAAGTTAGCTAATTTAGTTTCATCAAGATTAGACAACAATGGCATTCTATGTCAGAGGACTATATATTATAAAACTACCTAGCCAGCTGAAGATCATGGTTTACATTGGCCGTAGATCGTCCCATTCCGAATTTTCGGTCTGCAATAGCATTGATGCAGTTTTGAGAGTGTGTGGAATGGCTCATTGACGGACGAATACTCAGGGTTGAGTTTATGTAAAAAATTATAATCCAACTCTGGTTATCATGTTTCTGTTGTCAACCTTTTACGACTAAATGTTTGAGAATCTTATTATTTCATACTTAATGTATTTTCTACATCTGTGCAATTTTCTCATAAAGCACTGTTCGCTTACAGTTCAAACTGCTGCGACACTCACATGCACATAATTATTGACAAGCGCCATTTTTTATTTTGGCATTGCTGTGCAATGTGCATGCTAATTCTCCCCCTCCCCATTTATTTACAGCAATCGAATTGTAGGTGCACCTAGTGGTTAGCACATTTCCAGCATTATTCACAAAGAACTTCACAGACCTTAGGTGTGCAATAGGCCTATTGTTAACCTACAGAATAGGCCACAAGACATTGTAGGCGACCAGACACGTAGCCTAGTTTATATAGGCTATAATATAAGCGGCCATATGCAATCGTGGGCTGGGTTTTAATAGCATTTGCAATAGAATCTTCAAATCATATTAGAATACCTTATTTCAGCTGAGTATTCCTGTATGTTTGGGAACAGTTGACAGTGTCTGTTAAACTACAGCGTTTTTATGGAATTCGTCGACTCATCAGCTCGAGGATGGCATGCAGACCTACTGACCGCCAAACCACTCACTAGGCACGATTACAAGGACAGTAATTGACAGACTGCAAAAATCTTGCCACTCAGACACACACAACACAGAGACATACAGAGACAGGAGACCAGGCACACAGACGTACGTACTACCTATAGCCTACAGTACACGATTAGAGTAAAATCGAACGCATTAATTAAAACTAAATGGAAACTAATTGATTTGTGGCGGACATGCTCGCTAATGCATGGCACAATGGATTGGAAATGAAAATTAATGGTCACATCGATATTTAATAATTAATTAATTCGCCAACCTGCCGTTCATTGTTTTATTTCTACTCAACGACTCTCAGTGCAACCTACGCTTTACACTGGTTCAACTCTTGATATTTAATTTCGGACTCAAAAACCTTTAAACTTTACTTTGAAGTTTGTGGGCTGACCACTAACTCGACAAAGGTGATAAGGCCCTGTGAACGGCAAATATACAGTAAAGCGTTATAAACGAGTAAAAATCCAAAATCTTCGGGAAATTTCGTCAATTTTCCCGTCCTAAAAACCTGATGACTTAGTCATTTGCTTCGAAATACGCCTGAATAGGCGCATGCACCCTGATTTACTAGCGTGTACACTGTACCCGTATACCCTGGTTTTCGGGAGGTGAGTATACGATGCCGTTTTCCCCAGAGGTGAGTATACGCTGTATACCCGCGTATACCCTCGTGTGCAGCCCTGTCTGTGCGTCTATTTCTGTCTTTGTGTCAGTAGTAGCCTACGTCAGTTTTCGAATCCGTTTGTGATCTACGTCAACCCATTCCCAGTGAATTTGTTGTGGAACTTACCAGTGGCGGATCCAGAAGGTTTAAATGGGGGGGGCCAAATGAGGACGAGCGGCCGAAGGTCGATCGCCGAGGCGCGTAGCGCCGAGAGGGTGGGGGAGAGGGGGAGGGGTTTGGGGAGGGGGTTGTACCCCATCCCCAACCAGATTTTTTTAAAATTCCCGCACTGCAGTGGCAGAATTTTAAGCTGTCATCTTAATGGAATTGCTATGCTACTTAAATGCTGACAAACCAAGCAAGAACTACCAAATCATCAGAATTGGGAAGCCATTTAGTAGTGATGTTGATTCACTAATAAAATAAAATAAAATTTATTGATCTCATCCATGGGCGGAGACCTAGGGAAGACAGGGGAGAGGGACGGTCCCCCTTAATGAATGTGGTGGGGGACGGTCCCTGTTTTTGTTCCCCCAATCGTTAAGTGTCAGGACATATACACTGGATGAACACACTGCAGGAGACTGACGACATTACAATGCTAGAAGAAGAGATTTTCAAACAAATTACTAAAAATACAATGCAATAAGAGCGGTGCCATAATAGAACCAAGATACATTTTGAAAACACCTCACTTGGACACCCTTAAATTCTTTCTTGATGGACCTATATAATTGTAGTAAACTTACAGAATTCAAACAATTTGGCTTAATCCATCAAATTATTAGAAAACATTTAACAAATCTTCGAACAAACCTCTCGATCTAATCATGAACTGAGTTTAATTTCAACTTAACCATTGCAGCGTCGACAAGATAAGATCGGTTTAATTCAGAAAACGAAGTATGGCAGTCTGTTACTACAGTATCCGTACCATAGAATTATTCATATTAATGTGCCAAAAAGCAGGTTGGCAGACTGCAACCTGGGACATTGAGACAAACTAAAAGATAGAAGGAGTAATCATTCAGGTATTAGTAAATACCACATTACTACAGTTTTGTCACCCTGATGTGAAGTTCTAAGCATTTTTCAGGGAGGTTGTTTGGCATTATTTTGCTCCCTGATCAAGAGAACTGGCCCGCGACTAATGACCTGTGAAGTATTATCATCGATTTTCGGTTGTCGAAGAACATCATTTTGATTTTAGTATAATCAGCGACTTTCGGATGTTTAAGAACATCATTTTGATTTCAGTATTATCAACGATTTTCGGGTGTCTAAGGACATCGTATTGATTCCAATATTATATTTGATTCTAGTATTATCAACGATTTTCGAGTATTTAAGGACATAATTTTGATTCCAGTATTATCAACGATTTTCAGGTGTCTAAGAACATCATTTTGATTTTAGTATTATCAATGATTTTCGGGTGTCTAAGGACATCGTATTGATTCCAATATTATCAGCGATATTCGGGTGTCTAAGGACATCATTTTGATTCTAGTAGGCCTATTATCAACGATTTTCGGGTATTTAGGGACATAATTTCGATTCCAGTATAATCAACGATTTTCGGGTGTCTAAGACATCATTTTAATTTCAGAATTATCAACAATTTTCAGGTGTCCAATGACATCAATTTGATTCCAGAATAATCAACGATTTTCTGGTGTCTAAGACATCTATTTGATTCCATTACTATATCAACGATTTTCGGGTGTCTAATGACGTCATTTTTATTTTAGTTTTATAAACGATTTTTTGGGGTATAAAGACATCATTTTGATTGCAGTATTATCAACAATTTTTTGACTATTTTACAGATCCGCGGGACATTGGAAATCCAGCAGGTTAAAGACTTTTATGACAGCATAGACAAAAATTGGTATACCTGTAATAGTCGTCATTGTTTCTGCACTTGACCTTTTGGATCTTATATAATTAATTCTGACAATACGACGTGTCCAAAATAGCTCCAAAAGCTACACTTGGTTAAATCTGTCATCATATTTTATAAGAATCGACCCAACTTGTCCTCATATATGACTTTTGATAACTTAACCCTTTCCCGCCGGATGGGGTCACCCGTGACCCCATTAACAGGATAGGTATCAAAACAATTCCGGCTGGAAAGAGTTAAACGATCCTATAAATATTATGTGCAGTGCAATTAAGAGCAGATAATGCATTCCAAAAAGAAGGCCTAAACAATATTCACAGAACAAACATCAGATGCAATAATTGTCCTGATTTCGGGCGGACAGTGACACTATGTTCACAGTTCTTGGTTTGTAGCCTACATGATCATAATTATAAGAGAAGTAATAAGTAACACGCAGATATGTAATCTCTAATTCAATTACCACTACGATGACTAATATAGAAACTTGTAATGTTAAAAAAAACAGTCCAGAAAATTGCAATGACAAAATCCGATATACTGGTCGTACGAACATATCCATTTCACCGAACCAGTTGTCATGAGGTCAATGGACAATATTACAGAGATGTTCCACTAAAACAGGGCCTTTTACCAGACATTCGTGACATTACCGATGAGGATTTTATCTTCCAGCAGGATAGCGCCCCTGCGCACAGAGCACGGGACACTGTTGCGTTACTGGAAACTGAAACACCTGATTTCATCCCGCCTACTTTGTGGCCACCCAACAGCCCTGATTTAAATCCAGTGGACTATAAGATATGGAGTGTCATGCAAGAGAAGCTAGGTCTACAGATCTCGAATATGTTATGTCAGTGAGTTGCGAAGTCGAATTGTGGAGGCATGGGACGAGATGGATCAGCGCATCATTGATGAATCAGTCAAACAGTGGCGTACTCGTCTTCGCGCATGCGTCGCTGCCAAAGGGGGCGGGGGTCAATTTGAACATAAACTTTAACTTTCCGAATGTTTAGAAATAACTCCTCTGTCTTCCTTTAAAATTTCTTTCACATAGCATGACATTTGACGGAGTTACAGTGAAATATGCAGGGGGATGGTTTTTTATGAATCACCGTGTAGATCATGAAAATCATCACAAAGTACTAACTTACATCTATACATTACACCTAAACTTGGGCAGGCCTACAGAGTAAGAAGCCTATATCTTCACTCTGATTTACGTAGTTGTTTTCTAGCGCTATTTCTCACTATGAGATATATTCGATCGGCAACGCAGACAAAATTCTCTCGAATTCCTAGCTCATAGAAGTAGTGATGGACTTTGGATACTGCAGGAATATTATTGAATATGAAGTCTATCTCTGCGACAGTCCAGATCTGATTGATCGAAACGAGCAATGATTTGTTTTCGTAGACGTGCCTAACATCGTCAGAGAACAACGCAATTTGAAGATTGAAGATGAGTATCCCGACCGTAAATACGAACACCACATGAGTGCAATAAATACCGAACGGCGAATCAACCTTAAGCTCTCTCAAGTCGGGCATGTTGTAGAATATCAATCCGGTTGTGTACATGGTAGAAGCGAATGAAGAAAACTCTTCAATGCATTGATTGTAACCTCGTTGGGACAGGAGAAGGAACAGTCGTCCAAAGCATAGCATCACAACTGCTGTGACACCAAGGAACAAGCAGAAAGTGACCATCATTTTCTGTATGTATACAACGACTTGTCCAATGGTTTTGGAAACAGCCAAGCATTGAGTTAGAGAATCAAGAATTACAAGCGTTTGAATGACATGGCTCATGGTAAGGAATATGACGGTCTGTCTTGTCGGAAGGTCGAGAATGGCTATTTCAGTTATTACGAATATGGCGTAGACAGGATTGACATATTGCTCTAATGCTGTAAGACAACCAAAAGCGCTATCCTTACGTCTCTCCTCAATATCCTTTGACAGAGCTAAAAATAATTTCATATTTTTGAGGCTATAACGAAAGCCGCACCGTAATATGAGATAATCATTGCAGAATGAAAAATGAGATATGTTTCTAGAATGATCTTTAAGCTGCCGGAGAATGAAAGAGTTGAAAAGTTTTCACACACAATGGCTGGCTCAGTGAAATTTGATGATACTCCCTGGTCCACACTTCGATACGGTATCAGCATCTCGCTCAATGACACTTGATAGATGCAAAACACGCATGTATAGACCAACTTCAGAAGAAACCAAATGATGAATGCATTACTTTTGCATTTAACCGACCTCGTTATCCAATCTGAAATGAGAGATTCCTTGAGAACCCGTCGTCCAGTTTCGGAATAAAATGGTTTGCGGTCAAGGTAAACCATGAACTGCAGTGGACTCTTAAGAAATTGTCTTGCTATTTCCGAACCATGTGTCATGTATTCCGTTATATCATACCATTTGTATCGAAACAATCCAACAATATCCTGCTTCACCATGTAAACTCCGGGCGTTTCCCACAAAACCATCATAAACTGGAGCGTTCCGAGGTGTGCGGCAAATTCCAGGGGTCTCAATCCAAGTTCATCTTCCATACGAAGAAGTCTCGCAATGCTTTCTTCAGGAAGCATTTCGCAAAGCCTTTCGTAAGTTCTAACAACCGTCTGTTCATGTTTTGGGTGATAAAAAGCAACGCAAACCAAACAATGAAGCACATTGTAACATGTAACATTTAACATCCTGGATAAATACGTCGACGTCATTTTGTATCATGACGTCACACACTCCCAGCGAATCGTGAGTCACAGCCAATGAGAAAGGTCTGGAGAACTGGTGACGTTTTCTGTTCATATGAATCTCACTTCTGGAAGCTGTGAACTGAAACTTTCCGTTGAGTAATCTTAATTTTGTCGGATCGTCGGATGAATCAAGAATAAGTCGGACATTTTGGGCATCGTTGCTTTTGATGGCGTCCGACCAATATTGATACTTCGCTAGTGTCAACATCGTGTCTTCAGCCAATGTCTTGGGTGGTTGCATGTTGACCGGCTGAGGTAGAAAAATTGAAACGCCTGGCTGCCTTTCAAGTCTTTACCGCAAAGAACAGACATTTTTGGAAATGGAATTAATTTTCGCCTAATTGCTAGTCTATGGTTTTATACTGGCCTATTGTTTAACTCTGCGATTATATAATTATTGCGATTCAGAATTGAGTTGATTTGTTATTCTATATGCATTGTCATATCTACTAAGTGTCGACCTCTCGGGCTTCTCTTCCTATACAGGTTAAGCGAGGCTTGAGTCTAGTGAAAAAGAGAGGGGAATATGAAATGAGTTAAAATTCATTCACTGGAAATCGCATTGTCCGCGTAATCATGCTTTTGTTTCACTGTTTCAACTCCATGGCACTCGATCCAGAGACGAGGCTGATGCTCACCTTATATAATGCTATTCTGCTTTTTATGAACGTCAATCCATTGATGCCTTGATTTTTATACCAACGGCGCTATAAAAATCCTGAAAAGAGTCATAATTCCTTACCTCAATTTAGTCGACCTGGATATTCAGAAAAGTAAAGCAGCTGTTTGCGCGTAGGAGACGAGAATTTTTCTTACACTCTATACGCAATTTGTCTCTGCATCAAACGACTGGCACTGACCGCTAACCAACCAACTAGGTAACATTACCATGACTGCACAAACAGACTGGAAAAATACAGGCAGGCAGGCAGATAGGTGGACAGACAGACAGACCTGTACAATTACCAAACTACACCTAAATATTACTCGATAAGTGAAAAATAAATGCATCAAAGAGGAACAACTGGGCACAAAATGCGTAATAATTGTGTATTGATTAGCAGAAAGTAAATACGAGCGCTAATGCACCGCGAAAAGTGTTTATATCGTCTAATGGAAACATGAAATCAATTTATATCCGATTGTGTGATTTATATTCAAGGACTCAGTGCAACGACTGCGCTATTTTGCGCTGCCAGCAAACGACGAACTAGTAAAAATATTCCTTGAATATTACACGAACGAGAAGGTAAATCAGGTCCATGTTTATTCTAAACTAGTTGCTTATTGAAGATTCGTCTTCTTGTCATTACTTATTCAATTGGCTTAGCTTCTGATTTTCTTACATAGGGAACGATTACGTTGCAGCACAACTTGAATCGTATGAACTATGCATTACCTTGATAAGAAGTAGGCCTAGGCCTAACGATCAGCAAGGTATAAAAGGCTACAGCAGCTATTCAACTGATTTACACTAATAATTTACACTATGAATCTTCGTTTGTTTTTCAACTGACCCAACGCAGTATGAGTACATTCAGTAATTAATCAGCGGATGGTTACAAGTTTTTACAGAAGTTAAATTTAACTTTGGCAGCCAAGCAAGGCAGAATCACGTTCTACTACTCAGATTGCCAACGCTAAATATCGAATGGAAGGTTGAGTGGACATTTTTGGAAGGTAGCGGGAAGCGATCCAGCATCCGTGCGCTCTTCGCGCCAAAGTGTTAACCATAAACTCTGGGCTTTTAAAAAAATTAGAACTGCACAGCGAGTTAATATTCTGGCGGCTGTCACAATTCCCCCCCCAAATATCGCTAATCTGATGACTTTTTTACATGTAGTCGTTTGGCATTTTCCTCTAAAATGCCGTAAGTCGCAGCGTATAAAATCCGATGACCATTTTAGTCATCCGCTTTGAATTTCGTGTTTTGGCCTTCCTCTGCATATATTTCACTGCACACGCCCTTCGTTCCGCTGCCTTCTTCCATTGTGGACCGGCTGCAGTTATCTTTTTCTAATGGTTATCACTGCACAAGACGGCTTTTACAACTGCACAAATTCGTTTTCAACAGTTATCTTACTGCACATTTTGTGTAGAACTGCACGTCAAAAAGCCCTCAGCCCCTGAATGAATAATCAGAGCAACCGAACCGACGGCAGAGAGTTCGAGTATTGAGCAATCGCTGTTATAACATGAGAATTCCAGTTTATTAATCAGCTGCAATGTATTGCATACCATGACCCGTGCACCCGTTTTCTTCCATTTGAAACCTTTCATGGTCTGTATTAATGCAAGCATAATATATCGACGCAGTCTTCTGATGCAGATTACCTAATCGAAGTGTAAGGAGGCAGACGCAATTGAGTCGATCTAATCTAATCAGATTCGTGATTTTAATAGACATTTACGTAGGAACTCTGTCTCTGCAACGATGTTATCTTGGCGAACATAAACAGAAAGTACATTCCAACAAGAGAATAATTTTCGCCTGATGCGAACATCCGCTGTAGCAATATAATTGTCCAGATTTCATTAAGAATGTCACTACTGACGCGCCACTGAACTGCGCATGGGGAAATACCTACAGATTCGCCTCCGGATTGAACGGATAAACCATGTTCAGAGTTTTGCGTTGCATGTGATGAAATAATTATGAGAAGTAACGGCATTGTGATATGAGTAACATGCAAAATTATAATCTCAAATCTAATTACCATTATGACGACGACATTAGCCTAGGCCTACATAGCCTAATGTCTAAAAGTCTTTCAAGCAAAATCGCTATAACAAACTACGATCCGGCGGAAAGCCAGGACAAAATCAGTCCATTACAAGGACTAAGCTTATAGCCTACATCACACCTGAACTGAGTGGAATCGAATACATTTAGATCTACAGGGTAAAAGTTTTTTAAGCAACCTAAAGAGAATCAGGTAGCTGAATATGTGATTAGTTTAACGTCGTTGTTTTGTAGCGCTCGTTTTCGCCACGAGATAAATTCGATCGGCATCGCAGACAAAATTCTCTTGAATTCTGAGTTCTTGTATGTAGCGATAAAATTTGTATTTTGCAATAATTTGGCTGAATATGAAGTCTATCTCTCTGACAGCAAAGATCTGATTGATCGACACGATCACTGATTTG
Organism: Lumbricus rubellus; assembly: GCA_945859605.1. Taxonomy (NCBI): domain Eukaryota; kingdom Metazoa; phylum Annelida; class Clitellata; order Crassiclitellata; family Lumbricidae; genus Lumbricus; species Lumbricus rubellus. Next base: position 40,849,954 of record OX243815.1, on the reverse strand, counting down.
TTTTCGTAGACGTGTCTTACGTCATCGGAGAACATCGCAATCTGAAGATTGAAGATGAGTATAGCGGCCATAAATACGAACGCCACGTGAAGGCAATACATGAAAAATGGAGAATAGATCTCAAACTGTCTCAGATCCGACATGTTGAAGTATATCAATACGGTTGTGTACACGGCAGAGACGATCCCAGAAAACTCTTCAACGCATTGATTGTAACCTCGTTGGGAAAACATAATGAAGAGGCGTCCAAAGCAGCATATGGAAATCAATGCCAGCCCAAAGAAGAACCAGGCACTTTGCGTCATTCTACGTATGTACACAACGACATGTCCAATGGTTTTGGACGCAGCCAAGCAGTGCGTTATGGAGTCCAGAATAACAGACGTTTGAATGGTATGGCATATGGTTAGAAACAAGGTGCTTTGTTTTGATGGATGGTCGAGAATGATTATTTCAGCTAGAACCAATATTGCATAGATCGCGTTGACAAACTGCTGTAGTAGTGCAAGTCTACCAAAAGCACGATCTTTACGTTCCCCCCGAATGTCCTTTGACAGTGCTAAATATAATTTTATATTTCTTGAGCCTATGACCAAAGTCGCAATGTAATACAAGATGATCATTATAGAATGGACAATGAGATATGTTTCCAGAATGATCTTGAAGCTGCCGGAGAACGAAAGATGTGAATAGCTTTCGCAGACAACTGCTGATTCATTGATATTCGACAGAAGTTTCTGGTCGTCACTTCGATACGGGATCAACGTTCCACTCAAAAACACTTGATAGATGGAAAACACGCAAGTATAGATCAACTTCAGAAGAAGCCATATGATGAATATGTGACCTTTGCATCTCACTGACCTCGCAATCCAGTCTGAAATGATAGATTCGTTGAGAACTCTGCATCCGATTTCGGAATAGAAAGGCGTACGATCAAGGTTAATCATGAACTGTAGCGGACTCTTAAAAAAATGTCTTGCTTTGTCGGATCCATGTAGGCCTATCATGTATTCCGTTATATCATACCACTTATAAAGAAACACCCCAACGATATCCTGCCTCACCATGTAAACTCCGGGCGTTTCCCACAACACCATCATGAACTGGAGCGTTCCGAGGTGTGCGGCAAATTCCATAGGTCTCAATCCAAGGTCATCCTCCATACGAAGAAGTTTAGCAATGCTTTCTTCAGGAAGCATCTCGCATAGCTTTTCGTAAGTTCTAACAACCGTCTGTTCATTCTTTGGCTCATAAAAAGCAACGCAAACCAAACAATGAAGCACATTGTAACCTTTGGCCTCCTGGATAAATACGTCGACGTCATTTCGTATCATGACGTCACACACTTCAAGCGACCCGTGCATCACAGCCAATGAAAATGGTCTGACCAACTGGTGACGTTTCGTCTTCAAACGGATCTCACTTTGGGTAACTGTGAACTGAAACTTACCATTCAGCAATTTTAATTTTGTCAGATGGTCGGATGATTCGAGAATGAGTCTGCCGTTTTGAGTATCGTCGTTTTTGATGGCGTCCAACCAAAACTGGTATTTAGGTAATGTTAACATCATGTCTCCCACAGATGTCTTGACTCGTTGCATATTGAGCTAAAAGGATGGCAGAATCACACCAGTCCTGTTTTCAAAATCCTTACCTCGTAACTAAGAAGCACGCGATGTCAATCATAATTTATGAAACGTTTGTTGTGAATAATATTTACAATCCAAACTTGAGTGATTCTGCTCAAACCTGCTTTCAGTCATGCCTTCAGATGGACTGGGTTGACAACAGTACTGTTGAGCTGATAGCGTAGGCTTTTCCTAGAACTCACCATAATATTTATCAAAATGAGTAAAATGTCAGCAGCATAAATAATCCTTTAGATTTTTCAGAGGCTGTCTACACTGCATGGCAGAGAAGCCTCTAATCTTGTTTATTACCGCATCGACGAAAACACACCTGTGATGTTTTGCATTTTGCTTATGAACGATCATTTATAGGCTAGATGTCTTCAATTTATGATTCTGTTCTTTCAGATAAGATAACCTTATCTTAACTTAAGTCAATCTATCTGACCACCTTGCAACAAGACACAGTAGACCATTTATAATGAGACGATACCTTGCGGCTGTTTTCAACGACTTTTTAATCAAGCTCAGTCGGATGGTCGCAGGCAGTGACAGTTAAATCACCTCGCCCATATAATTATATGACATAAGAATATGCAAAATGTGTGTACTCTTGTTGTCGATCGTCAGCGATAGAATAATGTGAAGCCTGCAAGCGATGCACACTGAAAAGCATTTACAATTTTTTTTACATGTATGCACAGATATGAAATACTGCAAAGCATATATACACAGATATAAAAACAATCAGTTAAACAGGAAGGCGCAACACTTCGAGAGGGCAGGCAGGCAGGCAGATAATCAGACTGCAAGCAGAAAAACAGGTAGACTGATAGGTCTATGTGCGAAAAGCACAAAGGCAGTTGACAGTTATTGGATAAATATAACATAAACGCATTACTTATGAGCAAACAGGCGCAAATGCATATCGATTAGAAGCATTATACATTAACCTAATGCGTGGTCAAGTTTAACGTATTAGAGGAAGATAAAATTCAACTCGATTTCTAGCAACAACAAAAGCAACTTTATGTTAACCTAGAAAACTAAAAGCTGCCTATCGAATTTGCTTGCAATATGATATCCTAGATAGTGACTTCATTGCACCCATTAACTTGCGGTGTAGGCTATGCATTGATTGTCAGTATGTGGGAGAAATTGTGCTAAAAAATTAAGGCCCGAGTAAAAATTGAAAACGCGTTAGTCGTCAGCATTCAAGGGCAGGGGCGGATCCAGGGGGAAGGCATCCGGCCATGGCCTCATTTAAAAATTGCATGGTACGTGCCACCCCCATTTGGTCTCAAGAACCTTAAAATCAATGCACGACTAGAGAAGTCATAGCATATTGCGAAGAGCTACAAAGACATTATGACCGGAAGGCAGGGAAAATCTAGGCCTATATTTTTTCACAAATTTCGGCCGGAGGACTGAAAAAAGGGTCATCAGATTTTTTCGCAGGGAAAATGGTATATTCTTTCTCCAGGCAAAGATCACCGTAATTTTTGCCCCTCCCCGCCCCATATCAACTTTCTGGATCCGCCTAGTCGTTTGGCAGATTTCCTTTGAAATGACCTAATTCTTAGCGTATAAAATCTGATGATCTTTTTTAGTCATCTGCTTTTAATTTTGGGTTGTGGCCTTCCTGCTGCATACTTTTCACCGCACACGCCCTTCGTTCCGCTTCCTTCTTCCATGGTGGACCGGCTGCAGTTATCTTTTTATAATGGTTATCACTGCACAAGACGGCTTTTACAACTGCACAAATTCTTTTTCAACAGTTACTCCACATTTTGTGTAGAACTGCACGCTAAAAAGCCCTGAATGAATATATGTATAATTATAATTAATTAGAGCAACCGAACCGACTGCAAAGAGTTCGAGTATTGAGCAATCGCTGTTACATGAGAATTCCAGTTTATTAATCAGCTGCAATGTATTGTTTAATATGACCCGTGCACCCGTTTTCTTCCATGTGATACATTTCATAGTCTGTATTAATGTAAGCTTAAATTGGCGCAGTCTTCTGATGCAGAAGACCTAATTGAAGTGTAAGGAGGCAGACGCAATTGAGTCGATCTAGGCCTAATCTAATCAGATTCGTGATTTTAATAGACATTTACGTAGGAACTCTGTCTCTGCAACGATGTTATCTTGGCGAACATAAACAGAAAGTACATTCCATCAACAGAATAATAATTTTCGCCTGACGAACATCCGCTGTAGCAATATAATTGTCCAGATTTCATTAAGAATGTCACTACTGACGCGCCACTGAACTGCGCATGGGGAAATACCTACAGATTCCCCTTCGGAGTGGACGGTCAAACCATGTTCAGAGTTTTTTGCGTTGCACGTGATGAAATAATTATGGGAAGTAACGGCATTGTGATAAGAGTAACATGCAAAATTATAATCTCAAATCTAATTACCATTATGACGACGACATTAGCCTAGGCCTACATAGCCTAATGTCTAAAAGTCTTTCAAGCAAAATCGCTATAACAAACTACGATCCGGCGGAAAGCCAGGACAAAATCAGTCCATTACAAGGACTAAGCTTATAGCCTACATCACACCTGAACTGAGTGGAATCGAATACATTTAGATCTACAGGGTAAAAGTTTTTTAAGCAACCTAAAGAGAATCAGGTAGCTGAATATGTGATTAGTTTAACGTCGTTGTTTTGTAGCGCTCGTTTTCGCCACGAGATATATTCGATCGGCAACGCAGACAAATTTCTCTCGAATTCCTAGCTCGTCGAAGTAGCGATGGACTTTGGATATTGCAATAATTTGGCTGAATATGAAGTCTATCTCTCTGACAGCAAAGATCTGATTGATCGACACGATCACCGATTTGTTTTCGTAGACGTCTTTCACGTCATCGGAGAACATTGCAATCTGAAGATTGAAGATGAGTATAGCGGCAATAAGTAGGCTACGAACACCACGTGAACGCAATACATGAAAAATGGAGAATAAATCTCAAACTGTCTCAGATCCAACATGTTGAAGTATATCAATCCGGTTGTGTACACGGCAGAGACGATCCCAGAAAACTCTTCAACGCATTGATTGTAACCTCGTTGGGAAAACATAATGAAGAGGCGTCCAAAGCAGAGTATGGAAATCAATGCCAGCCCAAAAAACAACCAGGCACTTTGCGTCATTCTACGTATGTACACAACGACATGTCCAATGGTTTTGGACGCAGCCAAGCAGTGCGTTATGGAGTCCAGAATAACAGACGTTTGAATGGTATGGCATATGGTTAGAAACAAGGCGCTTTGTTTTGATGGATGGTCGAGAATGATTATTTCAGCTAGGACCAATATTGCATAGATCGCGTTGACAAACTGCTGTAGTAGTGCAAGTCTACCAAAAGCACGATCTTTACGTTCCCCCCGAATGTCCTTTGACAGTGCTAAATATAATTTTATATTTCTTGAGCCTATGACCAAAGTCGCAATGTAATACAAGATGATCATTATAGAATGGACAATGAGATATGTTTCCAGAATGATCTTGAAGCTGCCGGAGAACGAAAGATGTGAATAGCTTTCGCAGACAATGTCTGATTCATTGATATTCGACAGAAGTTTCTGGTCGTCACTTCGATACGGGATCAACGTTCCACTCAAAAACACCTGATAGATGGAAAACACGCAAGTATAGATCAACTTCAGAAGAAGCCATACGAGAAATATGTGACCTTTGCATCTCACTGACCTCGCAATCCAGTCTGAAATGATAGATTCGTTGAGAACTCTGCATCCGATTTCGGAATAGAAAGGCGTACGATCAAGGTTAATCATGAACTGTAGCGGACTCTTAAAAAAATGTCTTGCTTTGTCGGATCCATGTATCATGTATTCCGTTATATCATACCACTTATAAAGAAACACCCCAACGATATCCTGCCTCACCATGTAAACTCCGGGCGTTTCCCACAACACCATCATGAACTGGAGCGTTCCGAGGTGTGCGGCAAATTCCATGGGTCTCAATCCAAGGTCATCCTCCATAAGAAGAAGTCTCGCAATGCTTTCTTCAGGAAGCATCTCGCATAGCTTTTCGTAAGTTCTAACAACCGTCTGTTCATTCTTCGGCTCATAGAAAGCAACGCAAACCAAACAATGAAGCACATTGTAACCTTTGGCCTCCTGGATAAATACGTCGACGTCATTTCGTATCATGACGTCACACACTTCAAGCGACCCGTGCATCACAGCCAATGAAAATGGTCTGACGAACTGGTGACGTTTCGTCTTCAAACGGATCTCACTTTGGGTAACTGTGAACTGAAACTTACCATTCAGCAATTTTAATTTTGTCAGATAGTCGGATGATTCGAGAATGAGTCTGCCGTTTTGAGTATCGTCGTTTTTGATGGCGTCCAACCAAAACTGGTATTTAGGTAATGTTAACATCATGTCTCCCACAGATGTCTTGACTCGTTGCATATTGAGCTAAAAGGATGGCAGAATCACACCAGTCCTATTTTCAAAATCCTAACCTCGTAACTAAGAAGCACGCGATGTCAATCATAATTTATGAAACGTTTGTTGTGAATAATATTTACAATCTAAACTTGAGTGATTCTGCTCAAACTTGCTTTCAGTCATGCCTTCAGATGGACTGGGTTGACAACAGTAGGCCTACTGTTGAGCTGATAGCGTAGGCTTTTTCTAGAACTCACCATAATATTTATCAAAATCAGTAAAATGTCAGCAGCATAAATAATCCTTTAGATTTTTCAGAGGCTGTCTACACTGCATGGCAGAGAAGCCTCTAATCTTGTTTATTACCGCATCGACGAAAACACACCTGTGATGTTTTGCATTTTGTTTATGAACGATCATTTATAAATGTCTTAAGTTCACGATTCCGTTCTTTCAGATTAGATAACTTTATCATAACTTAAGTCAATCTATCTGACCACCTGGCAAGAAGACACAGTGGGCCATTTATATGAGACGATACCTTGCGGCTGTTTTCAACGACTTGTTTTAATGAAACTCAGTCGGATGTTCGCAGGCAGTGACAGTTAATTCACCTCGCTCCTGTTATATATTATGACTTAAAAATATGCAAAGTGTTTACTATTGCTGTGGATCGTCAGCGCTAGAATAATATGAAGCCTGCAAGCGATGCACACTGAAAATCATATACAATGTTTTATACATGTATGCACAGATATGAAATACTGAAAAGCATATATACACAGATATGAAAACAATCAGTTTAACAGGAAGGTGCAACACTCCGAGAGGGCAGGCAGGCAGGCAGATAATCAGACTGCAAGCAGAAAAACAGGTAGACTGATAGGCCTATGTGCGAAAAGCACAAAGGCAGTTGACAAATATTGGATAAATATAACATAAAGGCATTAATTAATACGAGCAAACAGGCGCAAATGCATATCGATTAGAAGCATTATACATTAACCAAATACGCGGTCAAGTTTAACGTATTAGAGGAAAATAAAATTCAACTCGATTTCTAGCAACAACAAAAACAACTTTAAGTTAACCTAAAAAACTAAAAGCTGCCTATCGAATTTGCTTGCAATATGATATCCTAGATAGTGACTTCATTGCACCCAATAACTTGTGGTGTAGGCTATGCATTGATTGTCAGTATGTGGGAGAAATTGTGATTATAAATTAAGGCCCGAGCAAAAATTGAAAACGCGTTAGTCGTCAGCATTCAAGGGCAGGGTCGGATCCAGGGGGAAGGCATCCGGCCATGGCCCCATTTCAAAATTTCATGGTAGCCTACGTGCCACCCCCTTTGGTTTCAAGAACCTTAAAATCAATGCACGACTAGAGAAGTCATAGCATATTACGAAGAGATACGAAGAGATTATGACCGGACGGCAGGAAAAATCGTATATTTTTCACAAATTTCGGCCGGAGGACTGAAAAAAGGTCATAAGATTTTTTGGCAGGGAAAATGGTATATTCTTTTTCCAGGCAAAGATCACCGTCATTTTTGCCCCTCCCCGCCCCATATCAACTTTCTGGATCCGCCTAGTCGTTTGGCAGATTTCCTTTGAAATGACCTAATTCGCAGCGTATAAAATCAGATGATCTTTTTTAGTCATCCGCTTTGAATTTCGGGTTGTGGCCTAATTCCTGCTGCATACTTTTCACTGCACACGCCCTTCGTTCCGCTTCCTTCTTCCATGGTGGATCGGCTGCAGTTATCTTTTTATAATGGTTATCGCTGCACAAGACGGCTTTTACAACTACACAAATTCGTTCTCAACAGTTAAGTCTTACTGCACATTTTGTGTAGAACTGCACGTTAAAAAAGCCCTGAATGAATATAATATGTATAATCACCGAGTATTGAACAATTGCTGTTACATGAGCATTCCAATTTACCAATTTACTGATCAGCTGCAATGTATTGCATACCATGACCGTGCACTTGTTTTCTTCCATGTTAAACCTTTCATGGTCTGTATTAATGCAAGCATATATCTGCGCAGTCTTCTGATGCAGAATAGGCCTACCTAATTGAAATGTAAGGAGGCAGACACAATTGATTCGATCTAACCTAATCAGATTCGTGATTGTAAATTTGTAACAGAAATTTATGTAGGAACACGGTTCCGCAACGATATTATCTTAGCGAACGTAAACAGAAAGTACATTCCAGCAAGAGAATAATTTTCGCTAGTTATTCCGGTACAGCACTATTGTCCCGATTCCATTAATAATGTCACTACTAACGCGCCACTGAACTGCGCATGGGAAAATATCTAAGCTTACGGATCCTGCTCCGGAGTGGTCAGAGGTTTTGCGTTGCATGTGATAAAATATTATTAGCCTATGAGAAGTAATGACATTGTGATACGAGTAACACGCAAATATAATCTCTAATCTAACTACCACTACGTCGACGATATTATAATTATGGTCTAATGTCTAAAAGTCAGTCAAGAAAAATCGCTATAACAAACTACGACCCAGCGGACAGCCAGGACAAAATCCGATGGATGAAGAAATCCATTACTAGGCCTATATAGCCTACATAATACATCACACCTGGACTCGAGCTGCTCTACAGGGTAAGAAGTTTTTAATACAGCCTAGAGAGCATCAGGTTGTTGAATATGTGATTAAACGTCGTTGTTTTCTTGCGCTCGTTCTCGCCACGAGATATATTCGATCGTCATCGCAGACAAAGTTGCTTCGAATTCTTATTTCTTTTATGTAGCGATGAAATTTTGATTTCGCAATAAGTTGGCTGAATATAAAATCCATCTCTCCAACAGCCCAGATCTGATTGATCGAGACTATCACCGATTTGTTTTCGTAGACGTGTCTTACGTCATCGGAGAACATCGCAATTTGAAGATTGAAGAAGAGTATCGCGGCGGTAAATACGAACGCCACGTGAACACAATATAGGAAAAATGGAGAATAGATTTTCAGCTCTCTCAGATCAAACATGTTGAAATATATCAATCCGGTTGCGTATACGGCAGAGACGATCCCAGAAAACTCTTCAACGCATTGATTGTAACCTCGTTGGGAAAACATAATGAAGAGGCGTCCAAAGCAGAGCATGGAAATCAATGCCAGCCCAAAGAACAACCAGGCACTTTGCGTCATTCTCCGTATGTACACGACAACGTGTCCAATGGTCTTGGACGTAGCCAAGCATTGCGTTATGGAGTCCAGAATAACAGACGTTTGAATGGTATGGCACACGGTAAGAAACAAGGCGCTTTGTTTTGTTGGATGGTCGAGAATGATTATTTCGGTTAGGACCAATATAGCAAATAACGCGTTGACAAACTGCTGTAGTAATGCGAGACTGCCAAAAGCACGATCCTTACGTTCCTCACGAATGTCCTTTGACAGTGCTAAAAATAATTTTCTCCGATTGAAGCATGTGACAAAAATCGCAATGTAATACAATATGATCATTACAGAATGGACAATGAGATAAGTTTCCATAATGATCTTCATGCTGCCAGAGAACGAAAGATGGGAATAGCTCTCGCAGACATCGGCTGGCTCAGTGAAATTGGACAAAATTCTCTGGTCGTCACTTCGATACGGTATCATCGTTCCGCTCAAAAGCACTTGATAGATGGAAAACACGCAGGTATAGACCAACTTCAGAAGAAACCATATGAGGAATATATAACCTTTGCATTTCACTGACCTCGTTATCCAGTCTGCTATGATCGATTCGTTTAGTACCCGTCGTCCAGTTTCGGAATAAAATGGTTTGCGGTCAAGGTAAACCATGAACTGCAGCGGACTCTTAAGGAAGTTTCTTTCTTTGTCCGATCCATATGTCATATATTCTGTTATATCATACCACTGGTATTGAAACACCCCAACGATATCCTGCCTCACCATGTAAACTCGGGGCGTTTCCCACAACACCATCATGAGCTGAAGCGTTCCGAGGTATGCGGCAAATTCTATAGGTCTCAATCCAAGTTCATCTTCCATATGAAGAAGTTTCACAATACTCTCTTCAGAAAGCATCTCGCAAAGTCTTTCGTAAGTTCTAACAACCGTCTGTTCATTCTTCGGCTCATAGAAAGCAACGCAAACCAAACAATGAAGAATGTTGTAATCTTTGGCTTCCTGGACAAATACGTCGACGTCATTTCGTATCATGACGTCACACACTTCAAGCGACCCATGCATCACAGCCAATGAAAATGGTCTCATGACAGGGAGACGTTTCGTGTTCAACTGGATCTCACTTTGAGAAACTGCGAACCAAAACCAGATATGTTTCCAGAATAATCTTCATGTTACCGGTGAACGAAAGATGTGAGTAGCTTTCGCATTCAACGGCTAACTCCTTGAAATTCGACGAATTTCCATAGGCTTCATTTCTGTTCGGAATCAATGTTCCACTTAAAAACACTTGATAGATGGAAAACACGCAGGTATAAATCAACTTCAGAAGTAGGCAAGATAGGAATGGCTTACGCTTGCTGATCACTGATCTCGTTATCCAGTCGGCAATAATCGATTCTTTGAGTACCTGTCGTCCAGATTCAGAATAGGATGATTTGCGGTCAAGGTAGACCATGAAAAGTAGCGGGCTCTTAAGAAAATGCCTGGCTTTGTCCGATCCATATGTCATGTATTCTGTTATATCATACCACTTGTATCGAAACACCCCAACGATATCCTGCCTCACCATGTACGTTCCGGGCGTTTCCCACAACACCATCATGAACTGGAGCGTTCCTAGGTGTGCGGCAAATTCAATTGGTCTCAATCCAAGTTCATCCTCCATACGAAGAAGTTTAGCAATGCTTTCTTCAGGAGGCATCTCGCAGAGCCTTTTGTAAGTTCTAACAACTGCCTGTTCATATTTCGGGTGATAGAAAGCAACGCAAACCAAACAGTGAAGGACATTGTAACCTTTTGCTTCCTGGATAAATACGTCGACGTCATTTCGTATCATGACGTCACACATTTCAAGCGACCCGTGCATCACAGCCAATGAAAATGGTCTGACGAACTGTTGACGTTTCGTCTTCAAATAGATCTCACTTTGGGTAACTGTGATCTGAAATTTTCCATTTATCAATTTTAATTTTGTCAGATAGTCGGATGATTCGAGAATCAGCCGGACGCTCTGAGTATCGTCGTTTTTGATGGCGTCCAACCAAAACTGATATTGCGGTAATGTCAAGATCATGTCTCCGACAGACACCTTGACTGATTGCATGTTGAGCTGAAAGTAGAACGGAAATTAGCCTACCTATGATAATAATTCCGTTTATGACTCGATTCCAAACTAGGATTCTCGACGAAAACACATGCACCTGCGTTGATTTGCATTATGTTTATGAGCGATCATCTATTGATATATTCAGTTCATAATTCTGTTCTTTCAGATTGGATAACCTTATCTTAACTTAAGTCAATCTTCTTAGTGAATGAGTACCAAGACACAGTTGACCATTTATATGAGAAGATATCTTGTGACTGTTTTCGCTGTCTATTTTTGTATGAAACTCGTTCAGATGGTCCAGGCAGGGACAGCTAAATCACCCCGCCCCTATAAATGACTTTAAAATAACATGGAAAATGTGTGCACTCTTGCGGTCGTAGTCAGCGATAGAATAAGCAGCCTAAAGCGATGCATACTGAAAAGCATATTTGCACAGATATGAAATCAATCAGTTAAACAGGAAAGCGCAACACTCTGAGAGGGCAGGCAGGCAGACAGACAGACAGGCAGGCAGGCAGGCAGCCACGCAGGAAGAAAAAACAGGAAGGGGGACATCCGCAAAAGCACAACGGCAGTGCCGCAGTTGACAGTTGCTGGATAAATATAACATAAAGGCATTACTTATGAGCAAACAGGCGCAAATGTATATCGAGTAGAAGCATTAAGCGTATACATTAACCTAATGCGCGGTCAAGGTTAACGTAGGTTATTGGAAGAAGATAAAATTCAACTCGATTTCTAGCAACAACAAAAACAACTTTAAGTAGGCTAAACCTAAAAAACTAAAAGCTGCCTTACAAATTTGCTTGCAATATGATATCCTAGATAGTGACTTCATTGCACCCATTAACTTGCGGTGTAGGCGGCACCCCGTCATAATAGCCCGGTCAAAACAGCCCGGTCAAAACAGCCCCGTCATAATCGCCCAACGACAAAACAGCCCCGTCAAAATCGCCCAGCGACAAAACAGCCCCGTCAAAATAGCCCCGTCAGAACAGCCCGGGGCTATTTTGTCGGGGACCGAGAAAGTCGCGGAATAACACGATTTTCGTGAAAAAATAGACCGACGAAATTAACGTCTTTTTAAGGAAAACCCAGATAATCCCCACGTCCTACATGTAAGACAGTTAGTTTTTTGTTTATGCAATAATACATAATAACATCTGTGTGTTATGTAATACTCTTTTTTACAAGGAAGATGAACTTCCTGTACGTTGTAATGTTTGTTGTTGACTTTTCTTGCGTTGTCATATCAGAGAAATAAAATTTCAATTCGAAGAAAAGTGGAATCTGAGAAATCGTCGATATGCCTAGAAAGAGGTGGGTGTACACTCTTACATGTGAAAGTTATAAATATTATAATTATTTCTAAATTACCTACAACTATGAAGGTATGCATGAAAATTATTAGTCTTGTGTTAGTCAATATTACCAGGCTTTGGCAGGGATCGTTAGTACACCGTCCTACATGTAGGACGCTGGGACTATGTACAACATATTATTTGGAAATTGTTTGTCACGTCATCCAATTTTTGGGGGGTCAGGGCTAGTTCCAGGGGTTGGTATTAGGGGTTGGTATTAGGGTCATTTTGAACAGGTGGGTCTGCCTAATATGCCAAAAGATAAATTTTTATGTTCTTACTGTTGTTATATTTCTGGTAGCCTATATAGTATTGGCTTACAGACTAGTAACACAATGTATTAGACATTTTTTTCTTGTATTTTTACAGAACGACAAACTTCATGAAATGATGGCCATGCTGGAGGATGATCCAGATTCTGTGCCAGCTGCTGGAGTAGACATTGTTATACTGCCACCCGATAACGCATGTGCAGAAGTAACTGATGAGGATTCAGGAGATGAGGAGACGGTAACCATAAATAACCTGCCTCCAAGTCAGTTGCGTGCCGTTGCTGAGACGCAACGTCCACCAGATGACGACAGCAGTACTGACAGCGATGATGATGCGCGTGACCTAGCTGCATCCAGTCTTCCTCCAGCAAAGAAGAAGATGAAGGTCTATACATGGAGAAAAGGTGATTTAGCGCTTTCTCCGATTACATCAAGGACTTGGAGCCCTAAAGATGTCATTGAACTTAGGGAATCACCAGTTGACCTCTTTCTCACCTTCTTTGATGCTGAGGTATTCGGCATGATCGTGACTCAAAGCCTGTACCGTATTTCAGAGTAAAGAAGTGGTACTTCGATCTGATATGTCACTGTATCATCGATTTGGCTGAGCAAAATGCCTGGCAACTCCACAACGCTCGCACAGGATCACTGGATCATCTCCAGTTCCGCCGTCGCGTATAGTAACCGCTCTACTGGAGATCAATGCCAAATCATCAAAGGGTGCAGGTAGACCGTCACAGACTGAACATGTCGACTCCAGATATGATCGATTAGACCATCTCGTGGAGCCGCAGGAGAAACAAACAAGATGTCGACACTGTCATCAAAAGTGCACCACTCGGTGCAGCAAGTGCAACATTGGTTTGCACGTAAAGTGTTTCATTGACCATCACAAGAAATAGACCAAGTCTAGATTACTTTTAGGCAGAAGTCAAAATAGTCATAATAATGTCATTTTATCATTTGTGAGGAAAATAGATCTACAAATAGAAAATAGATCTGCTGTAAACAAAAATCTATGATAATATTCATATATGGAAACTGCATGTGTCGTATGTTCCCAGCGTCCTACATGTAGGACGGTAGATTTCTAAGTAACCATGTACAGCAAACATGAAAATACATTTTTTCCATCTATTTTGTATTTATTTCTATCAGATTATTCACAGTAATGCCAAAAACTATGAAAAAATATACCGTGGGAACATCTGGGTTAAGGAAGCAGTCCTTTCGCCGAATTGATGAAAATAATGTTTGTAGCCTAAAGTTTAAGATGACTTCCGGAAATTATCGCGTTAGTAAACGAACTTCGCGTTTTATCACACATCCAGCTTCTATTTAAAATCGCCAATCCAGCCTGTATTTCAGATCTATAAAACTTTCATCCAGCTTCGATTTCTCAAGCGTTTGATCATCCATCCAGCTTCTATTTGAAATATAAATACCTTCATCCCGCTTCCATTTCTTAAGCGTTTTACCATTCATTCAGCTTCTATTTAAGATCTGTAAAATCTTCATCCAGCTTCGATTTCTCAGGCGTTTTATCATCCATCCAGTTTCTATTTAAAATATAAATACCTTCATCCCACTTCCATTTCTCAAGCGTTTTATCATGCATCCAGCTTCTATTTAAGATCTATAAATTCTTCATCCAGCTTCGATTTCTCAAGCGTTTGATCATCCGTCCAGTTTCTATTTAAAATATAAATACCTTCATCCCGCTTCCATCTCTTTAGCGTTTTAGCATTCATCCAGCTTCTATTTAAGATCTATAAAACCTTCATCCAGCTCCGATTAATAATTAGATCCTTTTTAAAAATTGATCCAGATAAAACGCTTCAGAAAATTTAATGGTAGCTGGATGAAGGTTTTATAGATCTTAGATAGAAGGTTGATGAATGATAAAAAGCTCAAGAAATGGAAGCTGGATGAATGTTTTTATATATCTGAAATAGTTGTCCGTGTCGTCTATGACTGGACTGTTTTCGCGGAACTGTTTACACGGGTTGTTTTAACGGGACTATTTTGACGGGGCTATTTTGACGGGGCTATTTTGACGGGGCTATTTTGTCGGGAACTGAATTTTTCTAGGCTGTTTTGTCCTTGGGCGATTATGACGGGGCTATTTTGTCGCTGGGCGATTATGACAGGGCTGTTTTGACGGGGCTGTTTTGACGGGGCTATTATGACGGGTCACCGGTGTAGGCTATTCATTGATTACCAGCATGTGGGGAAAATTGTGATTAAAAATTAAGTCCCGAGCAAAAACGGAAAACGCGTTAGTCGTCAGCAGCATTCAAGGTCATCAGCGCTTCTCTAAGGAAATGGTCTAGCCCAGTGGTTCCCAAACTTCAGCAGGCCGCGGACCGGTGTAAAGGTTTCAGATTACCCCCTCCTAAACATTACCCCCCTAAAATCTGTAAATTGGATCAATCATCGCATTTATTGCACTAAAATAATCGGAAAAATAATCCCGCTTCTTATTTTGGTCTGAAGATTATCATCCGTCATCCCACTTCGTGGTTTGTGATCAATATTTTCATCTGTAACTAAAATACTAATCACCGCTGAAGTTACAATGGAGAAAATGTCTTCGAGGCTATTATTTTTTTCCGATCAAAATATTGATAACAAAACACGAAGTGGGATGACGGATGATATTCTGCAGACCAAAACAAGAAGCGGGATGATTTTTCTGAATTTCTTAGGGCAATAAATGCGATGATTGATGCAAATCTAGTTTCCGGGGGGGTAATCTGAAACCGGTTTCAAGTTACCGGGGGGTAATGTTTAGGAGGGGGTAATTTGAAACCTTTACACCGGCAATAATTTTTTTGTGAAGCTCGCGGACCACTAACTTAGGCCTTAATGGCGATGATCAACACCAATAAGCTGACTGCAGCCATCAATGTAGTAAATTTATAACAAATTTGAATTCGCCATCTGACAAGTTAAAATAAGTGGTGTTGATTTATTTCAAATTTTTAAATATTAAGACAGAAATCTGAATAAATTTTGGACAACAATTCGAATAATTTCACAATTTCAAACAAATAAACTACTAATTAGTTATTTTTAATTTTTAACTCTTCTCCGCGGACCGGCGATCATACCTCCGTGGACCGGCACCGGTCCGCGGACCACCACTTTAGGAACCACTGGTCTAGCCGATCGTTATGCCCTCACCAGCAACCCACGCTCCTCGACAGGTCAAAAAGGCTCGATGAGTAAATCTCAAATGAGCATCATCATGTGACGTAGTATCACCGTTGCTTAATTTCCTCTCAGCATTTACAGTACAACATCGTAGTAACCTTTGTCTTGACTTCTCTTTTACCATATTTATACTCGTATCGAGGATTGGTCGCTCCACAAACAAGTTTTCTCCATCTTTCTCTGTTCTTCGTTTCTGTCTTCATCCGAGCAAAAGGCATCTCAATCCTCAATCCGTAACTCATTCTATTTAATTACTGACCATCCACTTTTGACCAACCCTCTACTGGACTCAATTTTATGACCACCTGCTGCTTTGCCTCCGCTCTCTGATCACTCGGACAACACGGACTCGGACAAAGTGATCTCTGTTAACAGCTTAGGCTATGATACGAAATAACGCTAGGGAGCAAGCTGGTGCCCTGCGTATTGCCTTAGATTAGCTCTTCAGAAATTCGAAGTTTACATTTACGTTGACCATTCACAAGATGCATCATATCAGTCAAAATTATTCATAAGAATTGAGAACACTATTAATGTGACTGTCGCATTTGCTTCGCTTTATGATAATACACCAATGCACCGATTGGTATACATTAGACAGAACGTGAAGCATGATATCAATAAATTATGTTGCGATGAAGAATTATTTATACAACAGAAGCATATGGGTCACTCTGACAATGATGTAAATTTCTAATGCTGAAACAAAGCGTCTGGTTCCAAGACAGGTGTGAATGGAAACTTTTAGGGGGTTGCATACAAATTTGGAGACAATTATTTTGGGGAACACCGTAGTGTGTATGATTGTGTCTGCGCATGTATGTTTGTTCGGTTGAATGGATGGATGGATGGGTAGATGGATGGAAGGATGTATGTGTGTGTGTGTGTGAATATATGCAGCCTACGTCATCATTAGGCCTAATTGGAGCAACGGGACCGACTGGAAAGAGTTTGAGTATTGAACAATTGGTGTTACATAAGCATTCCAGCTTACTATTCAGCTGTAAATTTTTGGCTATGTTGATCTGTGCACCAGTTTCTTTTCATGTGAAATCATCCGTCATAGTCTGTATCAATGTAGGGCCTATATTGGCGCAGTTTTCTGGTGTAATAGGATAATAGACCTAATTGAATAGTAAGCACGCAGTCACATTTGAGTCGATCTAATCGAATCAGCTTTGTGATTGTAATAGAAATCTCTGTAGGGATGCGGTCTCCACTATGATTATTATTTTTGACCAAAATAAACAGAAAATAAATTCCAATACGACAACAATTATTTTCGCTTGACGAACATCCGCTATTACAATAATGTCCTGATTTCACTAAGAATGTCACTACTGACAGGCCCTCGAACTGCTCACAGGGAAATATCTACAGACTTTCTCTGGAGTGGACATTGAAGCAGTGTTCAGGGTTCTTCGATCAAGCATAGGGAAATAATTATGAGAAGTGACGAAATTGTGTTATTATCAAAACACGCGTATAATCTCTGCTTCAATGACGATATTATGCCGTCCCAAATGTTCAAATATCAGCCAAGTCAAATCTGAATAGCCTATTATAATCAATTTGGCAGCCAGGACAAAATCTGATTCAAACAACAATCAAATATAAATTATTTTCTAATTTTAAACCACAGTAATTATTTCTGATTTTACGTCATCTCGACTTGTGCACAGGATAAGACGCCTCTACTCTAAAAAAGAACTAATTTGTTGCCACTGTGAATTGACATCGTTGCTTTCGAGCGCTCGTCCTTGCTATGAGATATACTCGATCGGCGTCGCAAACAAAATTCTGTCGAATTCTGATCTCATTGACGTAGAAATAGAATTTCGATATTACAGGAATATTGCTGTACATGAAATCTATCTCTCCGACAGCAAAGATCTGATTGATCGAGACGATCACTGATTTGTTTTCGTAGACGTGTCTTATATCGTCGGAGAACAGCGCAATCTGAAGATTGAAGATGAGTATAGCGACCATGAACACGAACACCACATGAGTGCAATAGATGCCAAACGGGAAATAGACGTCAAACTGTCTCAAATCTGGCATGTTGATATATATCAATCCGGTTGTATACATGGCAGAGACTAACCCAGAAAACTCCTCAACGCACAGATTGTTATCTCTTTGAGAGAACAGAACGAAAAGTCGTCCAAAGCAGAGAGTGGTAATTATTGACAACCAAACGAACAACCTGGTACTTGTCCTCATTCTCCGTATGTATTCCACGACGTGTCCAATGGGTTTCAACACAGCCAAGCAGTGCGTTATGGAGTCCAGAATAACATATGTTTGAGTTAGATGGCACATGGTAAGAAACAAGGCGCTCTGCCTCGTTATATGGTCGAGAATGATTAGTTCAGTAAGGACCAATATTGCATAGAGCGCGTTGACATACTGCTGTAGTAATGCGAGACTGCCAAAAGCACGATCTTTACGTCTCCCCTGAATATCCTTTGACAGTGCTAAAAATAATTTTCTATTTCTTGAGCCAAAGACGAAAGACGCAACGTAATACAAGATGATCATTACAGAATGGACAATGAGATACATTTCCAGAATGATCTTCGAACCATCGGAGAACGCAAAATGTGAGTAGTTCTCGCAGGCAATGTCTGATTCATTGAAGCTCGACGAATTTCCGGAATCCTCACCTCGGTGTCGTGTCAGTGTTCCACTTAAAGACACTTGATAGATGGAAAACACGCAGGTATAGACCAACTTCAGTAGAAACCAAATGATGAATACATTAGTTTTGCATTTAACCGACCTCGATATCCAATCTGAAATTATAGATTCGCTGAGAACCCGACGTCCGGTTTCGGAATAAAATGGTTTGCGGTCAAGGTAAACCATGAACTGCAGTGGGCTCTTAAGAAAATGCCTGGCTTTGCCCGATTCATGTGTCATGTATTCCGTTATATCATACCACTTATAAAGAAACACACCAACGATATCTTGCCTCACCATGTAAACTCCGGGCGTTTCCCACAGCACCATCATGAACTGAAGCGTTCCGAGGTATGCGGCAAATTCAATTGGTCTTAATCCAAGTTCACCTTCCATGCGAAGAAGTTTAGCAATGCTTTCTTCAGGAAGCACACCGCAAAGCCATTCGTAAGTTCTAACAACCGCCTCTTCACACTTCGGCTGATAAAAAGCAACGCAAACCAAACAATGAAGCACATTGTAACCATTGGCTTCTTGGATAAATACGTCGACGTCATTTCGTATCATGACGTCACACACTCCCAGCGATCCATACATAGCTGCAAATGAAAATGGTCTGACTATCGAGGCTCGTTTCGAGTTCAAATGGCTTTCACTTCGGGAAAGTGTGAACTTAAATCTTCCGTTGAGTAATTTTAATTTTGTCAGATAGTCGGATGAATCTAGAATGAGTCGCACGCTTTGTCTATCGTTGCTTTTGATGGCGTCCAACCAAAATTGGTATTGTGGTAACGTCAAGATCATGTCCCCGACAGAATCTGATGCCTTGAGCGGTTGCATGTTGAGCTGAAAGGAGCGCAGAATCACACCACTTAACACATCAAATCCTGATGCCAGTGCTGGTTAGGCCTACCTCTCGAATTCCTTCACACCGTTTAATGGAACATTTCTGAAACGTTTGTGGTGCATTAGGTCTCTATTTACTATCGGAACTAAAATGACTTTACAGAAAGTTTTTATTGAGATCAATATGCACTCAGACGAATTTGGTTGACTGCTGATAAGCTGATAGCTTATTAGCACTCAACCAAGCTTAGGTAGGGCCTACTTCTAGAACCTACAATTTATTTTCATCAGACAAACGTCCATAGCATACTTAGCCTTCTTTGGATATTGATGAAGTCTACACTGCATAGATAGAAACCTTTGTGACAATAGCTAATTTTTGTTTAGTTCTTTATTCTTTAGCTTGAAGCCTTCCTTGAATGAATAAAGAGCATACAATGTTTAATGGGCCTAACCGGAAAGTTTAAAAGTGTTGAATACTCACCTAGGCCTACTTCTTTGAGTCACAAGTTAAGTTGACCAGAAACTCATGTATATGCATAGGCCTAAAAGAAACTAATTTCTGACTCATCTTTCTGTAAAACTTATAATATCAGAGGATGTGGAAGCGCAAAAGGAAAAAAGCTTCGAATGTAAATCTAAGATAAGCTCTGTGATTGTTTCACTGAAAATCACCTGTAATAAATCCGTTTATGACTCGATTTCAACCTAAGATTTGTGACGAGAACACACCTCTGATGATTCGTATTTTATTTTTGAGCGATCATCTATTGGAATGACACCATAATTAGGTTCTCTCGAATTCGATAACATTATCTTAACTTAACCTTAACAAGACACAGAAAGTGATGTAATATACCAACCAAATATTTTCAAGGGCAACGGCCTCTGTTGTCATAGGCCATCGTCAAATCTGGATCCATCTATTCACGATACAGTTGCCCATATACATGAGAAGATCACCTTCGGCTGTTTTCGCTGACTTTTTTATGAAACTCAGTCTGATGGTCGCATGCAAAGACAGCTAAAGCACCCCGCTCCTCCACCAATAAACGGCTTTAAATAATATGCAACCTTTTTTGCTCTTGCTGTCGATCGCCAGAGTTACAATGCGCAGACTGAGTGCGATGCACAATGAAAAGCATATATTACAGATCAGTCAAACAGGAATGCACAACAATCCGAGGGGGTAGGCAGACAAGCAGACAAGCAGGCAGGCAGAAAAACAGGAAGACATACATGCGCAAAAAGCACAAAGGCAGTTGACAGTTACTGGATGAATATAACATAAAGGCATTAATTATGAGCAAACAGGCGCAAATGCATATCGATTAGAAGCTTTATACATTAACCTAATGCGCGGTCAAGGTTAACGTATTGAAGGAAGATAAAATGTCAAGTCGATTTCTAGAGAAAACAACAACAGCAACTTTCAGTAAATCTAGACAACTAAAAGCTGCCATACAAATTGGCTTGCAATATAATATCCTACTTTATTGCAACCCATTAACTTGCGGTGTATTCATTGATTGTGGGCGAAATTGTGGATTAAACATTATGACCCGAACAGAAACGGCAAGCGCGTGAGTCGTCAGCATTCAAGGGCATATGCAGCCCTCGTTAAATGAAATGACCCAACCGTCCATTATGCTGTCACCAATAACCCACGCTCAGCAACAGGTCTAACATGCTCTATCAGCAAATAACAAACGAGCATCATCATGTGACGCTAGTATCGCCGTTGCATAAACTCCTCTCAGCATTTACAAGATCGTAACCCTTGTCTTTTCCTGTCTTTAACCATCCACGGATCGAGGGTTGGTCTCTACAAACAAGTTTTCTTCACCTTTTTTTGTTTTTTCCCCTCATCATCCGCTCGAAAGGCATCTCCATCCGTAACCCATGCCATTTAATTACCACTACTGGCCAATTACGTTTGACCAACCCTCTACTGGACTCAATTTTTATGACCACCTGCTTTGCCTCAGCCTCTGGCCTCTTTGACAATACGAAACGCTCGCGAGTAAGCTGGTACCCTGCCTCTTGACTCAGAGTAGCTCTTCAGAAATTCGAAGTTTACATTTGCGTTGACCATTCCCAAAATGCATCATGTCAGCTCAAATTAATCATAAGAATTGAGAACACTCTTAGCGTGATCGTCTAATTTTTACACTCGCATTGATGAATAATTGTTGTGCAAAGTCATCATCATAAACATCAGATATTCAACTGTCTTTCTCTCTCGCTCTCTCTCTGTCTGTCTCTCAGTCTCTGTCTCTGCCTCTGTTTTTGTCTCTGTCTCTGTCTGTCTCTGTTTCTGTCACTGTTTCTCCCTCCATTCCTCCCTACCTTCCTCCCTCCTACCTACCTCCCTCTCCCTCTCCCTCGTCCTCTCACTCTCCCCTCTCCCTCTCCCTCTCCCTCTCCCTCTCCCTCTCCCTCTCCCTCTCCCTCTCCCTCTCCCTCTCATTCTCCCTCTCCCTCTCCCTCTCTCTCCCTCTCCATCTCTCTCTTTCTCCCTCTCCGTCCCCCTCTCCGTCTCTCTCACTCTCCCTCTCCCTCTCCATCTCTCTCTTTCTCTCTCTCCCTCTCCGTCTCTCTCTCTCTCTCTCTCTCTCTCTCTCTCTCTCTATCTATCTCTCTCTCTCTCTTTCTCTCTCTCTCTCTCTCTCTCTCTCTCTCTCTCTCTCTCTCTCCCTCTCCGTCTCTCTCTCTCTCTCTCTCTCTCTCTCTCTCTTCTCTCTCTCTCTCTCTCTCTCTCTCTCTCTCTCTCTCTCTCTCTCTCTCTCTCTCTCTCTCTCACAACAAACCGTAACAAAGACATAGCATGGCTCCAAGACTGTTCACCCATTTTAGAAAGACTGCAACTTATAATTCTCCTAACTTCCTCCGTCAAATTTGTCCAAAATTGCAACAACTCTTGCTGCTTAAACGTTTCAAAGTCGACAACTTTTGCACTGTTTAATTTCTCCCCAAAGAACAGGGAACAACGATCATAATATTAATTATAAATACTCTTTAAACATAATATAATAAATTCTTAATCTATGACAATGTATAGGCCCTATAGGGGCCTATATGCGACATTTATTATGTGTAGGCCTCACATTTATTTCACTATGGCATGTATTACAACTGGACATATCGCGCATGATAGACGTAGGCCTATTTCGACCTCAGAAGAAATTTAAGTGCGCTGTAGCCTATGCCTACACTTATATAGGGTGTCTCGATAGGTCGTGAACGATTTTGAATGCAGACAAATATATGTTATACACAATATAATGTGGAAAGTTTTATACTAGCGGATAGGTTATTCAAATGAAAATGTTAATATAAAAAATTAGATCATTAGCTCACTTATTAAATTTTAGCGCCAATATCCGTGACGTCATCAAATTCGTGCCAAATAAACGTCCAGTTAAGCCGCAAACAATATTGTACGACCATCATTGTTAATCTACACATAATTAATTAATACAATTTATCATTTAGTATTTAATAATGTTTCATTTACTCTTTATTACAACCTCAAGTCGATTAGTCATCGAGCCAAATATATTTTTCTGAGTTGTCAGAGGTAGACCTATTTTATGTCCATGCCTTACAAAAGCCATCGTTTTAAGGTCGTTTGGGGTTCGGTATCGGCATAAACAGTTGCCGCCATAATACTATAAACATTTTGCATTGGTGACAAATCCGGCGAATTAGGCGGACAGTCCCTCGGTGAGATGTAGGCTATTATATACATTGATAGCCTATTCTTGTTCAGCCATTCGACTGAGGCCTTTGATGTGTGTGCACGTGCACCGTCTTGTTGAAATAATCCTTCGCCGTTATTACGAAACATTTTTGTTGCTGTGAACTGAGCAGCGAGCGCATAGGCTACTGCACTTCGCTGGAATGGGGGTTTGACCTCTTTCTCCTGTATCTCATTGATGTAATAAGTCGAAGTGACTAAAGTTTTATTTGGAATGATATGAGGTTTTGTTAATCCAACTGTTTATGCCGAACCCCTGACACTGAACACCTTAAAACGTCGGCTTTGTAAGACATGGACATCAATAGGCCTACCTCTGACAACTCTGAAAAATCTGTTTGCTCGATGACTAATCGACTTGAGGCTGTAATAAAGAGTAAAGGAAACATTATTAAATACTAAATGCTAATTTGTATTAATTAATTATGTGTGGATTAACAATGACCATGGGCGTCCGCAGCGGGGCGCAAGGGGGCGCAAGTGCGCCCCTCTGAATTTTTCGCATAGTTGCACATAAATTTTGATTATCTGGTTGTGATTGTTACAACAAGAGTTTCAATGTGTTTTATCGATTCGTTCTACAAGTTGAACCTATATTATCTTTCTTTGGGCGCATAACGTTTAGGTAGGCTATAGGATTCTTAGGCTAGGCCTACGTGGTAAAATGGAAATTCAAACTGTTACTCATTAAATTTAGACCATGTGACAATTATTTAAAAGTTTGCGCCCCCCTAGAAAAATTCCTGCGGACGCCCATGACAATGACGGTCGTACAATCTTGTTTGCGGCTTAACTGGACGTTTACTTGGCCCGAATTTGATGACGTCACGGATATTGGCGCTACAATTTTATTAAGTGAGCTAGTGATCTAATTTTTTTATATTAACATTTTCATTTGAATAACCTATCCGCCAGTATAAAACTTTCCACATTATATCGTGTATAACATATATTTGTCTGCATTCAAAATCGTTCACGACCTATCGAGACACCCTATATAAATATACACTGTGTCCCAATAAATCGGGCACCCTTTTATAATGTGAATAAACCGGGCAAATCTTAATCGATTTTCAAAATTTCAAAACTGTTTTTATCCTGAGATAAGTATCCTCCACTGATTCAAATATGAAGTTTCTGGCATGAATATTTACGTCACAACTACGTCATTTGCATCAAAGAATTCATATGTTAAGTACCGAACACAACGTTTTCGGTACTTAACATATGAATTCGCTGATGCAAATGGCGTAGTTGTGACGTCAATATTCATGCCAGAAACTTCATATTTGAATCAGTGTAAGATAATTATCTCAGGATAAAAACAATTTTGAAATTTTGAAAATCGATTAAGATTTGCCTGTTTTATTCACATTATAAAAAAGGTGCCCGATTTATTGGGACACAGTGTATACACACATGTGTGTGTTGGTGCCGGTTTACTGTCAATACCGCGCACACAATACCGCGCACACAACATCGCGCACACAATACCGCGATTTTCAATACCGCGCACGATCGTTACCGCGCACGATCGATACCGCGAATTTGTTCAATCCAGCTTATATTTCACACCTATAATTTATAAATACCTCCATCCAGCTTCGATTTCTCGCTCGTTATTTTAGTCAATCCAGCTTCTTTTTCATATATAATAGTACCCTCAACCGGCTTCCAATTCTCATGCTTTATTTTCCTCAATCCAGCTTCTATTTCAGACAGAGAATTGCATTAATCCAGCTCTTATTTCTCATGCTTTATTTTCGTAAATCCAGCTTCTATTTTATATATCAAAATACCCTCATCCAGCTTCCATTTCTCATGCTATATTTTTGTCAACCCAGCTTCTATTTGACACATAGAAATACCTTCATCCAGCTCTTATTTCTATGTACTTCTATGTCTGAAATAGAAGCTGGATTGACGAAAATAAAGCATGAGAAATACGAGCTGGATGAAGGTATTTCTATGTCTGATATAGAAGCTGGATTGACGAGAATAAGGAGCGAGAAATAGAAGCTGGATGAAGGTAGATATAGGTATGAAATAAAAGCTGGATTCAACAAATTCGCGGTATCGATCGTGCGCGGTAATGATCGTGCGCGGTATTGAAAATCGCGGTATTGTGTGCGCGGTGTTGTGTGCGCGGTATTGTGTGCGCGGTATTGACCGGATACCGTTGGTGCCTGGGTGTGTGTGTGTGGCTGTATGAGTGTGCGTCTGGGTGCAAGTTGAAGTGTGTTTGAGTTGGTTTGGGGCATGTGTGTGTAATATATTCTACAGTACATGTATAACAACTAGACAAGCCCTACCGGATAAAAGGTCATTGTTTCAACGTCTACTAGTGTCTATTGATTTGATTTCACTGTTTTTCGAGCGCTAGACCTCGCAACGAGATATATTCGATCGGCAATGCAGACAAAATTCTTTCGAATTCTGATTCTTTCCATGTAGCCATAGACCTTGGATATTCCAGGAAAATTGCTGTACATGAAGTCTATCTCTCTGACAGAAGAGATCTGATTGATCGCGATTACCACTGATTTGTTATCGTAGACTTCTTTTACATCATCAGAGAACAACGCAATTTCAAGATTGTAGACGAGTATCCCAGAGAAAAATACGTACACCACATGAGTGCAATAGATACCAAACGGCAAATAGATATCAAACTGTCTCAGATCCGGCATGTTAAAGAATATCAGCATGGTGGTATAAAAGGCAGGCATGAATCCAGAAAATTCCTCTACGCATTGATTGTTTCCTCTTTGAGACAGAAGAACGAACAGTCGTCCAAAGCAGAGTGCGAAAATTCCTGTGACCCCCATAAACAAGTAGAAAGTGACCATCATTCTCCGTATATACACAACGACGTGCCCAATGGTTTCGGACATAGCCAACATTTGCATAATGGCTTCAAGAATGACCGGCGTTTGAATGGCGTAGCTTATTGTGAGAAACAAGGCGCCCTGTGTCGTTGGATGGTCGAGAATGATTACTTCAGTAAGGACCAATATCGCGTAGAAGGCATTCACGTACTGGCTTAATATGGAGGAACAATCAAAAGCGCTATTTTTACTTCTCTCTTCAATGTTCTTTGACAGTGCTAAATATAATTTTATATTTCTTGAGCCTATGACCAAAGTCGCAATGTAATACAAGATGATCATTACAGAATGGACAATGAGATATGTTTCCAGAATGACCTTCATGCTGCCAGAGAACGAAAGTTGTGAATAGCTTTCGCATTCAACGATTGACTTATTGAAATTCAATGAATTATCGTTGTCTTCATTTCTGTACGGTATCAACGTTCCACTTAAAAACACTTGATAGATGGAAAACACGCAGGTATAGACCAACTTCAGAAGCACGCAACATAGGAATGGCTTACGCTTGCTTATAACTGATCTCGTTATCCAGTCAGCAATGATCGATTCGTTGAGAACCTGTCGTCCGGATTCAGAACAGGACGATTTGCGGTCAAGGTAGACCATGAAATGTAGCGGACTCTTAAGAAAATGTCTGGCTTTGTCCGATCCATGTATCATGTATTCCGTTATATCATACCACTTGTATCGAAACACTCCAACAATATCCTGCCTCACCATGTACACTCGGGGCGTTTCCCACAATATCATCATGAACTGAAGCGTTCCGAGGTGTGCGGCAAATTCCATAGGTCTCAATCCCAGTTCATCCTCCATACGAAGAAGTTTCGCAATGCTCTCTTCAGGAAGCATCTTGCAAAGCCATTCGTAAGTTCTAGCAACCGCCTTTTCGTACTGCGGCTTATAGAAAGCAACGCAAACCAAACAGTGAAGCACATTGTAACCTTTGGTTTCCTGGATAAATACGTCGACGTCATTTCGTATCATGACGTCGCACACTCCCAGCGAGCCGTAAATAACTGCAAATGAAAATGGTTTGACGATCGAAGCTCGTTTCGTCTTCAAATGAATTTCACTTCGGGAAAGCGGGAATTGAAATTTTCCGTTGAGTAATTTCAGTTTTGTCAGATCGTCGGATGAATTGAGGATGAGTCTAAAGTTTTGAGCATCGTTGTTTTTAATTGCGTCCAACCAAAACTGGTATTTCGGTAAAGCCAAGAACATGTCTTCAGCTGATGTCTTCGGTGTTGGCATACTGAGCTATTTTTTAATGGTAGGAGATGAAGGGTCTTTGTCAGGTCAGGAACTCAAAGACGAGACCGCTGCTGAAATAAAATTAATGTCAGCTTATTTGAGCAAAAGCGACAATGGCAAATTATTCCAGGGCCTGCGATGACATTGGTACACCTTTGAGAGTTAGTATGACCCATTGAAGGGCGAATTACATAAATTGACGTTTAGTCGTTTATCTAGAAAAGCAATATCATCTAACTATTGGTTAATGGTTATCCTGTTTCTGACATCGGCGTTTATGGCTAAATATTTGGATTTCCTCTTGCTTATTTAGATCTTCTACACCTGTGCAAGAGCCACATAAAACACCGTTCACTGCGGGTTTAGACTTTAAACAACTGCGACCCTGATGTGAGCATTCATATGCGTATAGGCTATACGTGGACATTATGGCTATGCCATATTTCATGCTAATTCCTTCTTGCATTAATTTTATCAACACCACAGTCGTCTAATTTCAGGTGCATCTAGTGGTGAGCACATTTCAAGCGCAAGAAAATACACTGACCTTTATGAGTGTATAGGCCTATAATCGACTTGCTGGCTATAATCGCTTCAAATCCATGGGATTTGTTAGTCGAGATCCCGCCTATTCATTGTTCTATTGTTGTTCACTCTGCTGCGCACTGAGACTTAGCTGTTAAGCCTAGCTGAGTTGCTTTTGACCTAATTTTAGCCTAACTATGTAACTAAATGTTTTCAAATCATATTTATTTGGATTATTTCTCCGCCGAAAATATAGCCTACTGTATGAAATCACTTCAGGAATTTGTTTTTACGCAGGCGGCAATGTGTTACAATGTTACAAAACATATTCCACAAGAAACAATTGAATAGGCTATGACTATATAATTGCCGTGTAGCCTTCTGTGAAATTCTACAGAATAGGTCGAAATACACTCCAATAATCAACTCTAGGCTGTCAGGAACGTAGTTTTAATTCCATAGAGTAAATGATTACATAGTTTCAATAGAGTTTGCAATAGAATCTTCAAATTACATTAGAATACCTTAATTTAGTTGAGCCTTCCTGGGTTTTCTAAAACACTTGTCAGTGTCTGTTAGACTGCAGTGTTTTAACAGAAATCGTCGACTCTTCGTCTTTATGTCATAGGCGGATTTTGAAAATTCCATCAGAGGAATCGCATGCAGACCAACTGACAGCTAAACCACCAACTAAACACGATTACAAGGAAGGGCGATGACAGACTGCAAAAATGCTGACACACAGTGTCATAGAGACACAGACAGACAGACAGACAGACAGACAGGCGAACAGACAGGCAGACAGACAAATCTATACAATACTCGGTGCAAGCAAAATTAATGCTTTAATGCAGGTCAAATGGACAAGAATTGATTGGCAGATCTGCTCGCTAATGCATGGCAAAATGCATTGGAAATGAAAATTAATGGTGTCAACAATGTTTAATAATTAACTAACCTGTCTGTTGTCTATTCTTTCATTTCTACTCAATAACTCTCAGTGCAACCTAGAAAACTGAAATCTAAGCTTTAAACTGGTTTAACTCCTAATATTATAATAATATATAGGACTTGATTACATTACACCAAACTTTGAAGTGTTGAAACTACACATTAACAGATTAACTTGATGAAAGGCTACTAACACCGAGTAAAGGTAAAAATGAAGGCGCTGATACGAGCAATCCACCAGTCGTATAATAATTGTCCTGTCACTCACCATAA
The DNA here is from genome assembly GCA_945859605.1 of Lumbricus rubellus. Classification (NCBI taxonomy): domain Eukaryota; kingdom Metazoa; phylum Annelida; class Clitellata; order Crassiclitellata; family Lumbricidae; genus Lumbricus; species Lumbricus rubellus. The sequence continues at coordinate 40,820,561 of OX243815.1, read as the reverse complement.
ACCAGGAACTTGTCGAAAACGATCAATCGGGGAATATTAAAAGCAACTTATGCTTTTGACGCTTAGGCCTATATCTCCCCAGCGAAATTCCTCGTTCCGTTTGCTCTAAGATACGTTTCCTATATTGTCCAAACTCGTAATCATGGGAACCAATTTATTAACAGACACTTAGCAGAAAAACCTGATAAGCAGAGAGGATAAAAATCAATTCCTGGTGAAGATATACAAGCGAGTAAGCCCTCAGTCAGGCAGTCAGACAGTCAATGGACTAAGGTGGAAGACGCTTCAGATGGAAGCGACGAGGGATCTCCGTGGTCTACACTGGTCCAAGCATTTATTGACCTTATAATTATAATATTAATTTCTCGGGGTCGATCGTACTGGAAGCGCTTCTGAAAGGTTTCTTTTAATTGAGAGAGGCGCTTTATAAATGATCCAATACTGACCAACTGACAGCTAAACCACCAACTAAACACGATTACAAGGAAGGGCGATGACAGACTGCAAAAATGCTGACACACAGTGTCATAGAGACACAGACAGACAGACAGACAGACAGGCGAACAGACAGGCAGACAGACAAATCTATACAATACTCGGTGCAAGCAAAATTAATGCTTTAATGCAGGTCAAATGGACAAGAATTGATTGGCAGATCTGCTCGCTAATGCATGGCAAAATGCATTGGAAATGAAAATTAATGGTGTCAACAATGTTTAATAATTAACTAACCTGTCTGTTGTCTATTCTTTCATTTCTACTCAATAACTCTCAGTGCAACCTAGAAAACTGAAATCTAAGCTTTAAACTGGTTTAACTCCTAATATTATAATAATATATAGGACTTGATTACATTACACCAAACTTTGAAGTGTTGAAACTACACATTAACAGATTAACTTGATGAAAGGCTACTAACACCGAGTAAAGGTAAAAATGAAGGCGCTGATACGAGCAATCCACCAGTCGTATAATAATTGTCCTGTCACTCACCATAAACCAGGAACTTGTCGAAAACGATCAATCGGGGAATATTAAAAGCAACTTATGCTTTTGACGCTTAGACCTATATCTCCCCAGCGAAATTCCTCGTTCCGTTTGCTCTAAGATACGTTTCCTATATTGTCCAAACTCGTAATCATGGGAACCAATTTATTAACAGACACTTAGCAGAAAAACCTGATAAGCAGAGAGGATAAAAATCAATTCCTGGTGAAGATATACAAGCGAGTAAGCCCTCAGTCAGGCAGTCAGACAGTCAATGGACTAAGGTGGAAGACGCTTCAGATGGAAGCGACGAGGGATCTCCGTGGTCTACACTGGTCCAAGCATTTATTGACCTTATAATTATAATATTAATTTCTCGGGGTCGATCGTACTGGAAGCGCTTCTGAAAGGTTTCTTTTAATTGAGAGAGGCGCTTTATAAATGATCCAATACAATTCAGTAGCCTACAATACAAAACCAATCTCCTCTTACAAAAACACCAAAGCCGATTATAATTTTTGCAGGCTGTCTGTTCTGTTAGTAGCTAAAATTATCTATTCTGTAATCTTTCAACTGCATAATTGCACACTGTAACCGGTTGCGACTGATGGATTGCGATCTGTCAACCGAATTGCTGAATTAAAAAATTGCCATAATGTCTGATAATGTTGTCTGAACTATGCACGGAAGCGCGCTTGGAGTGACTGTCGCTTTGATTCAGTACCGGTATATTGATAATCCGTCAATGGATATCCGGTGCGGTGCAGACCCGATGTGTCCCATCAGTAGCATACGGGCTTTCAATAGAATTTGTCGGGTATTAAGTTATAATAACATAACTTTGAGCTTTGCAAATCGTTTGTTTTCTGCAGACTGACACTGATCGTCCAAAGCCAGGATGAGAAGGAGGGCGTCGATAATGATCTTTGTCACACTTAAGCGACTACTACACACTTAATTAAGCGACTACCACTACTACTACTACTGCTACTACTACTACTACTACTACTACTACTACTACTACTACTACTACTACTACTACTATTACTATTACTATTACTACTACTACTGCTACTACTACTACTACTACTACTACTGCTACTGCTGCTGCTACTACTACTACTACTACTACTACTACTTCTACTACTACTACTACTACTACTAGGCTACTACTACTACTACCACTACTACTACTACTACTACTACTAGGCTACTACGACTACTAGGCCTACTACTACTACTACTACTAGATGTCGAATTGAACTTACTCTGGCTAAGTTTCGATCATTTGATTCGATTGAACATTCTCTTAGGAATGTGATGAATCTCATGTGATGAATCTCATGTGATGACTCTCATGTGATGAATCTCATGTGATGAATCTCATGTGATGAATCTCATGTGATGAATCTCATGTGATGAATCTCATGTGATTAATCTCATGTGATGAATCTCATGTGATGAATCTCATGTGATGAATCTCATGTGATGAATCTCATGTGATTAATCTCATGTGATTAATCTCATTCCCTTCGCTCTTCCATTCTTTCCAACAATCTTTCTGCTTAATTGGCTTGTATCAGAACTTTCTTATTCTTAGGATGTCTTGTGCAATGGGAGCTCTTCAGAATGGCTAACCCTAATGGAGCGTATGGAGGTACTCAGTACTGAAAGTGTTAAAATAAGTGCCTGGACGCCTCTTACCTTTCCAAAAGAAGTGCCCCATACATTTTCAGGTGTGCTGGCCAACTAAGTGGCCGGACGGCATAAAGATGTGAAAATAAGTGCCAGGACACCGTCCATGACCGTCCTGCCACACTTTAAGCCCTGAAGGTACTCTTCAAATGCTCAGATACAATACCAAACATGCGGCAGTAACAATTGTTTGTGCAGTTGGAAAGTTCCATTGATTAGCACGTTTGATAGAAAAATGACAAAGAGAAAATGCCGAACCGTAACAAAGACAAAACATGGCTTTATCACTCTTGATCTGCTTTAGAATAACTGCAATTTATCATCCTCTAAGCGAAATGTCCTATCATCCTATGAACGTTCGTAAGTTTGGTCAAAATGACAGCAACGTATTTTATCCGAATTTTTCGAAGGCAGCAACTTTTGCACTGCTTAATCATTTCTACACGTATAGAATAGAGAGCGATTATAAATGGCATAAATAGCATCGGCAAAATATACATGTCTGTGTGTGTGTGTGTGTGTGTGTGTGTGTGTGTGTGTGTGTGTGTGTGTGTGTGTGTGTGTGTGTGTGTGTGTGTGTGTGTGCGCGCTTGGACATGAGCAATATACATATATGAGGCAAAAAAATAATTATGTAGCATAAAATAATTTCTTAAATTATGACATGTATCTAGGCCCGCATTAAGGCTAGTGCGGGCCCGGGTGCTGCGATGAACTTGCGGGCCCTCTTCTATCAGCTATCGGTCCACCAAGCACATAGGCTAATTAAGCTTATACCATGTTTACTAACGAGTAAAGTCACAGGTTGCCTTTCTTGTGGTGTATTTATTTTCTAAGGAAAAGTTTCAGACCCTAGTATTTCTACAGTGACGGAAGGAACAAGCGACTTTTTCATTTGTTAAATAGTTATTACGCTTATGTTCCATTAATTTGATTATCTTTATTGTTCTGTATGTCGACAGGTTGAAGTCCTCCAGCCTTTTTATGTATAGGCCTATGCCTATCCCGAATTTCTTATTGTCCGTGTCTCTAAACCATACAGCACCATGCACAATTCACCAATGTTTTATCATTTGTTTCTTCCCGTTGATTTTTTTCTTCTCAATTTATCGTAATTCTTATAATTTTTATTTATATTTATAAGTCTCTCCTGCTGGATTCAGGTCTGATAAAATACAACATCAGATTTCTTTCGCAGACTCCAGTGATGTCTTGGTAGACTGATCTATAAGGCATCATGATCTTCTTGTACAAAGGTCTCGAAATGATCGGAGAGGAGTGGGCCTAGGCCTACATTAAAAGAGAGGCAACGGAAGTGGGTATATGTACACAGGATGAGGTCAGACTCACTGCTAAGAACAGGTCAATGAATAGGATAATATTATGGGGGAAACCGAACAAGAGGAGGACCACGGATCGATGGATGGATGGACGGATGGGTGAATAGATAGAAAGATGATGCTAGATTTCATAATACAAAATAATGGATATGGACAGCTCGAGAAAGAGGCCAAAGTGCCCAACATCGAGATGAATGGTGAAGTCGGACATTTCAACATGCCTAGGAGGCAGAAAACTATAGATAAAAAGGATGATAAACTATAACAGGCTTCAGAAAATTAAGAATTAACCAATAACATTTATTCTAGCTTTATTTTCCTCTTATTTCAAGAGACCAGTCAAACTGATTGACCAAGCTGCGAAGTCTACGTTATGATATCACTGTTCAGAGGTCATACTTACCAAAGATAAATTTACAATAGCAATCAATTCCTGCGATTTCAACCACTTCATAAACTGTTAGTTCGAGCTAATAATTCTGAAATGTGGGAGAACTTTGACAAAATTTCGTCAACGATGACTTATTAACGTTGCAGCATTCTCGCTAAGAAATTTAATCATTTCCGAAATTGCGGGCCCCCAAACCCGCGGGCCCGGGTGCTGCAGCACCCTTAGCACCTACCTTAATGCGGGCCTGCATCATGTATCACAATTAGACAAGCTATGCATATATGATTTTTTTTCTTTCAAGGTTTATCAGTCTGTTGCAGCTTTTTTCTGACGTCGTTGTTTCTAGCGCTCTCCCTCGCTACGAGATATATTCGATCGGCAACGCAGACAAAATTTCTTCGAATTCTTAGATCGTCAATGCAGCGATAGAACTTGGATATTCCAGGAATGTTGCTGTGCATGAAGTCTATCTCTCCGACAGCCCAGATCTGATTGATCGCGATTACCACCGATTTGTTATCGTAGACTTCTTTTACATCATCGGAGAACAACGCAATTTCGAGATTGAAGATGAGTATCCCAACGATAAATACGAACACCACATGAGCACAATAAATGCCCAATGGCAAATAGATATCAAACAGTCTGAGATCCAGCATATTGAGAAAAATCAGCAAGGTGGTGTAAATGGTAGCGACGAGTCCCGAAAACCCCTCACCGCATTGATTATCGCTTCTTTGAGACAACAGGATGAAAAGTCGTCCAAAGCAGAGCGTGAAAATTCCTGTGATTCCAAGAAACATGTAGAAGGTGACCATCATTCTACGTATGTATATAACGATGTGCCCAATGGTTTCAGACGCGGCCGACAATTGCATGATGGACTCAATAATGACAGGTGTTTGAATGGCATAGCTTACGGTGAGAAAAAAGGCACCCTGCCTCGTTGGATGGTCAAGAATGATTATCTCAGTAAGGACCAATATCGCGTAGACGGCATTCACGTACTGGCTTAACATTGAGGAACAATCAAAAGCACTATCTTTACTTCTCTCTTGAATATTCTTTGACAGCGACAAAAACAACTTTCTATTTCTTGACCCTATAACGACAGCCGCAATGTAATACAAGATGATCATTACAGAATAGAAAATGAGATAAGTTTCCAGAATAATCTTCATGCCGCCGGAGAACGAAAGATGTGAATAGCTTTCGCATTCAACGGCTGACTCCTTGAAATTCGACGAATTTCTATGGTCCTCATTTCGGTACGGTATCAACGTTACACTTAAAAACACTTGATAGATGGAAAACACGCACGTATAGATCAACTTCAGAAGCACGCAACATAGGAATGACTTACGTTTGCTGCTCACTGACCTCGTTATCCAGTCTGAAATGATAGATTTGCTGAGAACCCGCTGTCCAGTTTCTGAGTAGGACGATTTGCGGTCAAGGTAAATCATGAAATGAAGTGGACTCTTAAGAAAATGTCTGGCTTTGTCCGATCCATGTGTCATGTATTCCGTTATATTTTACCACTTGTATCGAAACACTCCAACGATATCCTGCCTCACCATGTACACTCCGGGCGTTTCCCACAACACCATCATGAACTGAAGCGTTCCGAGGTGTGCGGAAAATTCCAGAGGTCTCAATCCAAGTTCATCCTCCATACGAAGAAGTTTCGCAATGCTTTCTTCAGGAAGCATTTTGCAAAGCCATTCGTAAGTTCTTACAACTGCCTGTTCGTACTGCGGCTTATAAAAAGCAACGCAAACTAAACAGTGAAGCACATTGTAACCTTTGGCCTCTTGGATAAATACGTCGACGTCATTTCGTATCATGACGTCACATATTCGCAGTGATCCAAACATAGCTGCAAATGAAAATGGTCTGACAAACTGGTGGGGTTTTCTTTTCAAACGGATCTCACTTGGTGTAACTGTGAACTGAAAACTTCCGTTGAGTAATTTAAGTTTTGTCAGATTGTCGGATGATTCGAGAATGAGTCTGAAATTTTGAGTATCATCGTTTTTGATGGCGTCCAACCAAAACTGATATTTCGGTAAAGTCAACAGCATGTCTTCGGCCAATGTCTTCGGTGGTTGCATGTTGATCGATTAAGATCTATATGACGGTAGGAGATTAAGAGTCTTTGCCAAATCTCGAAATGAAAGACAAGACCTGTGCAGAAATGAAACTAAAGTTGGCCTATTTGATTAAGAGCAAAATAATGGCAATCTATGTCTGGGAACGATGCGGCCTGCAATGGCATCGGTACGCTTTTGAGAGTTTAATGGCCCGTTTAAAGACGAATCACATAATTTGACGTTTATATTGGAATAACAAGAACATCCAAATCTTGGTTTATTATTATCCTGTTTCAGACCTACAATGTAAGCTTATAACTCAACACTGTGATTAAATTTTTCAACTCAAATTCATGCGGATTATTGATCCTCTTTTTTGCCTCCACTAACCTCACAGGCTCAAACTAAACAAATTTCTTAACTAGAGAAACAAGACCGTGGTTTAAAGAATAGACATAGGCCTATTTGAATTATGCTGCAAAAATCTCGATTTTTTAAAATTATATCGCAAAGAGGGAAATGCAGCATAAAACAATAGTGCGACAAATATATTGACTAAGATCCTGAATTTGTTATTGTGCAAGCGTCAATGGCCTATAGGCTACTATCATTTTACAAAAACATATTACACAAGAAACAGTATGAATATTTCCGTAACCTAGGCTTGCTGTGAATCTACAGAATTATAGACCACAAAACACTCATTCAAATAATTATCAACTCTCTAGATGCTACTACTTCAACGCGCGCCCCATATCCTCTGATCCTATCCATCTGATCATATGGTAGGCTAACTCGATCCGGACCACTATGGACTACTCTTACGAACAAGCCTTTTTTACTCAGCGCAGCGCTCGTGAATAAGCTGGTGCCCCGCGCTTGAATTTCGAGTATAGCGCTTTAGTAATTTAGAGATTACGACTACGACCATCGGACCATATCCAATCGGTTGCTAATAGAATTTGCAATAGACTTGTCAAATTATAGGCTATTAGAATACCTTAAATTCCGCTGAGTTTTAATTCTATAGAGTAAACGATCACATAGTTTCAATAGAATTTGCAATAGAATCTTCAAATTATATTAGAATACCTTAAATTCAGTTGAGCCGTCCTGAATGTTCGGAAACAGTTGACAGCGTCTGTTAGACGACAGCGTTTTGACAGAAATCGTCGACTCTTCGTCGTTATGTTAAGCACAGTTTGAAAATATCATCAGAGGATCGCATGCAGACCTACTGACCTGCTAAGCACTAGGGCACGCTTACAAGGACAGGCATTTATAATCTGCAAAAAACTGGCGCACAGACACACAGGTTGGCATTAAGACAGACAAGACAGACAGGCGAACATGCAGACAGACTGACCTTTAGGCCTGCCATAATTATACTCGGTGTGAGCAAAATGAGTGCATTCATTAAGGCTAAATGGACGCAAATTGATTGGCCCACATGCTCGCTAATGCTCGTCAAAATCGATTGTAAGCTTAAATGAAAATTAATAGTAACATCAATATTTAATAATTAATTAATGAATCTGTTGGTCATTGTTCCATTTACAATCAATGACTCTCAGTGCAACCGAGAAAACTGCGACCTACGCTTTAAACTGGTTTAGGCCTAACTCCTGATATTTTAATTTAGGGCTTGAATACAATGAATAGGCCTACTTTACTTGACAACTTTGAAGTGTGGGAACTACCCATTAACTTGATTTTTAAGAAGTTGATTCATGTCGCTCTCCTACTTTCTTCGGACGAGACTGGCATTGTTATGGTGCGCGCAGCGGCGTAGTTTCTCGTCGTTAGTGGTCTCTGCTCCATATAATTATATACCCTTCTAGTGGTACCCAAGGAAAGGGAGGGAAGAGAAGGAGAGGGGATCGGAGCAAGGAATGCGAGACGAGATCCAACTACTATTGACTAAGAGCTGTTTTTCTGCGTCTGAACTCCTTATCAGAGGAGAAGTTTAGTGCAGTAGCAATAGTAATAGTAATAGTAGGCCTAACAGTAATAGTGATAGTAATAGTAAGCCTAATAGTAATAGTAATAGTAATAGTAGGCCTAATAGTACTAGTAATAGCAATAGTAATAGTAGTATAGTAATAGTAATAGTAATAGTAGGCCTAATAGTAATAGTAATAGTAGGCCTAATAGTAATAGTAATAATAATAGCAACACTCTAACATGAAGAGCGCACGGACGTGGGATAGCTTTCCGCCGTCCTCTCAAAGATTGGCTCAGTCTTCTATTATGCAGATGTCTATGGTAAAATAGGCATTGGGACCTGATGTCTGCCAAATTCCGCCATATTAGACTCCTGGTAAAGCTGGTTTTATCCGTCGATACTACTAATTTTAGCCTACTCTTTTTCTTTTTCTTCTTTGTCGTTATCCATTCTCTCTCCTACGGCTCCAAAGATATCTAATTTGTTTTGTAGCCTCATGTCATGATTGTTTTATTACATATCATGATCATTTTTATGATTGTACTCGCTTAGAATGTTCTTTTTTAATGTTCGCGCTGTGCGTTTGCAGGCGGCTAATAAAGTAATAACCTACTTACTTACTTACTTACACTGCCTTGTATCAAAAGACCAGGACAACAAAGGGATAATGGGTGACCGGATAACAGAAATTACCTTCAAAGGAAGTTAGCATCAGATGATACCCTCGTCGAAAGTCTGTTGTCTCCTCAGAATCGCCCCTCAAGCTCATTATTAGAGAAACTGTTTTTTCTTACAACTCTAATGTCTGATGATTAATGATACTAACATTTTCCCAATATCTAGAGCATTGAACCAAGAATAGGATTCCAAAATATCATGTCATAAATTTGAACGAATAGAAAAACATAAATATTTCAACTTCATCTCCCGAAATATCAGTTTTCAGCAAGTCTGTGATGGTGTGCATTGCGGTTTCGACGCTTGGTCGTTCCCATTAATTTTAGTCTTCATTGTTCCTTCATTGGAGTAAAATTTTAAATTTTAGTCTTCATTGATCCTGGAGTAAAAATTAATGGAACCTATTATCGCGACGTTCTGCTGTCACAACATCTTCTACCTGTAATCAGAAATCTAGCCCCAGAAGGCTGCGTTTTTCAACAGGACAGTGCCCCATCCCACAGAGCCGAGAAAACCTTCGAAATGCTGACAAGAGAGACACTATAGGACTTCATTTCTCCCACATTATGGCCAGCGCCTCCAGGCCTGCGTGCAAGCAGGAGTAGGACATTTTGAGCAGTGGCGTAGCTACCATGTGTCACATGATGTGTGCAATGTGTGCAAAGCACACGGGCCCACGACCTCCAGGGGCCCACAAAGATTGTTGAATTATTAATATAAACAAATTAGTAATCTGCATTATTTTGTGACAGATGTATTTTTTGTAAACACGCGTGCATTAGGCTACTTTGTCACTTTACTGATGCCTATCAACCACCGTGCTGAACAGTACTGTTGGCAGGCACACACAATAGGCCTACTGAACTCCTCTTAACTTGTGCTTCGTTTCGAGTCGTGACGGTCAAATTGCAAGATGACGTTAGTGTGTGAACGACAATAAGGAATAGGTCTAATACAGTTTTAAGCTGAGAACAAGAAAGCGAATCAAACCGGCATAAAAATTTCATTCCGGTGATTTGCTTTCCTATGCTAAGTGAAAGATCGTGCCTATGCTATCTAGGATATATAGGCCTAGGTGTGATAGGCCTAATTGTATGCCCGTCTATCTGTCACATTCGTGTATTGCAATTAAACAGTGCCCCGTAGAAATCTCATACTAAGTCACACGCATGCATTGTGGCTATATTTTCCGGTCATTTGCTGGTTGCGGTAGGGACCTGACATCTCCCTCAACCAGGGTGAGAATTGCCGGGGTTTTGAGGTGGATCAACCGTCATCAACCTAGCTACTCTTTCTTATAGACTCACATGTAGTCAATCTTCTTTTCACGTTTTCACAATCCAAATCCACGTGGATCATAGTCTGAACCCACAGTTATTTTTCAACAGTTATTTTTCTACAAATCCCATAGGCCTACTGCTCTCCACTCCTCTCAACTCTCATCCCAAAATAACGGGACACCCAAATGTGCTCGCGTGGATCAGAGTCCTTTAGTGAATCAAGTCTTAGGCCATTTGTTCCTATTTTTGCACTTGCAGAGAATATTGCAAAAACCTATTTTTGGATATTATGAAAAGACATTGATGATTGTGCAAACGCTTTAAACTGGTTTAGCTCCTAATATTTAAATTTATGGATTGAATACCTTACAAAGGCTTACACCACAACTTTTAAGTGTCGAAACTAACCACGAACTTGATTGGACGATAGCCTACTAACGCTAAGGTCGAAAACAAGACGCAAGGCACGAGCAATCCAGCAGTCATCTGTTGTCCTGTCACTCATTGTAAACCAGGAACTATAATACTCAAAAACGGCCAATCGGTGATTTTAAAGTGAACTTTATACTTTTGGCCATAGGCGTAGAGGAGATAATTTTCAGCAGTGGGGTGGCAAGATTTTATTTCTGTCCGAAAAAATAAATCCGGAATAAATTACATCGCGCACTAATAGGCCTGTGCAGTGACGGATCCAGATAGTTTCGAGGGGCAAATGGGAGGGGAAAATTAAGATATGACTTTGATCGGACATTTTTCTGACGACCTTTTTTGGTGATTCTTATTAACAATTATGGGGAAAAACGTGTAAACTGCGTAACTTTAAAATCTGATAACCTTTAAAAGTCACAATCAGTAATTGAGGGGGGGTACGTTCTGTGTAAATGTCAAATGGAAGGCATGGCCGGATTGCCCACTCTGGAACCCTCATGGGCGGGTTTATCAGGAGCTAGAAGGGCTAAACCCCCCCCCCCCAAGAACGCCCAGAGTAATTTTTAACGCGAAAATCGTATCCTTTTGCCGACTTAGCCCACCCCAACCCCGCCCAGGAAGGCCCACACCGGGTGCTTTGACGAACGAAATACGAAATCGCAATTGAATTGGCAAAAATGAGAAATTTTTAGTCGATGACTTAAAAAAGGTCATCAATTTTTTGGCCGGGAAAAAGTCTGGTTTTCGTAGGATTTCAACTCGATGACTAAAAAAAGTCAGACGTTCAGCTCTGCCTAAGCATAATATCCTAAATAAACATTACTGTGATATAGCCAATTATTGCTACTTATAGGCTAAGTAGGCCTATTCCTCCTTCTATCACTCCATCCCGCTCTTTCTCTTTCTCTTTCTCTTTCTCTTTCTATTTCTCTTTCTCTCTCTCTCTTTTCTCTCTCTCTCTGTCTCTCTCTCTGTCTCTCTCTGTCTCTCTCTCTCTGTCTCTCTCTCTCTCTTTGTATCTCTTTCTCTCGCTCTCAGGCGTACGTCGCCCAGCAGGAACTATCCCGCCACTCAGCCGCCTTACCTCCGTTACCTGTAGGCTCTTGCAATGCATTACAGAATTAGCTTACATGTGCACACAGCAGCTGCCTAAGCCCATCCTAAACTAACTTTACTGTTTAGGCCTATTATGCGTTTAACAATTAGAAGTATAATTGAACCTGTAGTCCTGTACACGTACAATGTAGATGTTTTCTTGAACGTTT